>CM042156.1:71866351-71907187 GCA_023376005.1 Doryteuthis pealeii
CCTGATCTTCTAATAAAACGTTCCGTGCCAACACTATAAAGCATCACTATAAAGACAAAATCTTGACTAATATGACCATATTATGCTCTCAAACAACTTTGTATCAAAATTTGGACCATATGACCTTAAGGCACCCCTTTTTGATCTCGATTAAGAAAGGATATTTTTTTCATTTACACCGTCAATATCCGTTGTTTTAACATACGATTTTTAGATTTTTTATTATGATTATAAAAATAACCCCTAACCCTAACCCCTAATAAACAACCGGATATTGACTGAGTAAATGAAAAACATGTCCTTTCTTAATCGAGATCAAAAAGGGGTGCCTTAAGGTCGTCCCAAAAGTTTTAATATTCTTCTGCAAAATGCAATATGTCTTTGACATTCTTTTTTGGGTGACAAAGATTTCTTAGTACGTGTTTTTTTTATATAATTTCATTTTTTTTAACCTTCTTGTGATATTTCTTCAAAATAGAGACTTCCCGTCACTAGTTTTGAATTTATTAACCAAACTGTTTGGGTTTTCTTTCTGTCTCTAAGATCAGCAAATTTCATTCATTGTCCATCTCTTTCTCTGTCAGTTCTTGGACGACCAAAACACATTTTTCTTGTGGTAAAGCTGAGCTTTTTTGAGTTTTTTTGGGGGGGTTTTTTTTTTTACCAAATGTAGCCTGTCTTCCCATTGGCCAAAATTTCTGTCCATTTCATTATTTAAGATATCAAGAATCTGTTTATATTTGCATTCCATTCTTTTTCCTTCCTACAATTCTGTGTTTTTATTTTTTGAATAACATGAGGATATTTCTTCCTCTCTTAAATTTTCAATTTAAACTTTACGTACATTATTACTATTAGGTTATGAAAATAGAAAAATGTCCATTACAAATCTCAAATTTTACTTACTATGGTAACATTTTAAGAATATCAAAAAACCTAAGTGCACGGCACTTATAAGAAACTATTGGAAATGCATAGCAATTATTAAGTTTTACTGCTAAAAATCGTTTTAGCAGTAAAACTTAATAATTGCTATGCATTAAATGTAATTTATGATTTTGAAGGAATACTTTTTTCACCTTCATTTACGTTATTCCTTTTATAATGAAATAAAATTGCATTTCATTAACTTTTTTATATGATAGTTAAGATTATCTTGTTACACAATTATTGTGTAAATATCAGAGATTTCACCCGTGTTAAGTTGGAAAATACTCATTTTTTAAGTGAAAGATTTGGTTTTGTTTTGTTTTACGGCATATCAACCTCAGTGGGTATTTAATGCGATAAAGTTTGAAATAAATCAATTCTTAATGGATAATACAATTTTTTTTATGAATTACATTTTTCTATTTAACTCATAGATGGGAACCTAACAGGTACTACCACCCGGGTCAGAGTGGACCAGGGAACAATTTTTCCCTCCACATTCCCCAAACCTCCAAACCATCAGATAGATATTAAATATTCCCAGGACATGTAGACCTGCAAACACCCCTTCTAGCACCCATATATAATATAATATTATAATTTATTATAATATAAATAATATATAATATGAATAAAGGCATTAGTGGAAACGCAAAGCCTCATTAAAGATTTTAACTCAAGCATTCGAGTCCATTCACCACGAAGATAACCATCACGCTACGAGCGCCTCCAAAAGTTATGTGTTCGGTATGACACTAAACTGCATCTGATGGTGAGGTTTCAGATATGGGAGTGTAGAATACCCCTTCATTTCCACTACTCCCAGACCCACTCTGACTTGGAGTGGTAGTACCTGTTAGGGTCCCATCTTATGGGTCAAATAGATCTGTTTAAGAATATTCGTATTTGTTAGAACCGTGTGCAACAAAAAACTCTTAAGACATTACACAAAAATGTAAATATAAACGCAAAATCAGAAATTAGCGAAATGTGAAACGTAACACTCCTGATTTGAACCCATGTAACCGATCCACTTGGCACGAAATTAGCGAAATGTGAAACGTAAACAGCCTCATCCTGGATTTGAACCCATGTAACCGATTCCACTTGGCACGAAATTAGCGAAATGTGAAACGTAAACGCCTCATCCTGGATTTGACCATGTAACGATTCCACTTGGCACGAAATTAGCGAAATGTGAAACGTAAACAGCCTCATCCTGGGATGAACCCATGTAACCGATTCCACTTGGCACGAAATTAGCGAAATGTGAAACGTAAACAGCCTCATCCTGGATTTGAACCCATGTAACCGATTCCACTTTGCACGACAATAACTGTTACACAAAGTGCCCCCTTTCTTCTGGACTGTAGCCCCACCCCCTAAAATATTTTCTTTCTATCCTTTTCTCGTTTCGTTCGCCTCCGCAAGGTGGTGAACGCTTATACGCCAACATATATTCCTGTATTATTTTCTTAAGATATTCTCTTCGTTGGACACAAAAATAAAATAAACGGGCGGAAGAAAAAAAAGTGCCCTCTGTTTTTCATACATGCCAAGTGAATTAGTCTTTAAGACCCCTAAACTCTTGCCGTGTGCTTGTAGAACATGAGCAAAGAATAGAAAGGGAGGGAGCCTTGATTTCATCACCAGCTGACGTAGAGGCCCGCCGCACTGTTAATTATTGTTGTTGTTTGCTTATCAGCAATGGAGCGGGTTTGCGCCAACCACAGGGTTCACAGCCAGAAGAGGTCAACACACATTCGTTTGGAGACTATAGGTAAACACTAATTTCATGATATATACACGCTTGAAGGCATGATCGTGCAAGTACGGTTGTTTTAACAAATCTAAATGTAGCGAGAATAGGGTATGTGTTCGCGTGTGTATGTATGCGTGTTACCGCGGGATTCAATGGTTGTTTGATTGTCATGAAAATGTAAGAAGATAAAACAAAAATGAGAATTTAATATTAAACCCACCGCATTCCTCCTCCTCTTTCAGATATCTTTAAAGCACGCCTTGAGGTAAAGTATGTTCCCATTTCATTTTTTCTCAAGATCTACTTATCAACCAAGGCCCTTATATATAGACCCTTTTGCCGAGAGTCGAGGAATCTTTGTTTATGCCAGTTTTATTCCTTATTGGTAGGTTGATTGATTGATTTTAACGACATGTTAATCCGTCTGGGGTTATTTTATTCTCAGAGGTTAGGGAATCGCATTAGCTCAGTCGGTAGAGCGTTCGGCTAGAAACCACAAGGTTCCTAGTTTGATACCGGCCCTCGCCAACTCAGCATATGAGTAGCACTGGGATCTATGCAGTAAAGTAAGGAGCTGATGGTAGGTGTGGTGCTCCACCTCAGACGCAAAAACAGTCTCCTGGGTCTAGCGCTAGTGAAAAGGGGACAGATTTCCTCGCAGATAGGCTGATACCGACTTTAGGCCGCCCCGACGCCTTTACTTTACTTATTTGTTCTATTTTATATCTTTTATGTAGTTATTTCTTTAGAGGTTGTGTTTTTTGTTGTGTTGTTTATTTGTTAGTTTGTTTTTGTTGTTTTTTTTTTTGTTTTTGTGTTGTTTTTTTGCACACAGTTATGTGATATTGTAATCTAATACAAAGGACTTTCTGGATGTCCTATTTGACCCAATGATGAGACCAAAACAAGTACTACCCTCAAGTTCAGAGTGGACCCAGGATTAATAGCAATGACGGGATACTCAAGACTCGCCATTTCCAGAACCCCATCAGAAGCAATTATGTCATACCCAGTATACCCCTTTAGTGGGGGCTTACCATTTTGCAACGGATATAGTCAACATATTTTAAGCTCAGCGACAAATTACACGTTCCTGAGAACTGTAAGTTAAATTTTCTGAATCAGTTTAATTTCATCCAGATTGTAGTCGGCGTAGAAATCCACGGGTATTAATTAAGCAAATGAGGAAAATTATATATATATATATATATATATATATATATATATATATATATATATATGTGTGTGTGTGTGTGGTGGTGTGTGTGTGTGTGTTGTGTGTGGTGTGAGGAGAGAGAGAGAGAGTGAGAAATAAGAAATTATATATATATGTATAAATGTGTGTGCGCGCGCGCTCATATAATTGATAATATAGTTTGGCATATTCGTAAAGCGGGATCAATATCAGTGATAGACCATGTATATATAACTTAGAACTTGGTCCTGATTGACCGCGGAGACTAAAAAGTCACTGTGTCTACGCTATCCTAAGTTTATATATATATTATTATATATATATATATATATATATATATATATTATATATATATATATATATATGAGAAGAAAAATGGATATAAAAAACCTATATTTATATATATGTTTTTATGAGAAGAAATGGATATAAAATCCAATATATATATATATATTATATATATATATATATATATATAAATTGCACTGCCTAAAAGTACAATGGCGATTTTCATCTGATTAAACATGTGTATGTGGTCTGAGTATTTATGATAGACCCCCTTATTTTGGAACCTATACACGTAATGATCTTTATTTGAGATTATTCTGTGAAATCCAGCTATATTACCTGTACGTTTATTTTGAAGTATATTAATACGCATATTTAGGATGTCGCAATTTTATTTTCCGTCAGAATATATATATATATATATATATATATAATATATAACAAAGTCGACGGAGTGACCTATTGTCGCTATCAGCCGAACAGAGAGGGAATCTGCCCCCTTTTCATTTCTTATTCCATTTTAACCCCTATTTCTTTCTGTCTATCTCTCTTCGCCTCCTTTCTTCTCTCTCTCTCATATGAACCTGTATATGTGCGTACATACACACGCTTATATGTGCATCTGTGCATTGTGTCTGTAATTACACTGCTATACGTTTGTTAGCTTTTTGTAAATGTATGTGTCTGCATATGTAAGGAGACCTATACGCATATATATATATATATTATATATATATATATAAATATATATATATATATATAATATATTATATATATCACACACACACACACAAACATATATATATATATATATATATATATATATGGGCGTATGTGTGTGCTTGCGTGTGTGCGCGTGAGTACATCGGCATTGTCACTACTGATACTATATATATTGTGTGTTATGTGTGTGTATATGCGTGGGTGTGTGCGAGCTTAAGATATCGGAAGTAGTGGAGCCCGTTCTTTCTGCCCTCCCCTCAGAAAGCCCCTCCTCTCCGCTGTATCCTCTCTCCTTCTTCCACCTTCCTTCCTACCCCCCTACCCTCTCTCTCTCTCTCTCTCTCCTCTCTCTTCTCTCTCTCTCTCTCTCTCTCTCTCTCTCTCTCTTCTTTCGCACTCACCCCGGCGGTCGGAAAATAAACACCAGGTTAATTCAAACGCGAAGAACGCGGTCAATTTCCGATTGTTTCATGGACGGTCAGCAATACTTTCGCTGCCTGATTTGATCCCTGATTTGATCCTTGATTTGATCCGTGATGGGAAGCAACAGGCTTCGAAGATCTCAAGTCTGGAGATAGGCAATTTGTCAGCCGGACGAATTCCCAGACACCACCCAGCAACATGAGATACAATACCCGACTACCAGCAGCCTGTGTACCGATTTAGCTGAACAGCCCCCCTCTCCTCATAGTAAGATACTAGCAAACGTACCCAGTGCTGCAGGGTAAAAAAACAACAATATTTTAATTATACTAGCAAATATATGCACCCTCCGGGTGAAAGTATTTAAGTTTTTATGCAATGAAATATCGTATTAAATTAGAAACGCTAATGAAACTAAATAAGAGTGCAGATAAAAAGATTTGAAACAGAGGGGGATATAATCGAAAAATAGAACAACTGAGATTTACTCTTCAATCACTCTCGTCTTTCATTGTTATTTTTTCTAATTTAAATATTTAGTTAAAAGAGGAAGTAAAGAATAAAATGACAGTTATTTTTTCTTGTTAATGGATTTCATTTAAGATTCATTGAAGAGATTTTTGCTTATATTCATGAAAATAAAACCAAACAGTTAGAAACCAATAATACTAAGCATATACTTATTAAAATTACATTTTTAATATCAATACGCAAATTGGCCTTCCCGTTCACACTGTAAACCGCTATTTTGTTGTATATATAAATACAATTGCATGTTATTAGTATGTAGATATGGTTAACAGTATAAATAATGTAAACAATTTTATTAATAATTGAGGTTAAAATAAGGATAAATTCATGGTGAATGTGGCGTCAATTACTAAGGGAATTGTGACTTGAGTAGTGATTTAGTTTCGGTTACAGACAGAAAAACATACAATCTCCATTATAATAAGAGATGTAGATAATTTCCGAAAATATTGATATCATTTTGCAAGTTAATAACTTGACTAATTCTTGGTCGTATGATCAACAGCATGTGTAGAAACAACTCGAAATTGATGATGTTTAGTTTTTTTTTCTTTTCAGGTGTAGAAATGCTATTCATAAAAAATCATAAAAAGGCGCTTACATTATTAAACACCTTGACAAATCAGTCGTATATTTAAATTATGAAAACCAAAGAATTTTGAAATAGGGAATAAATATCTCACTATCTATCATATATATATATATATTATATATATATATATATATATATATATATATAAGTATAATATATATATATATATATATAATATATAACTATATATATTATATTATATAAAGCTCTAAAGCTCCCTGAAATAGACTATAATGCTAAATCTTTAAGTTTTTGTATTTTCTTTACTTTATATATATTTATATTAATATACCAAGCGTGTTGGTAAATCCTTGCGGTGAGAAAAAAAAACAGCAAATAGTTTGATTGTAAAAATATACTACCAAACATCAACCGGGGAGAAAAAAAAGACCAAGATATTCGTACCAACAAAAAATAATCTATTGGTACATTATTTGGCCAAAAGAAAAAACAATTTATATGTATATATATGTATATAAGATATATATATATTCATATAAACGCTAGGAGAATAGCTAATAAGTAAAAAGTGCTCAATACCTAAGTAGAGCAAATAATAAAGATAAATCTAATGAGTCAGACGAACCTACTATTAGTTTCGCTTAATGCTCTTCAGGGCTAAGATCTTAGCCCTGAAGAGCATTAAGCGAAACTAATAGTAGGTTCGTCTGACTCATTAGATTTATATATATATATATATATATCTTCGGCATCTGTCTCTACCCGCCATAGTTCCACTAGTCTGCGACATCATTTCTTTGTATTTGGAAATGCTCTTGCGAACTTTTTGGTGCAGAATTACAGTTTCTAGCTTAAAGTAAAGAGTGGAAACCCCCACTTCTATATCAGCGACCCGAGGAAAAGGAGATAGATAATAAACCAGACATTGTTGGACTCGCTGAATCACTGACCACTCTTTGCTTTAAGCTAGAAACTGTAATTCTGCACCAAAAAGTTCGCAAGAGCATTTCCAAATACAAAGAAATTATGTCTCTGACTAGTGAAACTATAGAGACAGATGCCGAAGAAATTATCTCTTTCTTAACATAATATATATATATATATATATATATATATATATATATATATTAGTCATCCACAGACACAGTGTTTCGACGTTTACGTCTCATCAGTGCGGCTCGACTTTAACAGCTACTTGTAGCCGGGAGCAAAACCCGACTGGATTTTCGTCTGTTAAGCTCCTTACCCTCCCGGCCGACGTTGACTGTCAGTAATAGGCGAACAATTAATTGATACATACTTACGTATATATATATATATATATATATATATATATAAGTAATCCACAGACACGTGTTTCGAGGTTTCACCTTTCATCAGTGTGGCTATACCTTAACAGCTACCCCTGGACGGGTTTGAGACCCGAATGAACTTTCGTTCGCCAACCCTTTATACCCGTACGGCCAGAGGCAGCTGTCAAATATAGGAGAATATTTAATCGCTACATTTCTAAGCGGAAATGAATTCACCAGAGTCCTCAAACATTTGTGAACAAAGCGAGAGTTAGCTAGACGCCAGAGCGGTGAATTTGCAATTAAATCCCTATTAAGAGAACTCAACCAAAGTGGGAGTAATATATAATAAATGAGTAATCCACAGACACGTGTTTCGAGGTTTTACCTTTCATCAGTGTGGCTATACCTTAACAGCTACCCCTGGCCGGGTTTGAGACCTGAATGAACTTTCGTTCGCCAAGTCTTTATACCTTTGCTGTGTGTGTGTGTGTGTGTGTGTGTGTGTGTGTGTGTGTGTGTGTGTGTGTGTGTTGTGTGTGTGTGTGTGTATGTATGTATATAATGTTAGGGTAGCATGGTTTGAGAATCACATAAGCGAGAAACTGTCAGTAACCAAGTGCCATTGTACACACAACAAGAATCTGACTTCACCGTCCCACATAAGCAACAAGTCTAAAAGAAGGAAAATTTTGCCTTGATAGAATTATCATTATTTGAGTATAATTCGTATAGGTTGACGCCATATTTGTTGTATTCCGGGTATGAAACTAAACTGCATCAGGGGTGATACTCCTTTTCCAGATCTTTCAGAAGTGCGAGGTCATTCCTTTGTTGCCATTCTTTCCGGGGGAGGGGATAATATCTGTTAAGGGCTCGTTTAAGGATCAAATAGCTCTTTTTGAAACAATTTTTAGAATTATTTAAAATAGATATTAGGTCTTCCGGAAATCGGTTTTTCAATAAAATGGTTTTAATGTTGTCTAGTTAACTTTCGCATGTGAATTTGAATACAACAGTCTTCCCTTTCTTGATGTCCTAGTTGAGCGCACCGACTCGGGTATACAAACCTCAGTTTATCGTAAACCAACATTTTCAAGTTCATACACGCGCTGGTATCCTCTTTTGTAATTTGAAAACTCCTCTTTTTGACCGACCCCATGGGGAATTTTTTTATTGAGTGGAAGAGTATGCAAACCAGATCTATTACTCCCAGGGGTCTATATGGACAACTTTGAAAAGTTCTGAACAAGAGGAACTGTGCATTTTGCGATCTTTGAATAGTACAGAAGGTTTGCCGGACAAGTTAACCTTGATCTGCATGTTGGCGAATCATAAGTGTCACCACCACCCTGCTATTTTACATATGGTTGGGATATGTGGATTCATGCCTTTCTCAAATAGCATTTGTGTGAATGTATCAATCGGAATTTGAAATCGGTTCGCACACGGACACACCAGAGGGAATCGACCAGCAAAAACCTGCACCGCTCAGCTCTGCGCGGATATTAGATGCTGTGAGATGGCCGATAGGGACGGCAGGTGAGGAAAGGTCATGGAAAAACAGTGCCGTCACTATGATTTGATCATCATCGTGATTATATATATATATATATATATATATATATATATATAATTTAATATACCAAACTTATTGGTAAATCCTCGCGTGAGAAAAAAAAACAGCAAATGTTTCATGTAAAAGTATACTACCAAAACATCAACCGGGGAGAAAAAAATTTTTGGAAAAAAGAAAAGACCAAGATAATGTACCAACAAAAAAATCTATTGGTACAATATTTTGGCCAAAAGAAAAAACAATTTATATGCATATATATAAATATAAGATATATATATTCATATAAAACCGCCAGGAGACTAAAGCTAATAAGTAAAAAGTGCTCAATAATTAAGTAGAGCAAATAATAAAGATAAATCTAATGAGTCAGACGAACCTACTAAAAGTTTCGCTTAATGCTCTTCAGATCTCAGCCCTGAAGAGCATTAAGCGAAGCTTATAGTAGGTTCGTCTGACTCATTAGATTTATCTTTATATATATATATATATATATATATATATATATATATATATATTAGATGATCCGTGGACCTGTTGGGGTTTGATTGCTATAGTAATCGGTAATCATGCTGATGATTCTAAATAGAATGAAGGATTCTAATTAGTATTTCTTTGATATTTTTTCGGGATTAAACAATGTTACCACAAAACTATCACTCAATTACAAATTGAACTGGAAATTAATTCATTCTCTAAGTTTCAAAATTTTAATTCCATTGGCTTAATATAAATCTCGTTATAATTGCTGTCTTTGCTGTGTAACGTTTACACTGTTACACACACTCTCAGACATACGCACATTCACATATACACACCCACATACACATATATATATAATTAGAATTTTTCTTTTAGATAGATAGACAGATGAGTGCGAGAGAGCCAGAAAGAAAGAAAGAAAAAGAAAGAGCACCCGTGATATATAATGTATCTATGTATATACAATGTATGTATATGGGAGAGTACACAGTTCGTTTGTTTGAAGCTGGTAAAATATAAACGAGATGGACTTCTCTGTTTCTATGTCATTTTGACGAGGGCAACATAAAAAAAGGATTTTGTTTTGTTAGTGGAGTTTGGATTTTTTCTTTTTTTGATTTTCCTGATGTGAGAATTTTCGCACCTTCTTGAGAGACCGCCATAATGGGTTTGTCCAAGGCCTTGCACAACTTCCGGTCATTGTATCACCATGAATTTTACGAAGATTTATTTGATTAAAAATAAACTACAACTTCGCTTAAACCCACTTACCAGGAATATCTACAAACCTACTTATATATAATATATATATATATATATATATATATATAATATATATATATATATATATATATAGAGAGAGAGAGAGAGAGAGAGAGACATCCACATATATATAAGAATGCCCAAACAAACAAGGACACTCACACACACATATATGTGTGTGTGTGCGCGCGCGTGTGTGTGTGAGAGAGACAGACAGACAGACAGAGATAAAGACACAGAGACAAGACAGGGAGAGAGAGAGAGAGAGAGAGAGAGAGAGAGAGAGAGAGATTGCTTACCTGTGTTATAAAAAGAAATGAAATTTGTTTTTTTCTGTAACACGGTGATATCGTCAGAAATGTAAGTAAACATGTACCTACTAAAACACACACACGCACGCACACATACATACACATACACACACATGACTATATAATATATATATATATATATATATATATATATATATATATATATATATACAGTACACCTAAAACATAATGAAAAGTTTATTTCCATCTAAACTAATCCAAGGATGTTATTATTTATAGTGGAACAATTAAAATGGACATTACTAGTTATTTTTGTTTTAATTTTTGAGGAGGTTTGTTAATTTGTATTATTTGGATTGTTGCCTTCATCTTTATTGTTATATACGCAACGTTTCAGCCAATCTGCCCTCCGACCTTCTCTGGATGTTTCTTGTAAAACTCGAGGGTCTTATCGTCGAACTTGGGAGCCTTCATGGAACTTCTAATCGAACGATTTATTCAATTCACCGGGGTAGACTGTTCTCATTCCGCTAACCATGACCGGGTACAAGTGTTAAGCTATGTTAAGTATTCTATGCTATTATCGCCCGTAGTCAGGATTGAACGTGCAACTTACAAATGAACTGTATTAACTCAACCTCTATATCCGTTGCGCCATGTGTCCAGTTGTATATCTCTATTAATAATGGAGATTCGCTTCCGATTTTTTGTCTGTAACAAAAATTACGTCACTGCTTACGTCACATTACCCAAAATCGTCATAACATAGAACAAATACACTCAAAATTTGAACATGCAACATTAGACAGTCCTAATTGTTTTTTTAAAACAAGTTTTAATAAAGACATGACTGGTATTATATATCTATATATAGTTTGTTTTATTTTGATACATATTTAAAGTTTACATTTCAAATTGTTTTATTTTTTAATCCTTTAATGAATTTGATGATTTTACTTATTTAGGGTACAAACTCGCTGACATTGAATTTTTTACTCCCAACCCTCAGGCAATGTTTCAAAAATCTATTTTTACATCGCACGGAGTGCGTTTTTTATTTTGTACTAGTAACAATAAAGATGATGACAACAGTCCGAAAAATCCAAATAATACAAAATATTAAGTATTATTCAGACCAGCACAGAAATTCTGTAACCAAAAGTAAAACTTCATAAACACATAGATGTACTTATTTTGGGAGCTGCTTCATATTCATTTATTACAAAGTTTCAAATGCTGATGTATTTAGTAATGAATAATGCCGATTATTATCCGTATTGACTGTACAATGTTCCAATAGAAATATAAAAAAATCCAGGTATGTTTCGTTTATAATTAAATTTTTATCTAATCTATTAATAATGGAGATTCGATTCCGGTTTTTGTCTGTAACAAAAACTACGTCACTGCTTATGTCACACTACCTAAAATCGTCATAACATAGAATGAATACACTCAAAATTTGAGCATGCAATGTTAGACAGTCCTCATTGGTTTTTTAAACAAATTTTAATAAGTACATACCTGGTATTATCTATCTATATATAGTTTGTTTTATTTTAATATATATTTAAAGTTATCAGAACTAAGTTTCCATTTCAATTTTTTTTTTATTTTTTACTCCTTTAATAAATTTGATGATTTTACTTTACTTATGATACAAACTCTCTGATATTAAATTTTCAACTCCCATCCCCTCAGGCAATATTTATTTTACGTCGCCCAGAAGGCGTTTTTTATTTTGCTAGTCTTTTTATACAGGTATATTTATTTTTATGCAATATGAGATATATGCAAACATATAGATAAAATTACTAAATGATGGGCATGAAAGATTGAGATAGATTTTTTTTGTTTGTTTATTGATTTTAACGACATATCAACCCGTCTGGGGTTATGCCATACCTAACAGTTATGAAGTTATACATATCGTGTTTTTATATTTATACTTTTTAGTAATTGGTTTTAAAAATGTGTTAGCATTATTGGGGATTATGTTGTATGGTATTGATTTGTTTCATGTCTATATTTTATGGTATAATTGTATTTCCTTCAAAAAAGAGAGAATATCCTCCATGTTGACGTTTTCAAACAGATCTTTCATATTGTTTGCTTTAAAATAACGGTTTCTGATGTGAGCAAGAAACCTGCATTCCATGAATAAGTGTTTAACTGTCAAAGGTGTTTGACATGTTCCACATTGTGGTTGTTGTTCTTGTTTGAGTATATAGGAGTGCGTTAGTCTTGTATGACCAATGCGTAATCGGGATACAATGACTTGTTCCTTTCTAAACTTCCTTAAAGTTGGTCTCCAGTCTCCCAGAGTGGGTTTGATTTTGAAAATCTGTATGGATAGATAGAAACGGAACGAACAAGATAGGTGTGTATATGTGTTTGAGTATGTCTGTATGGGCACACATATACGCATACGTGTACGTATATTGTTATCCAATATATTTTTTCATTATCAGTAGTAGCAACAGAAAACACCCTCCGGGCGTCGTAAAAATTAATTTTTGAAAGACATTGCCTGAGAGGGTGGGAGTTAAAAATTCAATGTCAGAAGGTTTGTATCATAAGTAAGCAAAATCCTAATATTTGTTAAAGGAGTAAAAAAAAAAAAAAACAATTTGAAATGAAAACTGAGTCCCGTCCCTCTCAAATAAAATGTTGCGTGCGTGTAATAATCAAACAATTATTTTGAATATTTTCCACATCAATTTTACAAAAAATCGTAGGTATTTATTTATTTGTAAACTTTTTTGTTAACTTCTTGTTACTGTAAAAAAAAAAAAAAAAAAAAAAAAAGAACACGAGTAAAAAAACAATTTTTAAAATTGCTTACTCAAAATTTTGGGTGTATATAGTTTAATAATATTGTGATGTAAGCTGTGACGTAGAGCTATGACGTAGTTTTCGTTACAGACAGAAATACAGACCATCTCCATTATTAATAGATATATATATATATATATTATATATATATATATATGTGTGTGTGTGTGTGTGTGTGTGTGTGTGTGTGTGTGTCTAATAATGTAGATATACATACATACATATTTTTGCTTTATCAGTTCATAGGAATAAACAAAGTATATATAAAGCGCCACTTTAGCTCAGTAGGTAAAGCCTCCGCCTAGGGAGCACAAATTTCCGGTTTCAATACAGACCCTCACCAACTCAGCGCACGAGTAACACAGCTTGGATCTAAAATAGCTGGGTGTGTCGCCTCACCGCAGACGCAAAAACAATCTCTCTGGTCCAGCGCAAGCGAAAAGAGGATAGACTCGCAGCTGATACCAACAATAGACCACCCGCCGACTTTATTATTTATGTTGATATACATACACACACACACACACACACACACATATATATATATATATATATATATATATATATTATGAGACGTAAACAAACAAACAATGTGTTTTGATATGGCTTTATTTAGCCGACAATTTTTGGGAGAATATGTGCTTAATTGAAGTCGTACCTAATTTTGAAAATTAATTAATTAATAATTAATGAATTAGGTGGGCATACCTATTCAAATGAAAGGCCAAACAAATCGAGAAAAATCAATCTCTGTATGTACATTTCGGTCTATTTCAATAATTATTGATTAATTAATTTTCAAAATTAGGTACGACTTCAATTAAGCACATATTCTCCCAAATATATATATATATACACACACATATATATATATAGATAGATATTGTGTGTGACAGGTAGGTGAATAGACTGAAACCCATATATATTTCATATAAATGAATATACATTATGCTTATATATTAATAATATATATATATATATATATTATATATATATATATATATGTGTTGTGTGTGTGTCATCCACAGACATTGTGTTTCGTGTGTGGCTAGACACAACAACTAACTCCGACCAGAAGCGAACCCTGACTGCCTTTACACCCGTCCGATCCGTTAACCTCTGGGCCATTGCCAGCTGCCGTTTATGGAGCGATGTTTTAACTGTCTTAAATACATACATCTGTGGTATATTAAATTTACGATCATCAGAGAGATCAAATACCACACACACACACACACACACACACACAGATATTATATATATATATATATATATATATATAAACAAGTGCATATTTAATGGAGTAATCTGTTCAACTCCAAGCAAAATGCACTGATTCGTGTGTTTTGTGTGTGTGTGTGTGTGTGTGTGTGTGTGTGTGTGTGTGTGTGTGTGTGTGTGTGTCTCCGCATATGTCTGTATGCGCGCACATAAACCTATCTTTGCGCTCACAAGGGTTTCACTTCTGGGTTCGCGTGTGCAAAAAGAAATGCGCATGCGTATATATCAATCGCCGACATCATTCAGTCTCTTGTTAAAGGTACAAAGCTGTTAATCAAAAGGCAAGGCGGACATTTCCCCCTTACCGCGCCATCTTCACTCGTCACCGCACTGTATCTTCATTTTACTTCGCAAATACCTACCATGTTCTAAAATTTCCGTTAGCTCCTCCATTTTCTGAAGTACAGGACCGGCTTCGAAGTGTTCATCTTATTCGTTTTGTGTTTTTGTTTTTTTTTTAATGTTTGTTTGTTTTTTAAATGCTATCATATAAGAACTATTTCAAGGCACTGTAGGGATGGACCTATTTTAATGTCAGGGATTTCTCTACCACCACCCTGTCCCAGTCCGTGTCATATTGCCCGCAAGAAAAGATTTCTATTTGGATATAAATGGATTCTAACGAAACGTCCCGTACTAAATAAAGACAAAAATATTTGAATAAACAAAATAGGAAAAATCAAAGAAGATCCATTGAGTCCATGATTATATTCATGCTTCTAGTATGGAAGCGCGTGGTGTAATGGTTAAAGTCATGGGAAATTGACTCGTCGCTCCCAGTTCAAATCCTGGATGTGGTAATTGTATTTCACTTAGCGCTAATACCCTTGGGAAAGGTATGAATCATACTCTCTCCCCAACTATGGACAAATAGTAGGGCAGACTGGGCTCTTTAACCTTAGTTAAGCAACCGGTCTAGGAGAAGGAAAACTCTGAATTCAAACCTGTTGAACACCGCTTAAGAAATTGACCTTGTGTCACATCCTGCTCGTGCGGAGGGGTTGGTAGGACCACTTCAGTTCATGTATTCTTCTGATGATGGGATTTTTCATCCCGAAATATTAAGAATAAAGTGACAGGTTAACAAACAACATCATAGTTACCTTCTTTTTTCTTTACACTTGTATTGTGACAGCCTTCAAAACCAACCAACAAACCAATATAAACACAATGCTCCAAGAAAATTACAAACCCTTTTTATATATATATATATATATATATATATATATATATATATATATATATATATATATTAATGATTCTATTTAAGAAGGAGTGAAGGATTCTAATTAGCATTTAATTTATTGCCATTATATAGATAAACTGGATGTCAAAAACGTCAATTAGTTGCAAATTGGAGAGGAAATTGCTTTATTTTCTCAATGTATTTTAAGTGTATTACTCTCATGTCAATTTCGCCGTGATGTGTCTTTTTTTGCAGGGTAACGGTTACATACAAACTTAATGAGCAATTTAGTAATTAGTTAGATTATGTAGTTAGAACTAGCAGGGCCCGTGGATATACCACAGTATGATAATTTAATTATTACAACGTTTGATATGTTTACTTAAGAGCGATTGCTAAATAGATCAATATGTAAAAAGTATAGTAATCTTGATTTAAGTCTCTCTCACACTTTCTTTCTTTCTTTCTATTCATCTTTTCAAGTATTCCCATCTAATACAAATAATTTGCACACTGTCGTGTGGTTTCAAGTATTTCTGTCTAATATGGTTTCAAGTGATTAGTTATATTTGATAATAGTCATTTATTTGCATACGGTAATATGATTTAATAGTCCTTAGTAAACAATTACAGTTTCAAGTAGCTACTCTTAATACAATAATTTATAGTTATATAATATAAAGCCTATGGAGGCGCGTGGTGTAATGGTTACCGTCGTAGGAAATGGACAATTTGATACGAGTTCAAATCATGGACAAGGCATTTTACATAACGCTAATACACTTGAGAAAGGTATGCATCTACCTATTCTCCCTCCAGCTATGAGTAAATAGTGGGGCAGACTGGGCTCTTTAACCTTGGTTAGGCAACCAGTCTAGAAGTTTTACCCCGTTTAAAACTTAACCTCGTGTCACATCCTGCCTGTGACGGAGGGGTTGGGCAAATTCATACAACTGGTTGGATATGTATTTACCCAACCCCTCCGCACGAACAGGATGCGACACAAGGTCAACTTTTAAGCAGAGCTTAACAGGTTTGAATTCAGAGTTTTTGCTTCTCCTTGATCAGTTACTGTATGAATGTTAAAGAGTTTAGGCAGTTTCTAACAAGATTAGTTGGATTCACACCTTTCCCAATGGTATTAGCGCAATGTAAAATGCAAACAGCCACGTCTAGAATTTGAACTAAGTTTGCCGTGTCCATTTTCTTTGACGATAAGCATTACGCCACAAACACCTCCATTGTTAAACTTCAAAACGCAATCGCAAAATTAGGCCTGAAAGAGGGATTTTCTGAGATACGACAATGCAAGAGGGATTATTCTGTTTCTCTGAATGTTTGAGATGAGGCATGAAGATTAATATTATCTGTGTTATTCGGACTATTGTCCCCATCTTCATTGTTATTTGTACAACGTTTCGGCCGATATGCCCTCCGGCCTTCTTCAGATGGCTCCCGATTACGACAAGAAAGTTCCCGAGTTCGAAAAGAAGGTTCCAGAGTCCGAGAAGGTTCCCGAGTCCGAGAAGAAGTACCTGAGGAAGACCGGAGGACATATCGGCCGAAACGTAGTACAAATAACAATGAAGATGGGGACAATAGTCCGAATAACACAGATAATACGGATTTTTCTGTGTTATGATAATGCAAGGTTTCATTGCAAGTAACAAAAAGTGCTAACAATGAGAAGTTCTAAATTTATACTTGCTGCACACTCAAATAAACAGTCTCTATCTGGTACCATCAAACTTTCAGTTCTTCCTTAAATTGAAAAAGCAATTGAAAGGTAATCCAGTGCTAAGATGATGTCGCAGTACATGGTTGGATCATTAGGTGTTTCGGGTCTTATAGCATCATACACCTTCACCTAGGTGACCCAACTGGTGTCGATCAAACAGCAAATAAAACATATGGTGAACGAGACGAAAATTTTAATTTAACGTTTGGAAAAAGTGCAAACATAAAATCTTGACTACGATAGGAGTTTAATTTTGTTCAAGTTGCACAAAACTCTCGGGGAAAAAATTAAATTCAAAATTCAATACAGCCCACATTAATTTTTTTCCGAAAATATATTTATTAAGATTATTAAATAGGGTAAAAGAAAATGATCACGAGAACATGTGAATGTTAAGCTGCTGTTCTGTGGGGTGCTTCTTCCAGAATTTGTTCAAATCAATACGTAGCCTTCTTATGTAGTTTCCGTCTTGCTCTTTCTCCAAGCACTTTATTAAAGTCCACGTGATGCAGCAGTACAGTAGTACTTATATATATTTACCAACTCCTCCGCACGAGCAGGATACGACACAAGGTCAATTTCTTAAGCTTAACAGGTTTGAATTCAGAGTTTTCCTTCTCCTAGACTGGTTACCTAGCCATGGTTAAAGAGACCAGTCTGCCCTGCTATTTACCCATAGCTGGAGGGAGAGTAGGATTCATACCTTTCCCAAGGGTATTAGCGCTAAGTGAAATGCAATTACCACGTCCAGGATTTGAACTCGGGGCGACGAGTCCATTTCCCATGACTTTAACCATTACACCACGCGCTTCCTAACAATAGTACTTATAAGAATTCCGTTTTATTTCATCAAAGATGTAAGATTTCTATACGATCGATTACCTGTTAATAGCAGTACATGTCTTTCCCATGCGTATATTGATATCATTTTCTGTAGATGAGATATCTCTACCTAGGTATGTGAATAGGTGTAAAATTTATCCAAAATTATAATTTAATATATATTATATATATAATATCTTATTATAATGGAGATTATGTGTTTGTTTGTCTGTAACCGAAACTATATCACTACTTAAGTCACTATCCATTTAGTTATTATACATCACATTCTCCATGAATCATTTTTATTTAAGCTTCAATTATTAATAAAATTGTTTTTCATTATTAATACTGCTGATCATATCTACGTACTAATAACATGCAATTGTATTTATATGTACAACAAAAAGCGGTTTACTGTGTGAACGGGAAGGCTAATTTGCATATTGATATTTAAAATTTGATTTTAATAAATATGTGCTTGGTATTGTTGATTTCTAATTATTTGAGTTTATCTTAATGAATATGAGCAAAAATCTCGGAGATGAATCTTAAAAGAAATCAATTAACAAAAAGAAATAACTGTAATTCTATTCTTTACCTTCTTATTTAACTGAATAGTTAAATTAGAAAAGTTTAGCAAGGAAAGACAGGGGTGGTGGAAGAGAAAGCTACAGCTGTTTTATTTTTCGATTATACCTCTCTCTGTTTCAAATCATTTTATCTGCATTCTTATTTAGTTTATTTAGACTTTCTAATTTAATATGATATTTTATGACATTAATACTTGCACCCGGGGGATGCATATATTTGCTAGTATATATAACATTTGGGATACAATGGTTGATATCATGTTCTTGAACGGTTTTAAAAATTGAATTTACCTGTGAGTTAATCCATTCTAAGCGTCAAAGTGCGTCTCCAGACTTTCAATTTCTCTAGAGGAGGGGAGAAACCATTCACTTGGATTCCTCCTTTCTTGTTGGAGGGAGAGAGTCTGGAGACGAATTTGATTGGATGTTCCACTGGTTCTCCATAGTATAAAATGCCTCAATGTCCGCCAAATGGTTTGTTTACTGTTGAGATCTCGTCACCTGATCACAATCTGGTGCCTGTTCGACACTAGCTGGGTTGCCCAGGGGAACGTGTATGATGTTTTAAGACTTCTTAATGGCAGCCGATGACGTCCGAGTGGTTGAAAGTCAGTCGGGTTTCGCTCCCGGTTAGAAGTAGTTAAGTCTAGTCACACTGAAGAGACACGAAAAGTCGAAACACGGTGTCTGTGGATGACTATATATATATATATATATATATATATGTGTGTGTGTGTGTGTGTGTGTGTATTATATCTAATATATGAAGGAGAGATTTTGGTATGTACGTGTCGACGTATAACTCCAAAACGGGAGGTCACTCAGATTTAAAATCTTGCATACACATTGATATCGTTCTAACTAAGAAGCACTCCAAATTTGGTTATTGATTTTTACTGATTAAGGGATATAATTAATTAATCAAACAAAAATCAAACGATTTTTCGAAAGCTATAGCATAGTATTGCTGCTGCTGCTGCTGCTGCTGCTGCTTGGTGTATCGGCAGAAGCTTGTCTGCTGGTTTTATCAGCAGAAAGAAAGAAAGAAAGAATATCAGCTTCCAGTCATTGAGAATGTTAACGACATCTTAAACTATGACTAAATTTTAACGTAAAATAAATTCTTTTTTTTTTTAATTTTATAATCTTTCTAAATATTTAATTTGTATTCATTGAATTATTTTTTACAGCGTGTTAAAATATTTTGCTTTGGAGAACCGATTATACGAAGTAAAAATCATACTTCGTATGTTTTTGAGACTAAATTTTATTGTACAATGTACACTCACTTAAATTAAATTGTTGTCATGCACAAAAAAATTGTTTCAAAACACAAGTTTACGGTTACATTTTTTTTTAATAAGATTTTAAAAGTCAATAAAAATCAGTCAACAGTATAGGATTGTATAAATGTAAATAAAAAAAATGATAAAACGAATTGTTTTGTAATTAATACTAATGGTTAAAAAGTCTTAATAGTTTAGAGAACTAATGAAAACGTTTTAAAATGTAAGCAAAAATAGATATTGCATTCTTTTTATCGTTAAGATTTGAACTGGCATGTACAAAAAATTCAAAGAAATAAATTACAATGTATTTCTAACTCATCAAGCAATTAAAAACTGAATTTAAAATTGTCCCCAAATACTATCATTATTTTCAAACTGGAGTTTCAGTGAAACTTTTCGTAGAAAAGTTATATTTACAATAATTACAATAATTACAATAACAATATATTATATTTACAATAATCTTCAAAACTTTTGGACCATTCAAAAGAAGAAACATAAAAAATAAACCCTGATGATTTTTTTAAAATTCAGCTTACGGAAATAATGAAAATTATGAACGAAAGCAATGTTTACATTTTCGCACCATTAAATCAACTGAAATTTAAAAATGAAAGTTCATTGCACAACGGTCGGAAAATTAAAACGGAAAATTTTTTGGTGGTCTACAATGAAAGTTTAACTACAGTCTATGAATTAAGTTTTTGCGAATTGGGTTACGGTTTTAGGGGATTAAGGTTGTTTTTAATTACGTATTGCTTAAAAAATAAACAACAAAAATCAAATTAACATTAAATGTATAGTAATTTGGGTTTTTTTGTTGTTGTTTTTTTAAGCAATATGTAATTAAAAACAACCTTAATCCCCTAGACCGTAACCCAATTCGCAAAAAGTTCATTCATAGACTGTAGTTAAACTATCATGGGGACCACCAACAAACTTTCCGTTTTAATTTTCCGACCGTTGTGCAAGTTCAGCCAAATGAAAATATGTCTGAAATAGGTTTTTTTTTTTCATGAAATATGTTAGTGGATTTTTTACGAGGTCCCCAACCCGCTTATTTTATGAAATCTGAAAAAATAAATAAATAAATAAACTGATAAAAAAACGATTTTTAATTTTTTTTTTTTTTTTTTTTTCAGTAAAGATAATAGTCTGAATAATTATATCAAAAGATTTTTGAAGTTTCCATACAGGATTTTTTTTATATAAAAAAAACCTATTCTGAATTCTACCTAAAAAATGTTAATATTATGACATAACATTATTTCAAAACACTAAAAAATTCAGGATTACATTTAAAAAAATATTTTCAATGTTTAAAAATATCCCTAAAATAAACATTATAAAACATAAATTTTCAGTGATTTTTTTTTTTTAATTTTATTTTTAAGAACCCCCTGGTGTTCCTAAAAATCTTTTCGTCCGGTCATGGACCGGGTAATTTTGCTAGTATATATATATATATATATATATATATATATATATATATAAGAGAGAGAGAGAGAGAGAGAGAGAGAGAGATGTGTGTATGCGTGTGTATGTGTGTGCGTGCGTGTGAGTCTGATGATTGTGGATTTTTTCACTAGATGAAACCTCTAGCAACAGTGAAGAACATGAGTAATTGTCTTTTAGTTCATTATATACATATATATATATATATATATATATTATATATAACATATAATATATATATATATATATATGCATAAAACCCGTCGAATTTCTGCGAGTAATGTATTGCTGTATAAAGGATATAATTAGTAATCTAGTGGCGATTCAAAGCCGTATACAGAAAAAAGGGAAGAAATATAAGAAGTACTTAGACAGTACCCAAAGACTGACGTCTCAGTTGAGGAAATAAAAAAAAAATAAACAAGAAACACAAACAAATAGGATACATTGTCCCCCGGCGTTTTGGCGAATATTTCAGGGCAAGCCAAAACCTTGAACTACCCCACCAAAATTACCTACCTGTCTGCGAAACGCCTTGATTTAAGACTCTCAAGTCGAAAGAAAAACGAAAATATTGCCGACGCAAGGAAAAAAATTTCTTTTTTCCCACCCATTTTTTTCATTTTTTTTTGTTGCTAGTATTTTAATCTTTATTTTTTGTTGTTAAAATAATGTACACTGTAACGGCAGAATACAAACATGCATACAAAAATAAAATAAAATAAAATAAGAAATAAATAAAAAGAATAAAAAAACATCAAACATTCATATTCAAATAGATGTACGATTGAGTCTTTGGTTTCATACATGTATATATTTCAACATAAACGCACACGCACATGCACACACACACACACACACACACATACATACATACACACACACATATATATATATATATATGTACTATATATAATCCTTTTTCTAAGTTCATGGCAGGACTCAGGCCTTTCCTGATATCTGCAATACATGATAGTAATGGAACGCTTGCTCATGGCTTGTTTGGAAAGGAATCTGGAGTTTGAATTCAGAACTGTACTGCTTCTAAACAAGTTGCCCTACAAAGGCTTTCCTACCATTTTAGTCATGGGTGGGGAACAGGGGATGGGTTCATCCCTTTTTTAGCGGTGTGGACGCAAGGTTAGTGAGGTTAGTTCCTGGATAAATTGGCTGAATGAAAGGCATATAAAAATCAAACAGTCCGGATCTAAATCCAATTAAAAATACTAGCAAATATATGCACCCTCCGGGTACAAGTATTTAAGTTTTAATGTAATGAAATATCGTATTAAATTAGAAAGTCTAATAAGAAGGCAGATAAAAAGATATGTAACAAAGTGGGGGTATAATAGAAAAATAGAAATGAAACTTACTCTTCCATCACTCCCGTCTTTCATTGCTGAATTTTACTTATTTAACTATTTAGTTAAATTAGGAAATAAAGAATAAAATGACAGTTTATTTTTCTTGTTAATGGATTTCATTTAAGATTCATTGAAGAGATTTTTGCTTATATTCATGAATAAAACCAAACAATTAGAAATCAATAATACTAAGCCCATATTTAAATTAAAATCACATTTTTAATATCAATATGCAAATTAACCCTTCCCATTCACACTGTAAACCGCTATTTTTGTATATATAAATACAATTGCATGTTATTTGTATGTAGATATGGACAACACTAATAAAAAGGTGAAAATTTTATTAATAATTGAGGTTTAAATATAAATAAAATCATGGAGAATGTGATGTAAATAACGAAGGGAATTGTGACTTGAGTAGTAATATAGTTTCGGTTACAGACAGAAAAACACACAATCTCCATTATAATAAGATATTATGAAATTGTTTTTGATGAACCATGGGAGGCGCCATTCACCAAAGAATATGTATTTACTGTTATTCGGAAAAGATGGATTAAAGTTGTTAAAGAATATTGCTTTAGATTAATGAAATTATTGGTTTGTCTTATTTGTTATTAGTTTACTTACTGCTTAATAAATAGAAATTAAGTTAATATCCTCTAAAAATGCTAATTCCATAGTTTTTGCTTGGAATATTGCAATATTGATTTTTTAAGAGCCAGTGTATTAATCTAATGATGACAAAGTTTTGAAATATTCGTAGCCATAGTTTCGAAGAAAATTTCTAAACAAATTTCTATTTAACCCATAGATTGGACCGTAAAATATACTACCACTCCGGGTCAGAGTGGACCTGGGAGCAATGGTGAAAAGGGGTGCTTCACATTCCCCAGACCTCCAGAACTGGAACCTCATCATCAGATAGAGTTTAAAGACCCTCAGCCACCGCCTTCTAACACATATATGGTAAAAAGGGTTGGGACTTGCCATAAGGGCAATAGGTGTGGGCCAATCATATAGGTGCTAGAGCTTCACATGACCAGCCGATTGATCGGAGGAGGTCTCTCCGACCGCCCATCTAGCCTAAGTAAGGGACAAAGAAGAGTGTTGCATGTCATAGACTGCTCATTCACCAGGATACTGTCCTTAAGCATCACGGGTTACCCCTCACGGCCAATAGGTGTTCCCACTTGGGAGGTGTCTTATCCCTCTGTAGAGATGCAGTCGGTGTATTCTAATGCCCCAGTCTAAGCATGTGTGTTTGGGGAAATGTTTCAATGATAGATTTCGTTTGGTTTGGTTCGGTTTGATTTATTTGTTTAACGGCATATCAACTCATTATGGGTTATTCAATGCTAAACTTTGGTTCATTTGTAAATATTTTATTATAATCACAACAATTTATATTTTCAATGTTCGATTGCAATCATCTTTTAACTCACCTTGATATTAGACTATAATAATCATGTTCGCACAGTTATATGGCATCAATTATTCTTATCTAATACTAATAATCTTTAAAGAATTATATGGTTTAAAGTATCTTATTTGATAATAATAATTTGTTTGTACATAGTTATATCGCTTCAATTTTCCTACCTAACAATAATAATTTTCACGCAATTATATGATTTCCAGTAACTAATAATAGTAACCCTTAGTAAGCACTAATATGGTTTCAACTAATAATAATAATAATAATAATAATAATAATAAATTCTCTGGGACTTCGAGATAAAGATGGATCACCCTATCCCAGCCAGGAGACCAGACCTAGTGCTGATTAACAAAAAAAGGAGAACGTGTCACTGTGGATTTGTCAGTCCAGCAGATCACAGGGTGAAGCTGAAGGAAAACGAAAAGATGGATAAATACCTGGACCTTGCCAGAGATTGAAAAGCTGTGGAATGAGAGGTGAAAGTGATACCAATTTGTAGTTTGGTGCACTTGGAACGGTCCCAATAAACTTTGGAAAAAAGGCTGGGATCTAGATATCAGAGGAAGAATCGAGACCATCCAGACTACTGCACTGCTGCAATCGGCTAGAATACTGAGAGTCCTGGAGACCTGAGGAGACTTGTTGTCACTCAGACTCCAGTGAAATACCATCAGCTAACGCTGATGTGAAAAACTCAAAAGGAGTGAAAATAATAATAATAATAATAATAATAATAATAATAATAATAATAATAGAAAGACAGTAGTCAGAAAGAACATATGGATGAGCACAAATATAACAAAAACTAGAAAACAGAATTAGGAAGAAAAACAACTATATGGATACTTCAAGCAACAAACTGGAGAGACCGCACGTGAGAAGATATTGATATGGCTAAGAAGGGAAACCTCAAGAGAGAAACTGAATCTCTTATAATCGCAACACAAGACAATGCCATAATAACAAATTATATAAAAACAAAAATAAAAAGTGTGGACGAAACGGTTAATCATATAATAAGCAAATACAGCAAACTAATTCAAAGAGAGTACAAGTCTAGGAAAGGTGATCCACTTGGAATAGTGCAAAAATTAAATTTTCACGAGGCAACTAAATGGTATTTCTAATAATGATGAGGCTATCCTGGAGAATGAGACACATTAGATTATCTGGGACTTTGCGATATAGATGGATCACCTCATCCCGTCCAGAAGACCTGTTAATTAACAAGAGGAAAACTTGTCATCTCGTGGGTTTTGCCGTCCCGGTGGATCACCGAGTGAAAGTTAAAAAAAGCGAAAAAATAGACAAATACTTGGACTTTGGCAGAGAACTGAGAAAACTGTGGAACATGGTGGCAAAGGTCGTACCAATTGTAACTGGTGCCCTTGGAACAGTTTCCTCTCAAATACAGATAATTCTCGAACAGATCTATTTGACTCAAAGATGGGACCCTAACAAATAGTACCTCTCCGGGTCAGAATAGATCTGGGATTAATCGCAATTAAGAGATGACTTCACATACCCCAGATCTCCGGGATTAAAGCCTCAACACTGGATACAGTTTAGTGTCATTGATGAAAATAAAACGTTTACGCTACGACGAATACCATAGAATACCTGGCGCTAAAATTCTTTACTCAAGAGAATCAATGTTGTAAACATGACGATAATAATGATAATTATATAATATATATATATATATATATTAGAGAGAGAGAGAGGAGAGAGAGAGAGAGAGAGAGAGAGGTGAGAGAGAGAGATTAGAAACAAATGATATCGGCATAACAAGAATATAGCTACTAGCAAGAATAGATAGATAGATAGATAGATAGATAGATAGATAGATAGATACGTAATGGAATAGCTAGATAGATACCAAGATTGCTAACTAGCTAACTAGAAAGAAAGAAAGAAAAAAAAGAAAGAAAGTGAGATAGATAGATAGATAGATAGATAGATACGAAACAGTCTTAAATGGCTAAGACAGTGGTTCTCAATAGTGCGCCCCAGAGCTTTTTCAGGTGCGCTCCGTAGTATTCCTGAAAATTCTATCCAGATATGAAAAGCAAATGTATACTAAGTTACTATATTATACCATTTCTTTACGAACACTTTGCTATCGATATCTAAAAAAGCACTGGCCATTTTATTGCCACCTCATATTTATGTGAACTGGGATTTTCAACCCTCGCTACAATTAAGTGTAAAAAGAGAAGAACTCTTCAATGCATTGATGAGGAAATGAGAGTTTGTCTCTCAAACATAAGACCAAACATTGAAGAAATCGCAAGGTCTCATCAAGCACATGTTTCTCATTAACACAGGAATGAATAAACTTCATAGAGGTATGTTAAGTTTGCTTTTGTTAAATGTGTTATTTTTTTAATATATTTAACAGTTAACTTAATAACATATTAGTCCTATTTTGTATACAGTGCGCTATCAAGTATCAGTAGTACTGTAAGTGCGCCAAGACTGTATAAAGTTTGAGAACCACTGGGCGAAGAAAGGAGCAGGTAGTCATACTTTTATATCAAGAATATTTAACAAGTGCGCGTGTGCGTGTGTGTTTGTGTTTGTGTGTGTGTGTGTGTTGTAATTTTCTTTGAAGTGATAATCTTTTTGGTGATGGTGGTGGTGGTGCCGATCTGCTGCTTGCTTCGAATTTCAACGGTCGTCGTCTTCTCTTGGGATCGTCGATTGTCCCTTAACCATCCGGGCCCGATCTAGATCGCTTCTCCTAGCCCATCTCTCGTACCTTACACCTCTTTTTTATCCCTGAATGAGACGCTTACAAAAACAAGTGATGATATTAGTCCCAGTAGGTGGTTCGTGCTGAATCGCAGTCCCGGCCCCTTGCAACAACACACACACGAGGGGTTAGCAGCTGGAGTTTGGGACTCTGTAAAACCAAAATAGATAAAGAGCGAGAAAAGGAATAGAAAGGAGTGAGCAAAAAAAGGAAAGAGAGATGGAGTGAGAGATGATGAGAGAGAGAGGGAGAGGAGATTGACAGAACTCTTCAATTGGGCTTAATGAAATACGTCGTTTTCAAAAGAAAATCATGGTACGTTTCATTCACATAACTTGCGCCGGCTCCTTTTGTCTTTCTTTTCTCTTTTCTACTTCATCTTTTCTTGTCTTTTTCTTCTATTTGCTTTCTTTTTCTTTCTTTTCTTTCTTTCTTTCTTTCTTTCTTAAGTATCTGCTGTAGAGCGCTGATTAGAAAGCTTGAATATCAATCAATACGGAAGATAGATAGATAGATAGATATAAACGAGCAAAGATAGATAGATAGATAGTAGATGATAGATAGATAAGATGCATAGACATTTTAGTGATTAGCTGCTCCCACAGTAGAGATGATTTTGGTCCTGTGCCAGACTCGTCTAATCCCATAAATACCTGTATGTACAGTTTATACTACAAGGATTAGATATTCTAAGCTCCGTACTCACACTGAGTAGAAAAATTGTGTTATCCCATTTTCTCTAAGTGGGAACGGCTTATCTATAGTGAAAATAAACTTTATTTTTGTAGAAATGGGAAATTAGCTACGAAGCAGATATCATTTTAGAAGAATTATTTTAAAGGCAGCTGCCGTGGAACTGTTTATTAACAAGTTTGTCACGTTATGATTTATGATTTATTTTTTGTTTTTCTTCTTTTTTTGTTTTTCTTTGTTGTATTATTTCTTTTTTATTGGCCCTTTCTTTCTTTTTTGCATTCAATGTTTTTTTTCTTTCTTCCTTTTTTTTCTTATTTTTCGTCTCCTATTCTCCTCTCTAACTTCTCTGTTCTTTCTATCTTGTCTTTTCACATTTTCTCACTTTCCGTTATTCTTCTTTCTCCTTCTCCACCGATGTTTATTTTTTTCTTTTCATTCATTATTAATCTTTGTTTTTTTTTTTTTTTTTTTGTTTTTTTGCATTTTAATTTTCTAGTCTTTTTCTTCTTTTTCTTATTCTTGTACTTTTCTTTTTTTTTTTTTTCTTCATCTTCCAGTTTTTCTTTTCTCTTTTCTTTCTTTTGTAGATTATTTTCTTCTTTTTATTTCTGTTATTTTCTTTTTCTTATCTTGATCCTTCAGTTTTTCTTCTTTTTTTTTCTTTCATTTTAGTTTTATTTCCATTGTTAAATTCTTTTTAAAAACCTGTCAATTCTACGGAATCCTATATATACTCCTCCTATATATACTACTCATCCTCATATCCTGCTATCCCTTTTCCGTCCTGTCGACAGGGCTTAGAATACGCTGACTGTATCCCTGAAGAGGGGTATGAATCCACCCCTCCCCCCAAAAGCGGCGTCATGGTTAGGAAACAAAACTGCGTCTGATGGTGAGGCTCCAGTTCTGGAGCTCTGAGGAGTGTGGAGTACCTCTTGATTGCCATTACTCCCAGGTCAACTCTGACTCAGCGTAGTAGTACCCGTTATAGTTCCATCTATAGGTTAAATAGATCTGTTTGGAAATTATTAGTATTCGATAGGAATTCTAAAGAAACAACTACACAAAAATGTAAATATGTTGGTTCGTCGTTATTTATGGCATGTCAACCCATGGGTTATTTTATGCGAGGACGTGTTGTTTTATTCCGATCAATCAGCTGGTTACGTCAAACCCTATCACCTATGCGTGTGTTGATTTGTGTTATAATAATGGGTTTTAGTGGGTTGGATTTTACGGCATGTCATCCCTTGGGTTACTTTATGCGGAAGAGGTTTTGTTTTCATTCATTCTTGTAGGGCAGTGCTTCCCAACTTGTGGCCACATGGCCAAAATGGGCCACAGCAAATTTCAGGTGGGCCAGGAAATATTATATAAATCATAAAATTTATATGATTGCCTTTCCAACTACTGTCGTAGTAGAATCAGGATTTAGCAGAGTGTCTCAGCTATTATCAAAAGTTTAGAAACCGCTTTGAAGTGACTAGAAGAGGAGACTGCGTCTGTCTTTGACAAGCATGAATCCAAATATTGATAAACTTTCAAAAATGCATCAGGGACAAGGGTCTCATTAATAAGTGTATTGAAACCAAGTTCCTTTTTCTTATGATAATTCATATTTTGAAATTGGTTGATTATTTTAAAGGTGAAGAATTGTTTTTTCAAGTATTATGTTTCGTTTTCGAAAGCTTTGTTGTTTTTTGCACATACATATATATAGGAAAATTGCAAAATTAAATATTAATGATAAATAGTCGTTAAATTGGAACTAAAATGTACATGTAGTTTAGATATTTGAGATAAAGTGTGCGCATCAATATGGTTGTATCTTGATTGAATAAATATCTTATGTAAAATGGAAATATTTTTTTCTATTATAATGATTTCATGGGCCACAAAAAAAAATCTGGTTTCAAAGTGGGCTATGTGCTGAAAAAGGTTGGGAACCCCTGTTGTAGGGTATTCAACTTTCTAACTTATTTTTTCTTTTAAACACATCTTTTTAAAACGCGTTTTTTAAATCTATTTAACCCACAAATGGAACCCTAACAGGTACTACCATTCCGGTTCAGAGTGCACCTGGGAGTAATGGCGAGGAAGAGGTACTCCACACTCTCCAGAGCTCCAGAATTGGAACGTCACCACTAGATCCAATTTAACGTCATACCCAAGACACTAAGACCCTCAGCCGCCTTCTAGCACATATATTGGGGGGGCTTGTCATAAGATTGGGTTGAGACAATCATACAGGTGCTAGGGCTTGTTTGTGATCAGCCCATTGATCGGAATAAAACAAAACGTCTTCTGCATAAAATAACCCATGGTTGAACAGAGCGGGCCTCTCCGACCAAAGCGGAGTGTTTCCGCGTTATGGACTGCTCAACTACAAGGATCCTGTGCTTAAGCATTACAGGTTGCCACCACGGCCAACAGGTGGCCATTGGGGGGGGTGCCTATCTGAAGAGGTGCAGTCGGCGTATTCTACTACCCCAACCAACAGGAATTAAAAATTGTATTCAAAGCAATTAAACAAACCTGTTACATTACGAAGTACGTCCTTGATGTTTGTATTGGTAAAATGTGACCTCCATGGAGTGTCAAATGACGATCCCAGAATTTCAAGCAAACCACTTTACTCCGCACATCCTGTCCATGGCAAGAGGAGTTGGGTAAATATATTTCATATGGATATATATGGGTGTATATATATATATATATATATATATATATATATATATATATATATATGTGTGTGTGTGTATGTGTGTGTACATATGTGTGTGTGTCTCTGTGTTTGTGTCTGTATGTAAAAATCAAAATATGGAATAATTTTCATATCAGCAAGCTTGGTACAGTCAGCAACGCGTAACCCAATTCCTGGCTACCGACAATCCATGGATTTTTTATTTCTAATAAATTCCTATTATAAGAATATAAACAATGTATTCATCTTATCTATAAATCAACACCGTTGTAACTACCTTCCTACCTTGGACCTCGGAATTTGGCGAGGAGCCGGGTTAGCCCAGTCGGTAGAGCGTTCGGCTAGATAACCGCAAGGTTCCTAATTCGATACCGGTCCTCGCCAACTCAGCGTATGAGTAGCACAGGGATCTGTGTGGTAAAGCAGCTGGTGGTAGGTGTGGCGCACCACCTCAGACGCTAAAACAATCTCCTTGGTCTAGCGCTAGTGAAAAGGGGATAGACTCCCTCGCTGACTCCGTCGACTTTACTTTTTTTTATACTAAGAAGAATAAGAGATAGATCAACAAAGCTAACACCCCCCCCCCTTTACGCTTACGAAAGTCCTTCATAGCAACCATCTCTCGCTTGCGCTGAAATACTACCGCTGTGTTGGAACGGCAACCAACATGATTGATTGATGGATTGATTTTCACGGCATTTCAACATGTCTAGGGTTATTTTATAGCGAGAAGTCAAGGAATCGCGTTCATTGTACGTTCATATTTATATTTTTTGAATAGTTGTTTCTTAAGGGATATTTTTGGCACACGGTTCTATAAAATACTAGTGATTTTCAAACAGATCTGTTTGACCTATAGATGAGACCCTAACAGATACTACCAATCTGACTCAGAGTCAACTTGGGAGTAATTTCACACTTTCCAGATCTCCAGAATAGGAGACCCATCATCAGATGCAGTTTAATATCATACCAAGGCACCCCTGTGCGGGCGTCTTAATCCTCTGATGGGGATACAACCGGATTATTCTAAACCCTGTCGACAGGGGATGTATCAAACATTAGTTGTTGTCTTTTGTTAAATTCCACAAAATCTAATTAGACTCGAAAATCAAGCATGCATGTATCAGATTTCAAATCCTACTCGTAAAATCAAGGGAAACATGAATAGCTGCAATAAAAATGAAAAAAGAGACCGCAAAAATATTTTTACAATTTAGAATTTGATGTTAAAGATTGATAATTATTGAAAATGTATAAATCTATGTATTTTCAAATACGTATATATATATATATATATATATATATATATGAAATCGCGTTCATTGTATATATATATATATATATATATATATATATATATATAGTAAATGGAAATGAATCCGACAGTATGATTGAAAACAGATAGAAAAAACAAATGATAATTGTAGTACGCTGACAGATATCTGTTTCGACCTTTTATAAAAACGGTCTTCCTCAAGAGCAACTATATTTATGAAAGACAGAAGGAATAGTTAACCGTTTGGCACGAGAGGCTCAATCAATGCTCACGTTCTGGGCCGGAATGTATTTTGTATTTGTATAAAAATGTGTGTCTCAACATACATGAGAAAAACTCAACAAAGTTTGAAGTAAAAATGTAATAGAAGATAAAAGTTGTATCAAAAGTGTTTAGGATGAAGAAAAGGTCTATGTGGATACAACCTCACGAGCACGAACACATACACATATATACCTGCGAATACACATACAAACATACACTTATTGAGACAGAGACAGAAAATTCCAAGCATCACACACACATATACATACATTGTGTGAGTCTGCGCGCGCGTGTGTGTGTGTGTTTGCTGCTTAGTAAACCTATTAACGAATATCGCTGGTAAAGTTCAGACTTGTAATTCCCGTTCCCCCTCTCTCTCTCCCCCTCCTCTCTCTCTCTCTCTCTTTCTCCTCTCTCTCACACTCTCTCTCTCTCTCTCTCTCTCTCTCTCTCTCTCTCACACACACACACACACACTCACATATAAACTCTCTCTCACTTTATATATATATATATATATATATATATATATATATATATAATCCAAAAGTCCAGAGAAGAAATCTTCCTTACGACATATGAGTTTTTTTAAACAACCTGTCGCAGTTTGAGAGCTCAATGTGTGCTGTTATTGTTAGAGTCACAGAGCAAATTTATAAGTAAAGAAATAACAAAAGACTTAGAGATTTTGCATAATAGCATATTTCGGGGAGCTTAGACAAAGTGTCTAATTCTCCCTGCTCATCAGATGCGAATGATGAATTCTTTATTACTTTTAAGGCATTTGAAAACAGATTTTTTTATATTGTCTAAGCTCCCCGAAATAGGCTATAATGCAAAATCTCTAAGTCTTTTGTTATTTCTTTACTTATATATATATATATATATATATATATCTTATTATAATGGAGATTGTGTGTTTTTCTGTCTGTAACCGAAACTATATTCCTACTCAAGTCACAATTCCCTTAGTTAATTACATCACATTCTCCATGATTTTATTTTTATCTAAATCTCAATTATTAATAAAATTGTCTTACATTATTAATACTGTTAACTATGTCTACGTACTGATAACATGCAATTATATTTATATATACAACTAAATAGCGGTTTACAGTGTGAACGGGAAGGCTAATTTGCATATTAATATTAAAAAATCGAATTTAATAAATATGTGCTTAGTATTATTGATTTCTAACTGTTTGGTTTTATTTTAATGAATATAAGCAAAAATCTCTTCAATGAATCTTAAATGAAATCCATTAACAAGATAAAATAACTGTCATTTTATTCTTTACTTCCTATTTTCACTAAATACTTAAATTAGAAAAAATAACAATGAAAGACGAGAGTGATGGAAGAGTAAGTTTCAGTCGTTCCATTTTTTATTATACTCCCTCTGTTTCAAATCTTTTATTATACTCCCTCTGTTTCAAATCTTTTTATCTGTATTCTTATTTAGTTTCATTAGCCTTTCTAATTTAATACAATATTTTATTACATTAGAATTAAATACTTGCACCCGGAGGGTGCATATATCTGCTAGTGTATATAAAGATGGAAAGAGAATTCCAAGCATTACACACACATATATATATAGTTAAGAAAAAATAAGCAACACAAAAGAAATATTCCTAATTTATCGGAGGAGGTCTCTCGGCTCGTCATGTCAACAAGAACCTTTATGATTGCCTCAACCCTATTGTCTATATGGCAACCCCTAACCCTTTTTATCATATATGTGCTAGAAGGCGATGACCGAGGATCTTAGTGTCCTGGGTATTACGTTAAACTGCATCTAGTGGTGAAGTTCCAATTCTGGAAGTTTGGGGAATGTGTAGTCCCCTTTATAGCAATTACTCCCTGGTCTACCCTGACCCGGAGTGGTAGTACCTGTTAGGGTCCCATCTATGGATTAAATTGATAATATAAATGAGTATTAAAAAGATGAACAAAAGTGATAAGACAAATAGGAATGTTAAATCCTACCAAAGATCGTTCGCGACCTACAATTTTATAGTTTTATTTTCATAGTACTTTTATAATTTTTATAGTATACATGTATATAAATTAGGCACTGCCAAATTGTTCGCTCATTTTCATTTTAAAAACGAATTAAAATTAATAATCGATTATTTAAGGTCAAATTTTTGTCTCAGTTGAAAAGTAGTAACATAATATCAATAAAAAAAATTAAAAAAGCAAAATAATATTACACATGTAATTTATTTTTAATACATTTTAAACTATTATTTTCGGTCAATTTTGCTCAAATATATCGTAAAAATGGCCGTTTTTATGTATCTCTGGGGTAAAAAAAGGATTTTAAAGCTTATAACAGTTTCTTCTTAGTCAATGACAAAAAAATGATAAATACACTCAATTACAGAAGAATTGATGACTTTTAAATGAAATTTCTTTTTCTTTTTGGTCTAAATACGCAGAAAAAAGACGCTCTAAAAATTATTGCGCATTTGTTGACAAAAATAAATTACCGAGGGAAGATGTCACATGACCTCTTCTATTATGAGAGGTAGTATTTGATGAAAAACAATTATAAACATTCAGGGAATTATCTGATTTTAATAATTTTTCTGTGTTTATCAACGATCTTTTTTTAATTACTGAATCGCTTCAATCAAACTGATTCAATGGAAATAAATCGAAATTCTTTGAAATAAATATTACCATTGCTGACTACGATAGAAGAAATAATTTATCATGCCTAATTAATAGATAAAATTCCTTTAAAGTATGAAACGCATAATTTTAAGTTTCAAATTTCATATTCTTAGATTCTAAAAACAAATATTATCTAATAACTACTTTACTTTATATTTGTTACCTAATAAGTTTAAACAGAACAAATATCGATGTATTTTTTTTTTCTTTTTAAATAAGATAAATTTTGTTTTTAGATCTAAGAAATATGAAAATTTGAAACTAAAAATTATGCGGTTTTCATACTTTAAAAGGAATTTTTAATCTATTAATTAGGCCATCGCATAAATTAGTTTCTTTCTATCCGGAAGTCAGCCCAATGGGTTAATATTCCCTTTCCAAAGAATCTTGAATTTTTCCATTGGATCAGTTTTTTGATTGAAAGCGATTCGTAATAAAACAGATCGTTGATAACCAACAGAAAAATTATTAAAGTCAGATAATTCCCCCTGAATTTGTTATAATTGTTTTTTCATCAAAATACTACCCTCATTAGAAGAAGGTTCATGTGACATCTTCCTTCGGTAAATATAAATTTTTTGTCAACAATGCGCAATAAATTTTTAGAGCGTCTTTTTTCCTGCGTAAATTTAGACCAAAATAGAAAAGAAATTCATTTTAAAGTCTCAAATTTCCTTTGGTAATGGAAGTGTTAAAATTTATCATTTTTTTTTGTCAATTGACTTAAGAGAAACTGGTTATAAACCTTTAAATCCTTTTTTACCCCAGAGATCATAAAACGGCCAATTTTAAACGATATATTTGAGCAAAATTGACCGAAAAATAATAGTTTTTAAATGTATTAAAAATAAATTTAATTGTGGTATATTTTTGCTTTTTAATTTTTTTTTTATTATTTATGTTTATACTTCCAGACTGAGACAAAAAATTTTGACCTTTGAAAAATAATCCGATTAATTATTTTAATTCGTTTTTTAAAAATGGAAAATAAGCGAAACAATTTGGCAGTGCCTAATTTATATAATGTATACTATAAAATTTATAAAGGACTATGAAAAAAATATAAAATTTGTAGGTCCCCCGCCGAAACGATCCTTTGGTAGGAAGATTAACAATTCCTATTTGTCTTTATCACTTTTGTTCATCTTTTTAAAATGCTCATTTATATTATCAATTTATCCATAGGATGGACCCTAACAGGTACTACCACTCCGGGTCAAGGGTTAGCCAGGGAAGTAAATGCCTATTAAAGGGGATCTACACATTTCCCAAACTTTCCCAGACAGTTGGAACTCAAACCACTAGTGCATTTAACGTAAACCCAGACCATAAGAAATCCTCGGTCCCATCGCCTTCTAGCAACATATTATGAAAATAAAAGGGTTAGGGTTGCATATAGACAATAGGGTTGAGGCAATCCAAAGGTTTTTCTGTTTGACATGAGGAGCGATGTATGTACCTGCCTACGATTAATTAGGAAATAATTTTTTTTGTGTTGCTTAATTTTTTCTTAACTACCTATAATATTAGTGTTGGTAATGCTTTGGAATTCTCTTTCCATCCTTTAATATACACTACAATATATGCACTCCGGTGCAAGTTATTTATTCTAATGTAATAAAAATATTGTTATTAAATTAGAAAGGCTAATGAACTAATTAAGAATACAGATAAAAAGATTTGAAACAGAGGGTATAATAAGATTTGAAAACAGAAGGGAGTATAATAAAAAAATGTGGAACGACTGGAAATTACTCCTTTCCACACTCCTCGTCTTTCATTGTTTTTATTTTTTTCTATTTTAAGTATTTTAGTGAAAATAGAGTAAGAAAAATGAAAGTTTATTTATCTTGTTAATGGTTTCATTTAAATCTTGAAAATTTTTTTGCTTATATTTTCCCATTAAATAAAACCAAACAGTTTTAGAAAATCAATATACCTAAGGCCACATATTTAATTAAATTCGATTTTTTTTTATATTAAATATGCAAATTAGCCTTCCGTTTACACTGGGTAACGCTATTTAGTTTTGTAATATATATATATTTGCATGTTTATCAGTACGTAAGACATAAGTTTCAGTAATTAAAATAGTAAGACAATTTTTTTTATAAATTGAGTTTAGATTAGATAAAATCATGGAAAGATGTGTATGAAAATTTAACTAGGAATTGTTGACTTGGAAGTTTAGAATATAGTTCCGGTTACAGACAGAAAAAACACACAATCCATTATAATAAGATTAATATATATATATATTATATTATAAGGTAAAGAAATTACAAAGACTTAGAGATTTTTCAATTATAAGCCTATTCGGGGAGGCTTAGACGATATAAAAAATCCTGTTTCAAATTGCCTTAAAAGTATTAAGAATTCCATCATTCGCATCTGAAATGAAGCAGGGAATTAGGACCCACTTTTGGTCTAGCTCCGAAAATATGCTATTTGGCAAAAATCTCTAAGGTCTTTTTGGTTATTTCTTTACTTATAAATTTGCCTCTGGTGACTCTAAATAACAGCACACATTGAAGCTCTTCAACTGCGAAAGGTTGTTTTTAAAAAACTCATATGTCGTAAGGAAGATTTTGCTTCTCTGGACTTTTGATTATATAATTATATATATATATATATATATTAATATATAATAAAGTGAAGAGAGAGTTTAATGTGAGTGTGTGGTTGGTGTGTGTGTGAGAGAGAGAGAGAGAAGAGGAGAGAGAGAGTGGTGAAGAAGAGAGAAGAGTGAGAGAGAGAGAGAGAGACGGGGAGAGACGAGAGGGGGGAACGGGAATTACAAGTCTGAATTTTACCAGCGATAATTCGTTAATAGTTTACTAAGCAAGCAAACACAACACACCGCGGGCGCCGCTCACACAATTGTATGTATATGTGTTGTGTGATGCTTGGGAAATTTTCTGTCCTCTGTCTCAATAAGTTGTTATTTGTTATGTTTTGTTTATTGCAGGTAAAATATGTGGTATGTTGTTCGTGCTCGTGGGTTTTTTTATCCACATAGACCTTTTCTTCATCCTCACTTTTGATACAACTTTTTATCCTTTCTATTACATTTTTACTTCCAAAACTTTGTTTGAGTTTTTTTCTCATGTATGTGAGACACACCATTTTTATACAAATAATACAATTCCGGCCAGAAACGTGGAGCATGCTTAAGCCCTCGTGCAAAGTTTACTTTATTCCTTTTCTGTTCTTCCATAATATATTGCTCTTGAGGGACCGTTTTTATAAAAGTCGACAACAGATATCTTGGTCAGCGTACTACCAATTATATTTTGTTTTTTTTCTATCTGTTCAATCATACTGGTCGCTTCTTTCCATTTAACTATATAATATATATATATATATATATATATTAATATAGCAATGACGCGATTTCATATTATAATTATATTATTATATATATATATAACGTATTTTGAAATACATTAAGAATTATACATTTTCAATAATTTATCATTTTAACATCAAATTCAATTTGGTAAAAATATTTTTTGCGGTTCTTTTTTTCAACTTTTTTAATTTGCCAGCCTATTCATGTTCTTCCTTTGATTTTTCGAGTAAGGATTTGAAATCTTTGAATACATGCATGCCTTTGATTTTTTCGAAGTCCCTAATTTGAATTTGTGGAATTTTAAAAAAGACAACAACTAATGTTTGATACCCATCCTGTCCCGACCAAGGGGTTTAAGATAATCCGGTTTGTATTCATCAGAGGATTAAGAAACCGCCCCGCACAGGGGGTGCCTTGGTATGAAATATTAACTGCATCTGTGATGGTCTCTATTCTGGAGATCGGAAAGTGTTGAAATTACTTCCCAAGTTTGATCTGAGTCAATTTGTAATATCTGTTGGGTCTCCATCTATAGTCCCAAACGATTCTGTTTTAATCAACTAGTATTTTAAATAGAACCGTGTGCCAATATCCCTTAAAGAACAACTTATTCAAAAAATATAAATATGAAGTAATGACCGATTTCTTGACTTTCTCGCTTATAAAATAACCTAGACATGTTTTTTGAAATGCCCGTGAAAATCAAATCCATCAATCATTTATGTTGGTTGCCGTTCCAACACAGCGGTAAGTTAAATTTCAAGCGCAACGAGAAGATTGGTTGTATAAGGAACCTTTCGTAGCGTAAAAGGGGGGGGGGTCGTTTTAGCTTTTGGGTTTGATCTTATCTCTAATTTCTTCTTAAGTATAAAAAGTAAAGGTACGGACAGTCAGCGAGGGATCTAATCCCTTTTCCCTACGCGCTAGAGCCAAGGAAGATGTTTTGCGTGAGGTGGTGCCGCCCAACCTACCACAGCTGCTTTTTTCCAACACAATCTGTGGCTTACTCAATACGCCTGAAAAGTTTTTGGCGAGGACCGCTATTCGAATTTAGAACTTGCGGTTTAATTCTAGCCCGAACGCTCTTACCGACTGGGGCTAACCCGGCTCCTCGCAAATCCGAAGGTCCCAAGGTAAGGAAGGGTTAGTTTTCAACCGGTTTTGATTTATAGATAAGATGAAAATACCATGTTTTATATTTCTTATAATTAGATTAAAATTAAGAAATAAAAACCATGGATTGTCCCGGTAGCCAGGAAAATTGGGGTAGCGTTGGGCCTGACTGTAACCAAGCCTTGCTGATAATGAATTATTCCCATATTTTTTGATTTTTACATACAACCAAACACAGAGACACACACCAATTTTAAACACACATACAACAACACAACACATATTATATATATATATATATATATAAATATATTATAATATACACCCATGATATACCAATATGATTTATTTTAACCAAACTCTCTGGCCCAATGGACCAGGATGTTGCCCGGATAAAAAGTTGTTGCTTGAAAATCTTGGATTGCGTCCATTTTGACCTCCAATGAAAGGTTTCAACTTTTTACCCAATACAAACATCAAGGAACGTCTTCCGTAATGTTAAACAGGTTTGTTTTTTAATTGCTTTTGAATACCAATTTATTTATTCTGTTGGTTTGGGGGTCGTAGAACGCGCTGCACCTCTTCAGATGGCACCCCAATGGGCCCACCTTTGGCCGTGGGTGGCACCTGGGTAAAATGCTTAAGAAGGATCCTTGTTAGTGAGCAGTCCATAACGCGGAAACTCCGCTTTGTCGGAGAGGGCCCGCTCTGTTCACCATGGGTTTTATTTTTTATGGCAGAAAAGGTTTTGTTTTTTTATTCGATCATGGGCTGATCACAACAGCCCTGCACCTTGTAATGAATTGTCCCTCAAACCCAATTTCTTTGACAAGCCCCCCCCCATATATGTGCTAAGAAGCGGGTTGCTGAGGGTCTTAGTGTCTGGGGTAATGACCGTTAAATTGGATCTAGTGGGTGAACGTTTTCCAATTCCTGGAGTTGGAGAGTGCTGGGAAGTCCTCTTTCCTCGCCATTTACTCGCCCCAGGTGGCACTCGAACCGGAATGGTACAGACTTGTTTTTAGGGTTTCCATTTTTGTGGGTAAATAAGAAATTTAAAAACCAGTTTTTTAAAAAGATGGTTGGTTTAAGAAAAAATAGTTTAGAAAGTTGAAAATACCCAACAACGGGGGTTTTCCCGACCCTTTTTTCAGCACAATAGCCATTTGAAACCAGATTTTTTTTTTGTGG
>CM042156.1:71907287-71914787 GCA_023376005.1 Doryteuthis pealeii
TTAAAGAAAAAAGAGAATATTGAAACACAAGGACTCAGGGAGAGATTTGGAAAAAAAAAAAAAATTAGAAATAGAAAGATGGAGTAAAGATTACAGGACAAAGACAGAGAGGAAAGAACGTTAAGTAAACGGGAGAGATAAATGCACAAGCGAGAGATGAAGAAGAAGATAGAAGAAGAAGAAGAAGAAGCGAGAAGAAGAAGAAGATGAAGAAAGAGATAGTTTACATAGAAAAAGAGAGGAAAGCAGATTAAAACAGAGAGAGAGGAAAGCAATAACAAATTATATGAAAGGAAAGCAACAAAAAGAAAAGAAAAAGGCATTACAAAGAAAGTAAAAGAAAGGAAGCCTTCTCTACTTTCGATTGAAAGACGCAACACGAATAAGAGTAGAAACTCTTATTTGTCCTTGTCAGTACAAAGTTTAGCTAAGAAAATATTAGAGGAAATAGCAAAATAAGCATTAATATTTAATGAACTTTTCTTTTTTAGCTTTTTTGCCCATCTTAATAATTGGTTGATTGATTGATTTTAATGGACTTATGTCAACCCGACATAGGCGTTATTTTCATCCATTGAAGTTAGAGAATCCGTCCGCTTTATTTGTACGTTCATATGTATTCATATTTACATTGGCTTAATTTGTTTCTTAAGAGGTATTTTGTTGCGCACGGTCCTATCAAATACTAATCATTTTCAAACAGGATTTCCACTTGACCCATTAGATGGGACACTAACAGGTACAAACTTACTCTGGGTCAAAGTGACATTGGAGTATGGCAATGAAGGGCACTTCCACATTCCCAGATGCTGCTATGACTTTAAGTATCACCATCAGATGCAGTTTAGTGTTATACCTATAGACACTCCTTTTTTGGTGGGGTGGCCTTACCCCTCCTCAAGCGGAGACAGTCATACGTATTCTAATCCCAGAAGCAATACGCGAAAATATATAACCATATGCAAATTACACTAGGAATCACTTTTGATAACACCCTGTCATGCCATTAAAATCGATTCATCATCATCATCATCATGTCACGCTTTCCAGCGCGGGGGGGGATTTAATTTTCCCATGACAATCTCTCCTCCATCCCGTCCCTATTCGCTCATCATTCTCGCGGAGGTCCTCTAGTGCAGCCATTTCCTGCTTATCCGCACAGAGCTGTATCAACGTACGTTTGCTTGCTGTCGGCCCTCCCACTGGGCTCTGTCCATTGTTGCTGGCTTCCACAGGAGGACGTTCGCTTATAAGTTCGTTCCTTGCTTCTCCATGCAGGTGTTCCCGCCGTGTCTTGCCCGTCTTACTCGGATGGTTTGGGGTGATATGTGGCATGGTGGCCATACAGCCTGTTTCTCGTAGGGTGCTGTTTCCAACGTCTTGTTCATGACACCCGCAGCATTCTGCTGCACCTCCCATCTAGTTTATTCTAGATTTATTATTTAGTTTCGCTAGTTAGGGTTCCCCATGTGGTGCAGCCTCATACAGCCAGTACTGATACCCGACAACGGCCTTACATGAAGAACTGTCTCTTTAACTTGTCTGTTGAAAATTGGACTTCCATTAATGATAGATAATCTATTTTAGCGGCCCATGCCTTCCTATTGCGTGCATTAAACGTTCGTTTTCTGTGGCAGGAGAATGTTTACTGCCTAAAGTATCTAAATTGTTCTACAGAGTTTTTAGGAGTTTGCCATCGATGGTTGAGATGTCGGCTTTTTGTTTTAAAAGACAAATACTTATATGGTATAACTTGGCGTGCGATACAGATGACTATAGAACAATAAAAAAGTTGCTATTAAAAAATGATGATTTTAATGGAGGTACGACAGCGCCTCCCCTTTCTATTAAAAAATTAACATATGATGACAATTTAGACTTTTAATAAAAATTTTATAGAAAGGGGCGGAGGTGCCTGTCTTCTCAGATGCCTCAGACGCCAAAATAATTGTCCTTTGCCTAGTTTGAAAAGGCTGTCTGGCTGATACCGACTCTTGGCCACCCCGACGACTTATAGTAATACACATGTTGGATTAGTAAATGTTTTATCATTACTATTTTAAGCTCATCAATGTTTCATGATACAGAAAGCGATGTCAATATTACGCATAGGCAAAGCCCGTAGTTGCCATTGACAGATTATTGTTACCGTGTCAGTTTACTGTTGGCTGCACTTACTTGGGATTTTTAACAATAAACGGTTGGATGAAAAAGGGTCGAAGAGAACTACACAAGGATTACTGCCTGGTTGTCTGACCAATAGTTGGAGCAGTTCATCCCACAAAAAGCAAGCTTGTTAAGGTATCGGTAATTTTCTACCGTTAGTTGTTAAAATTCCTAGCAAATAAGGCAATTAGAGTAACCTCCTTGGAGTTTCACTTTGCAACCAAGCGCGCTTAGCTAGTTGAAATCTCCGTGCAGATATACAAAATCTTAGAAACTTTTTTCCGAAAACAATTACAACTGCCATGCTTTACATCAAAAATATCATAATAAGGTGTCTTAATAACAATTAATTCTCAGATAATTTTATTGCTAGGAATTTAGCCAACTGACTTTCACTTTGAAACAAGCGCGTAGCCATTTTGAATAGCTGTCTATGCGAAATTACACAAATCTTAGAAACTTTTTGAAAACAATACAACTGCCATGCTTTAACACAAAAATATCATAGAATGTGTTCTTAATACAATTAGTTCATTTTCAGAATAATGCGCACGCACAATTCTTAGCTAGGAATTTTGACATCTAAAGGTGAAATTACCCTTTTTATTCTTTCCTATCACACAATACCTATTCTAACAAAATGTGCTGGATTTTGCTAGTGAAATAAGGTCCAATAGTTAAGTTATATTCTCCTGTGGAACACCCACATATGGACACGCCAGTTTGGCCGACCAGGCAAAAACTTACATCAATCAGCTCTGTACGGACACTGGGTGCCAGTGAGCGATGACCAATAGGAACGGGTTTGCGGTCATTGCAATCCGTGTTGTGAAGTAACAACTTGATTTGATGATTTTATGTAATAATGTTTATACCTTGATACTATATTATTACTGTCCATTGTCACTGTATTAAAAGCCATAGAAAATAATTCACTCCCCCCTCTCTCTCTCTCTCTTCATCTCTCTCTCTCTCTCTCTCTTCTCACACACCACATCACACACCACACACACTACACACAAAACCACACACACACATACACCAAACACACACCCACACACATCATACACACTCATTCCTTTATCTCCCTTATTAACACATCACTTTCTTTGATATATATAAGAAAAGTAAAGTCGACGGGCCGACTTAAATAGTCGGTATCAGCCAAAATCAGCGAGGGAGTCTATCCCACTTTTCAATAGCGCCTTAGACATAGGAGATTGTTTAGCATCTGAGGTGGCGAGGTATGTATATATATTCCCTCCTCTCTTACTTCTCTCTCTCTCCTCTCTCTCTCCTCTCTCTTCTCTCTATCTATCTATCTATCTATCTATCTATTCTTTTTTGAAAGTGTGAAACAGAGAACAAATTAAGAAACAAAGAGGGAGCGAGTGGAGGTCTTTCCCCTTTTCAATAGCGCTAGACCAAGGAGATTTGTTTTAGGCATCTCGAGGAGGATGGAGGTATATTATTATATTTCCTTTCTCTCTCTCTCTCTCTCTCTCTCCTTCTCTCTCTCTTTTCTCTTCTTCTCTCTCTCTCTTCTCTCTTCTCTCTATCTATCATATCTTCTTTTATCTATCTTTCATCTTTGAAAAGTGTTGTGAAACATGAAGAAACAAAAAGCAACAAAGAGGCAGCGAGGGGGTCTATCCCCTTTTCAATAGCGCTAGACCAAGATGATTGTTTTCGCATACTGGCAGGTGGACGGTATGTTATATAATATATATTTATATATATCCCCCCTCTCTCTCTCTCTCTCTCTCTTCCTCCTCTCTCTCTCTTCCTCTCTCTCTATCTATCTATCTATCTATCTATCTTCTATTCTATCTATCTTTGACACAGTGTGAAACAGAGGTGAAAACCCCAAGAACAAAGATGGGCCAGGGGATTTTGTCTTGTGTGGGATGGTGAAGACATTGTATAAGCGAAGGAAGAATTACAAAAAGTATCGTGTAAATATTGTTGAGAGCGTAAAACGAAATAAACATCGTTAGATAGATAGTAGATGAGAAGATGGAGAGATGAGAGACGAAAAGAGATGTAGAGAGGAGAGATGAGACGCCGAAGAAGACAGACAGATGCTTAAAGAAGAATGCAAGAGAATGAAGATAAGAAGAAAGAAGAAGATAGAAGAAGAGAAGAAGAAGCAAGAAGAAGAAGAAGAGAAGAAGTATTGCCTGTAATTACCAAATCGGCTTGGCCGCTCCGGGGTCTCCTCCCAAGGCTTAATTAACACCCACCGCATTCATTAAATCGAAATTAGATCTTCGACCCCCCTTCTAACACCCCTTGTACTACCCCAAATCCTTCCCCACCCACCATCATCTTTTTTCAAAAAAATTCCAACCAATCAAGCAGCCAACTTGCAAAGCCCCGGTCAGATTCACACTTCCTTCCTTCCCATTCATTATTCAAATTCCTTCCTCCGCCTCTTCTCTCTCTCTCTCTCTCTCTCTCTCTCTTCTCTCTCTCTCTGTCTCTCTCTCTCTCTCTCTCTCTCTCTCTCTCTCTCTCTCTCTTGCTTCTTTTATAATCGTCATCTTTCCTTTCTCTTTTCCGATTATCTCACCGTCTCTCTTTTTATCTCTTTCTCTATCTTCTCTCCCTTCTTTTCTCTCTACGACTCTCTCTCTCTCTCTCTCTCTCTCTCTCTCTCTCTCTCTCTCTCTCTCTCTCTCTATCTCTTTCTTTTTCTCTCTCTCTCTTTCTCTTCTATTCCTCCTTTTTCGAATTCTCTATTTTCTTCTTTCACTCGTCTCTCTGTCACTGTTAATTCCTACCTTTCTCTATTCCTTTCCTTCTTCTATCTCTCTTACGACTCTTCTCTCTTCTCCTCTCTCCTCTCTCTCTCTCTCTTCTCTCTCTCTCTCTCTCTCTCTCTCTCTTCTCTATCTATCTATCTATCTATCTAATTTATTCTCCATTGCTTTTAACCTCACACTCCGTTTTGTTCTCTTTTTTCTTCCATTTTAATTTTTCTTCTTGTATTCATCTAATGCTATTTATTCAATATCGTCTGGGAAAAGTGTAAACTTTTCCCGGACAATATTAAATAAATAGCATTATTTTTCAATAAAACATGACATAAATTTGAGTCAAAATCTCACCAGAGCTTAATTCATTATTGCCAGTCAACACATCTTACTTAACGACCGTAGAATGACAATCTGGAATTGTAGTGAAAGCAATAGAAATAAAATTAATAGAATACATATCGATTTGGATTACGAGTCATATTGATGTGTCATTATTATTCCAATACCATTTTTTTCGGATTACTGATCATTTTCTTTTTGTTGAAAATGCGTTCTCTAATTTTGAGATGGACCTTTATTATTCCAACACTTTTTCGAGTTTTATTTGCAGCCTCAACAAAATACATATTTTTACTACCCCTGTCTGTCTGTCTGTCTCTCTCTCTATATATATATATATATATATATATATATATTTGATATTGCTAAAAGCATTTAGTGGGAGAACGCAAAAGCCTCGGTTAAATATTTTTTAAACTCAAGCATTCGAGTCCATTTCCGCTATCGAAGATAACGTCTCATCGAGAGCTGCTACAAGCGCCTCCAAAAGAATATGTTTGTTTCGGTATGGACACTTAAACTGCATCTGATGGCAGGTTTCAGCAAGATATGGGAGTATAAAATAACCCGTACTTCATTTTTTCATTTTCCACTACTTCCGCAGACGCCACTCTGACTTGGAGTGGTAGTACCCGTTGTTTAGGGTCCATCTATGGGCAAATAGGTTTCTGTTTTAAGAATAATTCCGTATTTGTTTAGAACCGTGTTGCAACAAAACTCTAAGATCATTACAAAGCAAAAATGTATATATAATGATATAACGGGAGAAATCAGGAATTATGTCGGATGTGAAAGCGTAAGCATCCGCTGGATTGTTTGAACCGCCATGTAACTCGATTCACTTGGCACGCAAATTAGCGAAAGTTGTGATAACGTAAACAGCCCATCCCTGTTGAACCCATGTAAACCGATCCACTTGGCACGAAATTAGCGAATGTGAACGTAACAGCCTCATCTCTGGATTTTTGAAAACCCATGTAACCGGATTTCCACTTGGCACGAAATTATAGTCGAATTGTGAAACGTAAACAGCCCTCGATGCCTGGATGTGAACCCATGTAACCGGATTCCACTTGGCACGGATAATTAGCGAAGAATGTGAAACGTAGAACAGCCGTCATTCCTGGATTTTGGAACCCATGAGAAGCCGATTCCACTTTGCACGAACAATAACTGTTACAAAAAGAACAAAGTGCCCGCCTGACCCCGCTCCCTTTCTCTGGACTCTGTAGCCCAGCCACCCCCTAGTAATATTTTTGCTTTTAATCGCTTTTCCTCGTTTCGGGGTGTGTTTCGCCTCGCCGCAAGGTTGGTGAACGCTATACGCCAACGATAATACTTCCTGTATTATTTTTTCCTCCTTTCTCTTAAGTATCTCTTCGTCTGACACAAAAGGCAAATTAAAAGTAAACGCGGTGCGGAAGAAAAAGAAAAAGTTGCCTCTGGTTTTTTTGTTCATACATTGGGCCAAGTGAGTTGGTCTTTAAGGAGACCCCCTAAACTGCCTTGCGTGTGCTTGTAGAAACTATGACGGCAAAGAAATGAACGGAGGGAGCCTTGAATTTCATCATACTCAGCTGAACGTAGAGGGTCCCGCCGCACTGTTAATTATTGTTGTTGTTGTTGTTGCGTTATCAGCTGAATTGGCAGACGGTGTTTGCGCCTAACGCACGAGGGTTCACAGCCGAGAAGAGGGGTTCAAAGCACCTTCCGTTTGGAGACTCGTAATTGGTAACACTTAATCATTTGATATATGCCGCGTTGAAGGCATGATCGTGGCAAGGTGTACGGTGTTTTAGTAAACAATTCCTATAGATTACGAGAATAGGTATGTGTTCTGCGTGGTGTATTGTATGCTGGTTACCGCCCGCGGGAATTCCAATGTGTTGATTGTCATGAAATGTAAGAAGATACAAAATGAGAATTTATATTAACCCACCGCATTGCCTCCCTCTTTCCAGAAAAATCTTTAAAGCACGCTCGTCCCCTTGGAGGTAAAGTATGTTCCCAATTTCATTTTTTATCAAGTAATCTACTTATCACGCAAGGGACCCTTTGTGCCGAGAGTCGAGGGAATCTCTTTTAATGCAGTTTTATTTCTTTTTTTGGTAGGGTTGATTGATTCATCCATTAAAGACAAATGTTAATCCGTCTGGGTTATTTTATTCACAGAATTGTTAGGAAGTCGCATAAGCTGAGCCCGGTCAGGTCGGTAGAAGCGTTCGCTAGAAAGTCT
>CM042156.1:71919787-71932287 GCA_023376005.1 Doryteuthis pealeii
AGGAGACTAAAGCTAATAAGTAAAAAGTGCTCAATACCTAAGTAGAGAAAATAATAAAGATAAATCTAATGAGTCAGACGAACCTACTAAAAGTTTCGCTTAATGCTCTTCAGATTTCAGCCCTGAAGAGCATTAAGCGAAACTCTTAGTAGGTTCGTCTGACTCATTAGATTTATCTTTTTATATATATATATATAAAGATATATATATATTATATATATATTAGATGATCCGTGGATCTGTTGGGGTTTGATTGCTATAGCAATCGGTAATCATGCTGATGATTCTAAATAGAATGAAGGATTCTAATTAGTATTCCTTTGATACCTTTTCGGGATTAAACAATGTTACCACAAAACTATCACTCAATTACAAATTGAACTGGAAATTAATTTATTCTCTAAGTTTGAAAATGTTAATTCCATTGGCTTAATATAAATCTCGTTATAATTGCTGTCTTTGCTGTGTAACGTTTACACTGTTACACACACTCTCAGACATACGCACATTCACACATACACACCCACATACACACATATATATATAATTAGAATTTTTGTTTTAGATAGATAGACAGATGAGTGCGAGAGAGCCAGAAAGAAAGAAAGAAAAAGAAAGAGCACCCGTGATATATAATGTATCTATGTATATACAATGTATGTATATGGGAGAGTACACAGTTCGTTTGTTTGAAGCTGGTAAAATATAAACGAGATGGACTTCTCTTGTTTCTATGTCATTTTGACGAGGGCAACAAAAAAAGGATTTTGTTTTGTTAGTGGAGTTTGGATTTTTTCTTTTTGATTTTCCTGATGTGAGAATTTTCGCACCCTTCTTGAGAGACCGCCATAATGGGTTTGTCCAAGGCCTTGCAACCAACTTCCGGTCATTGTATCACCATGAATTTTACGAAGATTTATTTGATTAAAAATAAACTACAACTTCGCTTAAACCCACTTACCAGGAATATCTACAAACCTACTTATATAAATATATATATATATTATATATTATATATATATATATATATATAATATAGAGAGAGAGAGAGAGAGAGAGAGAGAGAGAGAGAGAGACATCCACATATATAAAGAATGCCCAAAACAAACAAGGACACTCACACACACATATATGCGTGTGTGTGCGCGCGCGTGTGTGTGTGAGAGAGACAGACAGACAGACAAAGATAAAGACACAGAGACAAAGACACACAGAGAGAGAGAGAGAGAGAGAGAGAGAGAGAGAGAGAGAGAGATTGCTTACCTGTGTTATAAAAAGAAATGAAAGTTTTGTTTTTTCTGTAACACGGTGATATCGTCAGAAATGTAAGTAAACATGTACCTACTAAAAACACACACACGCACACATACACACACATACACACACATGACTATATATATATATATGTGTGTGTGTGTGTGTGTGTGTGTGTGCGTGTGTGTGTGTGTGTGTAAAGAAAAGGAAGTGAATCCGACGGTATGTAGTATATTAAGAAAGATTGAAAAAACACAGGTTTAAATGAGTTAACTGGTGACTTTATTGGCCGACGCTGTAGTGTTTCGATCTATTAATTAGATCATCTTTATGGCATTTATTGGTATATGGAAGGTAATAAGAATTTTTTTATCACAGAATAACGAGAAAAGCGAGTGGTAGTCCTTGTTATCCAGTCTGTTTAAAATTTGAGGTTTGAAAAAAAGCTGTTTTTAGGTGTACTATATATATATATATATATATATATATATATATATATATATAATTTATATAGTACACCTAAAAACATAATGAAAAGTTTATTTCCATCTAAACTAATCCAAGGATGTTATTATTTATAGTGGAACAATTAAAATGGACATTACTAGGTATTTTTGTTTTAATTTTTGAGATGAGCTTTGTTAATTTGTATTATTTGGATTTTTGTGTTCATCTTTATTGTTATATACGCAACGTTTCAGCCGATATGCCCTCCGACCTTCTCTGGATGTTTCTTGTAATACTCGAGGGTCTTATCGTCGAACTTGGGAGCCTACGTGGAACTTCTAACCGAACCCTTTATTCAATTCACCGGGGTAGACTGTTCTCATTCCGCTACCCATGACCGGGTACAAGTGTTATGCTATGTTAAGTATTCTATGCTATTATCGCCCGTAGTCAGGATTGAACGTGCAACTTACAAATTAACTGTATTAACTCAACTTCTATATCCGTTGCGCCACGTGTCCAGTTGTATATCTCTATTAATAATAGAGATTCGTTTCCGATTTTTTGTCTGTAACAAACATTACGTCACTGCTTACGTCACATTACCCAAAATCGTCATAACATAGAATAAATACACTCAAAATTTGAACATGCAACATTAGACAGTCCTAATTGTTTTTTTAAAACAAGTTTTAATAAAGACATGACTGGTATTATATATCTATATATAGTTTGTTTTATTTTGATACATATTTAAAGTTTACATTTGAAATTGTTTTAGTTTTTAATCCTTTAATGAATTTGATGATTTTTCTTATTTAGGGTACAAACTCGCTGACATTGAATTTTTTACTCCCACCCTTCAGGCAATATTTTTCAAAAATCTATTTTTACATCGCCCGGAGTGCGTTTTTTTATTTTGTACTAGTAACAATAAAGATGATGACAACAGTCCGAAAAATCCAAATAATCCAAATTATTAAGTACAGAATTTCTGTGCTGGTTTGAATAATTTCAAACCAGCACAGAAATTCTGTAACCAAAAGTAAAATTTCATAAACACATAGACGTACTTATTTTGAGGACTGCTTCATATTCATTTATTACTAAGTTTCAAATGCTGTTGTATTTAGTAATAAATAATACCAATTATTATCCGTATTGACTGTACAATGTTCCAATAGAATTTTTTTTAAATCCATGTATGTTTCGTTCATAACTAAATTTTTATCTAATCTATTAATAATGGAGATTCGCTTCCGGTTTTTGTCTGTAACAAAAACTACGTCACTGCTTACGTCACACTACCTAAAATCGTCATAACATAGAATAAATACACTCAAAATTTGAGCATGCAATGTTGGACAGTCCTCATTGGTTTTTTAAACAAATTTTAATAAATACATACCTGGTATTATCTATCTATATATAGTTTGTTTTATTTTTAAAATATATTTAAAGTTATCAGAACTAATTTTCCATTTTAATTTTTTTATTTTTTACTCCTTTAATAAATTTGATGATTTTACTTTACTTATGATACAAACTCTCTGATATTAAATTTTCAACTCCCCTCAGGCAATATCTATTTTACGTCGCCCAGAAGGCGTTTTTTTTTATTTTGCTAGTCTTTTTAATTGATACAGGTATATTTATTTTTATGCAATATGAGATATTTGCAAACATATAGATAAAATTACTAAATGATGGGCATGAAAGATTGAGATAGATTTTTTTGTTTGTTTATTGATTTTAACGACATATCAACCCGTCTGGGGTTATGCCATACCTAACGATTAGGAAGTTATACATATCGTGTTTTTATATTTATACTTTTTAGTAATTGGTTTTAAAAATGTGTTAGCATTATTGGGGATTATGTTGTATGGTATTGATTTATTTCATGTCTATATTTTATGGTATAATTGTATTTCCCTCAAAAAAGAGAGAATATCCTCCATGTTGACGTTTTCAAACTGATCTTTCATATTGTTTGCTTTAAAATAACGGTTTCTGATGTGAGCAAGAAACCTGCATTCCATGAATAAGTGTTTAACTGTCAAAGGTGTTTGATATGTTCCACATTGTGGTTGTTGTTCTTGTTTGAGTATATTGGAGTGCGTTAGTCTTGTATGACCAATGCGTAATCGGGATACAATGACTTGTTCCTTTCTAAACTTCCTTAAAGTTGGTCTCCAGTCTCCCAGAGTGGGTTTGATTTTGAAAATCTGTATGGATAGATGGAAACGGAACGAACAAGATAGGTGTGTATATGTGTTTGAGTATGTCTGTATGGGCACACATATACGCATACGTGTACGTATATTGTTATCCAATATATTTTTTCATTATCAGTAGTAGCAACAGAAAACACCCTCCGGGCGTTGTAAAAATTAATTTTTGAAAGACATTTGCCTGAGAGGTGAATAGACTGAAAACCCCATATATATTTCGTATAAATGAATATACATTATGCTTATATAATATATATATATATATATATATATATATATATATATATATATATATATATGTCATCCACAGACATCGTGTTTCGTGTGTGGCTAGACACAACAACTAACTCCGACCAGAAGCGAATCCTGACTGACTTTACACCTGTCCGATCCGTTAACCTCTAGGCCATTGCCAGCTGCCGTTTAAGGAGCGGTGTTTTAACTGTTTTAAATACATACATCTGTGGTGTATATACTTTACGATCATCAGAGAGAACAAATATACACACACACACACACACACACACAGAGATATATATATATATATATATATATATATATATATATATATATAAACAAGTGCATATTTAATGGAGTAATCTGTTCAACTCCAAGCAAAATGCACTATTCATGTGTTTTGTGTGTGTGTGTGTGTCTCCGCATATGTCTGTATGCGCGCACATGAACCTATCTTTGCGCTCACAAGGGTTTCACTTCTGGGTTCGCGTGTGCAAAAAGAAATGCGCATGCGTATATATATCAATCGCCGACATCATTCAGTCTCTTGTTAAAGGTACAAAGCTGTTAATCAAAAGGCAAGGCGGACATTTCCCCCTTACCGCGCCATCTTCACTCGTCACCGCACTGTATCTTCATTTTACTTCGCAAATACCTACCATGTTCTAAAATTTCCGTTAGCTCCTCCATTTTTCTGAAGTAACAGGAACCGGCTTCGAAGTGTTCATCTTTTCGTTTTGCGTTTTTTTTTTGTTTTGTTTTTAATGTTTGTTTGTTTTTAAATGCTATCATATAAGAACTATTTCAAGGCACTGTAGGGATGGACCTATTTTAATGTCAGGGATTTCTCCACCACCACCCTGTCCCAGTCCGTGTCATATTGCCCGCAAGAAAAGATTTCTATTTGGATATAAATGGATTCTAACGAAACGTCCCGTACTAAATAAAGACAAAAATATTTGAATAAACAAAATACGAAAAATCAAAGAAGATCCATCTGTTCAAACAACCCATTGAGTCCATGATTATATTTATGCTTCTAGAATGGAAGTGCGTGGTGTAATGGTTAAAGTCATGGGAAATGGACTCGTCGCTCCCAGTTCAAATCCTGGATGTGGTAATTGCATTTCACTTAGCGCTAATACCCTTGGGAAAGGTATGATTCATACTCTCCCCCCAACTATGGACAAATAGTAGGGCAGACTGGGCTCTTTAACCTTAGTTAGGCAACCGGTCTAGGAGAAGGAAAACTCTGAATTCAAACCTGTTGAACACCGCTTAAGAAATTGACCTTGTGTCACATCCTGCTCGTGCGGAGGGGTTGGTAGGACCCCTTCAGTTCACGTATTCTTCTGATGATGGGATTTTTCATCCCGAAATATTAAGAATAAAGTGACAGGTTAACAAACAACATCATAGTTACCTTCTTTTTTCTTTACACTTGCATTGTGACAGCCTTCAAAACCAACCAACAAACCAATATAAACACAATGCTCCAAGCAAATTACAAAACACTTTTACACACACACACACACACACACACATATATATATATATATATATATATATATATATATATATATTAATGTTTCTATTTAAGAAGGTGTGAATGATTCTAATTAGCATTTAATTTATTGCCATTATATTGATAAACTGGATGTCAAAAACGTCAATCAGTTGCAAATTGGAGAGGAAATTGCTTTATTTTCTGAATGTATTTTAAGTGTATTACTCTCATGTCAATTTCGCCGTGATGTGTCTTTTTTTGCAGGGTAACGGTTACATACAAACTTAATGAGCAATTTAGTAATTAGTTAGATTATTTAGTTAGAACTAGCAGGGCCCGTGGATATACCACAGTATGATAATTTAATTATTACAACGTTTGATATGTTTACTTAAGAGCGATTGCTAAATAGTTCAATATGTAAAAAGTATAGTAATCTTAATTTAAGTCTCTCTCACACTTTCTTTCTTTCTATTCATCTTTTCAAGTATTCCCATCTAATACAAATAATTTGCACACTGTCGTGTGGTTTCAAGTATTTATATCTAATATGGTTTCAAGTGATTAGTTATATTTGATAATAGTCATTTATTTGCATACGGTAATATGATTTCAAGTAACAAATAATAGTCCTTAGTAAACAATTACAGTTTCAAGTAGCTACTCTTAATACAATAATTTACAGTTATATAATATAAAGCCTATGGAGGCGCGTGGTGTAATGGTTACCGTCGTAGGAAATGGACAATTTGATACGAGTTCAAATCATGGACAAGGCATTTTACATAGCGCTAATACACTTGAGAAAGGTATGCATCTAACTATTCTCCCTCCAGCTATGAGTAAATAGTGGGGTAGACTGGGCTCTTTAACCTTGGTTAGGCAACCAGTCTAGAAGTTTTACCCCGTTTAAAACTTAACCTCGTGTCACATCCTGCCTGTGACGGAGGGGTTGGGCAAATTTATACAACTGGTTGGATATGTATTTACCCAACCCCTCCGCACGAACAGGATGCGACACAAGGTCAACTTTTAAGCAGAGCTTAACAGGTTTGAATTCAGAGTTTTTGCTTCTCCTTGATCAGTTACTGTATCAATGTTAAAGAGTTCAGTCAGTTTCTAACAATATTAGTTGGATTCCCACCTTTCCCAATGGTATTAGCGCAATGTAAAATGCAAACAGCCACGTCTAGAATTTGAACTAAGTTTGCCGTGTCCATTTTCTTTGACGATAAGCATTACGCCACAAACACCTCCATTGTTAAACTCCAAAACGCAATCGCAAAATCAGGCCTGAAAGAGGGATTTTCTGAGATACGACAATGCAAGAGGGATTATTCTGTTTCTCTGAATGTTTGAGATGAGGTATGAAGATTAGTATTATCTGTGTTATTCGGACTATTGTCTACATCTTCATTGTTATTTGTACAACGTTTCGGCCGATATGCCCTCCGGCCTTCTTCAGATGGCTCCCGATTACAAGAAAGTTCCCGAGTTCGAAAAGAAGGTTCCCGAGTCCGAGAAGGTTCCCGAGTCCGACAAGAAATACTTGAAGAAGGCCGGAGGGCATATCGGCCGAAACGTTGTACAAATAACAACGAAGATGGGGACAATAGTCCGAATAACACAGATAATACGGATTTTTCTGTGTTATGATAATGCAAGGTTTCATTGCAAGCAACAAAAAGTGCTAACCGTGAGAAGTTCAAAATTTACACTTGCTGCACACCCAAATGAACAGTCTCTATCTGGTACCATCAGACTTTCAGTTCTTCCTGAAATTGAAAAAGCAATTGAAAGGTCATCCAGTGCTAAGATGATGTCGCAGTTGGTTGGATCATTAGGTGTTTCGGGTCTTATAACATCATACACCTTCACCTAGGTGACCCAGCTGGTGTCGATCAAACAGCAAATAAAACATATGGCGAACGAGACGAAAATTTTAATTTAACGTTTGGAAAAAGTGCAAACATAAAACCTTGACTACGATAGGAGTTTAATTTTGTTCAAGTTGCACAAAACTCTCGGGGGAAAAAATTAAATTCAAAATTCAATACAGCCCACATTAATTTTTTACCGAAAATATATTTAAGATTATTGAATAGGGTAAAAGAAAATGATCACGAGAACGTGTGAATGTTAAGCTGCTGTTCTGTGGGGTACTTCTTCCAGAATTTGTTCAAATCAACACGCAGCCTTCTTATGCAGTTCCCGTCTTGCTCTTTCTCCAAGCACTTTATTAAAGTCCACGTGATTCAGCAGTACAGTAGTACTTATATATATTTACCAACTCCTCCGCACGAGCAGGATACGACACAAGGTCAATTTCTTAAGCTTAACAGGTTTGAATTCAGAGTTTTCCTTCTCCTAGACTGGTTACCTAGCCATGGTTAAAGAGCCCAGTCTGCCCTGCTATTTACCCATAGCTGGAGGGAGAGTAGGATTCATACCTTTCCCAAGGGTATTAGCGCTAAGTGAAATGCAATTACCACGTCCAGGATTTGAACTCGGGGCGACGAGTCCATTTCCCATGACTTTAACCATTACACCACGCGCTTCCTAACAGTAGTACTTATAAGAATTCCGTTTTATTTCATCAAAGATGTAAGATTTCTATACGATCGATTACCTTTAATAGCAGTACATGTCTTTCCCATGCGTATATTGATATCATTTTCTGTAGATGAGATATCTCTACCTAGGTATGTGAATAGGTGTAAAATTTATCCAATTATAATTTAATATATATATATATATATACTTATTTATAATGGAGATTATGTGTGTTTGTTTGTCTGTAACCGAAACTATATCACTACTTAAGTCACTATCCATTTAGTTATTATACATCACATTCTCCATGAATCATTTTTATTTAAGCTTCAATTATTAATAAAATTGTTTTTCATTATTAATACTGCTGATCATATCTACGTACTAATAACATGCAATTGTATTTATATGTACAACAAAAAGCGGTTTACTGTGTGAACGGGAAGGCTAATTTGCATATTGATATTTAAAATTTGATTTTAATAAATATGTGCTTGGTATTGTTGATTTCTAATTATTTGAGTTTATCTTAATGAATATGAGAAATCTCGCAGATGAATCTTAAAAGAAATCAATTAACAAAAAGAAATAACTGTAATTTTATTCTTTACTTTCTTATTTAACTGAATAGTTAAATTAGAAAAGTTTAGCAAGGAAAGACAGGGGTGGTGGAAGAGAAAGCTACAGCTGTTTTATTTTTCGATTATACCTCTCTCTGTTTCAAATCATTTTATCTGCATTCTTATTTAGTTTATTTAGACTTTCTAATTTAATATGATATTTTATGACATTAATACTTGCACCCGGGGGATGCATATATTTGCTAGTATATATAACATTTGGGATACAATGGTTTATATCATGTTCTTGAACGGTTTTAAAAATTGAATTTACCTGTGAGTTAATCCATTCTAAGCGTCAAAGTGCGTCTCCAGACTTTCAATTTCTCTAGAGGAGGGGAGAAACCATTCACTTGGATTCCTCCTTTCTTGTTGGAGGAGAGAGAGAGTCTGGAGACGAATTTGATTGGATGTTCCGCTGGTTCTCCATAGTATAAAATGCCTCAATGTCCGCCAAATGGTTTGTTTACTGCTGAGATCTCGTCACCTGATTACAATCTGGTGCCTGTTCGACACTAGCTGGGTTGCCCAGGGGAACGTGTATGAGGTTTTAAGAATTCTTAATGGCAGCCGATGACGTCCGAGGGTTGAAAGTCAGTCGGGTTTCGCTCCCGGTTAGAAGTAGTTAAGTCTAGTCACACTGAAGAGACACGAAAAGTCGAAACACGGTGTCTGTGGATGACTATATATATATATTATATATTATATATATATATATATGTGTGTGTGTGTGTGTGTGTGTGTGTGTGTTTGTGTGTGTGTGTGTGTGTGTGTGTGTGTATTTAATCTAATATATAAAGGAGAGATTTTGGTATGTACGTGTCGACGTATAACTCCAAAACGGGAGGTCACTCAGATTCAAAATCTTGCATACACATTGATATCGTTCTAACTAAGAAGCACTCCAAATTTGGTTATTGATTTTTACTGATTAAGGGATATAATTAATTAATCAAACAAAAATCAAACGATTTTTCGAAAGCTATAGCATAGCATTGCTGCTGCTGCTTGGTGTATCGGCAGAAGCTCGTCTGCTGGTTTTATCAGCAGAAAGAAAGAAAGAAAGAATATCAGCTTCCAGTCATTGAGAATGTTAACGACAACTTAAACTATGACTAAATTTTAACGTAAAATAAATTCTTTTTTTTTTTATTTTATAATCTTTCTAAATATTTAATTTGTATTCATTGAATTATTTTTTACAGCGTGTTAAAATATTTTGCTTTGGAGAGCCGATTATACGAAGTAAAAATCATACTTCGTATGTTTTTGAGACTAAATTTTATTGTACAATGTACACTCACTTAAATTAAATTGTTGTCATGCACAAAAAATTGTAAAAAAATGAAAATTGTTTCAAAACACAAGTTTACGGTTACATTTTTTTAATAAGATTTTAAAAGTCAATAAAAATCAGTTAACAGTATAGGATTTTATAAATGTAAATAAAAAAAATGATAAAACGAGTTGTTTTGTAATTAATACTAATGGTTAAAAAAAATGCTTATTAGTTTAGAGAACGAATGAAAACGTTTTAAAATGTAAGCAAAAGAATTAGATTTGAATTGACATGTACAAAAAATTAAAATAAATAAATTACAATGTATTTCTAACTCATCAAGCAATTAAAAACTGAATTTAAAATTGTCCCCAAATACTATTATTATTTTCAAACTGGAGTTTCAGTGAAACTTTTCGTAGAAAAGTTATATTTACAATAATTACAATAACAATGATTACAATAACAATATATTATATTTACAATAATCTTCAAAGTCTTTGGACCATTCAAAAGAAGAAACATAAAAAATAAACTCTGATGATTTTTTTTTATTCAGCTTACGAAAATAATGAAAATTATGAATGAAAACAATGTTTACATTTTCGTACCATTAAATCAACTGAAATTTTAAAATGAAAGGCTGAACTTGCACAACGGTCGGAAAATTAAAACGGAAAATTTTTTGGTGGTCTCCAATGAAAGTTTAACTACAGTCTATGAATTAAGTTTTTGCAAATTGGGTTACGGTTTTAGGGGATTAAGGTTGTTTTTAATTACGTACTGCTTAAAAAAAAAATAAACAACAAAAACAAATTAACATTAAATGTATAGTAATTTTTTTTTGTTTTTTTAAGCAATATGTAATTAAAAACAACCTTAATCCCCTAAACCGTAACCCAATTCGCAAAAAGTTCATTCATAGACTGTAGTTAAACTATCATGGGGACCACCTACAAACTTTCTGTTTTAATTTTCCGACCGTTGCGCAAGTTCAGCCAAATCAAAATATGTCTGAAATAGTTTTTTTTTTTTTCATAAAATATGTTTGGGGAAATATTTTTACAAGGTCTCCCACACCCCGCTTATTTTATGAAATCTGAAAAAATAAAATAAACTGATAAAAAACGATTTTTAATTTTTTTTTTTTTTTTCAATAAGATAATAGTCTGAATAATTATATCAAAAGATTTTTTGAAGTTCCCATACGGGATTTTTTTTTTTATAATAAAAAAAAGTATTCTGAATTCTACCTAAAAAATGATAATATTATGACATAAAATTATTTCAAAACACTAAAAAATTCAGGATTACATTTAAAAAAATATTTTCAATGTTTAAAAAAAATCCCTAAAATAAACATTGTAATACATAAATTTTCAGTGATTTTTTTTTTAATTTTATTTTTAAGAACCCCCTGGTGTTCCTAAAATCTTTTCGTCCGGTCATGGACCGGGTAATTTTGCTAGTATATATATATATATATATATATATATATATATATATATATATATATATATATATATAGAGAGAGAGAGAGAGAGAGAGAGAGAGAGATGTGTGTGTGTGCGTGTGTGTGAGTCTGATGATTGTGGATTTTTTCACTAGATGAAACCTCTAGCAACAGTGATAAGAACATGAGTAATTGTCTTTTTAGTTCATATATATATATATATATATATATATATATATATATATATATATATGCATAAAACCCGTCGAATTTCTGCGAGTAATGTATTGCTGTATAAAGGATATAATTAGTAATCTAGTGGCGATTCAAAGCCGTATACAGAAAAAAAGGGAAGAAATATAAGAAGTACTTAGACAGTACCCAAAGACTGACGTCCCAGTTGAGGAAATAAAAAAAATAAACAAGAAACACAAACAAATAGGATACATTGTCCCCCGGGCGTTTTGGCGAATATTTCAGGGCAAGCCAAAACCTTGAACTACCCCACCAAAATTACCTACCTGTCTGCGAAACGCCTTGATTTAAGACTCTCAAGTCGAAAGAAAAACGAAAATATTGCCGACCAAGGAAAATAAATTTCTTTTTCCCCACCCATTTTTTCATTTTTTTGTTGCTAGTATTTTAATCTTTTTTTTTTTTTTTTTGTTAAAATAATGTACACTGTAACGGCAGAATACAACACGCACAAAAAAATAAAATAAAATAAAATAAAATAAGAAATAAATAAAAAGAATAAAAAAAACATCAAAACATTCATATTCAAATAGATGTATGATTGAGTCTTTGGTTTCATACATGTATATATTTCAACATAAACGCACACGCACATGCACACACACACACACACACACACACACACACACACACACACACACACACACACATATATATATAT
>CM042156.1:71937287-71942287 GCA_023376005.1 Doryteuthis pealeii
CTATAGTGAAAATAAACTTTTATTTGTAGAAATGGGAAATTAGCTACGAAGCAGATATCATTTTAGAAGAATTATTTTAAAGGCAGCTGCCGTGGAACTGTTTATTAACAAGTTTGTCACGTTATGATTTATGATTTATTTTTTTTTTCTTCTTTTTGTTTTTCTTTGTTGTATTATTTCTTTTTTATTGGCCCCTTTTCTTTCTTTTGCATTCAATTGTATTTTTTCTTTCTTTCTTTTTTTTCTTATCTTTTTCGTCTCCTATTCTCCTCTCTAACTTCTCTTCTTCTTTCTATCTTTGTCTTTTTCACATTTTCTCACTTTCCGTTTATCTTTCTTTCTCCTTCTCTACCGATGTTTATTTTTTTCTTTTCATTCATTTTAATAATGAATGAAAAGAAAAAAATAAACATCGGTGGAGGAGAAAGAAAGATTGCCTTAGTTTTTTTTTTTTTTTTTTTTTGTTTTTTTTTTGCATTTTAATTTTCTAGTCTTTTTCTTCTTCTTTCTTATTCTTGTAATTTTCTTTTTCTTGTTCTTTTTTTCTTCATCTTCCAGTTTTTTTCTTTTCTCTTTTCTTTCTTTTGTAGATTATTTTCTTCTTTTTATTTCTGTTATTTTCTTTTTCTTATCTTGATCCTTCAGTTGTTCTTCTTTTTTTCTTTTTCTTTCATTTTACTTTTATTTCCTTTGTTAAATTCTTTTTAAAAACCTGTCAATTCTACGGAATCCTATATATACTCCTCCTATATATACTACTCATCCTCATATCCTGCTATCCTTTTTCCGTCCTGTCGACAGGGCTTAGAATACGCTGACTGTATCCCTGAAGAGGGGTATGACTCCACCCCTCCCCCCAAAATCGGCGTCATGGTTAGAAAACAAAACTGCGTCTGATGGTGAGGCTCCAGTTCTGGAGCTCTGAGGAGTGGGGAGTACCTCTTGATTGCCATTACTCCCAGGTCAACTCTGACTCAGTGTAGTAGTACCCATTATAGTTCCACCTATAGGTTAAATAGATCTGTTTGGAAATTATTAGTATTCGATAGGAATTCTAAAGAAACAACTACACAAAAATGTAAATATGTTGGTTCGTCGTAATCTATGGCTTGTCAACCCATGGGTTATTTTATGCCGAGGACGTGTTGTTTTATTCCGATCAATCAGCTGGTTACGTCAAACCCTATCACCTATGCGTGTGTTGATTTGTGTTATAATAATGATGGTTGGTTAGTGGGTTGGATTTTACGGCATGTCATCCCTTGGATTACTTTATGCGGAAGAGGTTTTGTTTCATTCATTCTTGTAGGGCAGTGCTTCCCAGCCTGTGGCCACATGGCCAAAATGGGCCACAGCAAATTTCAGGTGGACCAAGGAAATATTATATAAATCATAAAATTTATATGATTGCCTTTCCAACTACTTTCGTAGTAGAATCAGGATTTAGCAGAGTGTCTCAGCTATTATCAAAAGTTAGAAACCGCTTTGAAGTGACTAGAAGAGGAGACCTGCGTCTGTCTTTGACAAGCATGAATCCAAATATTGATAAACTTTCAAAAATGCATCAGGGACAATGGTCTCATTAAATAAGTGTATTGAAACCAAGTTCCTTTCTTATGATAATTCATATTTTGAAATTGGTTGATTATTTTAAAGGTGAAGAATTGTTTCTTCAAGTATTATTTTTCGTTTTCGAAAGCTTTGTTGTTTTTTTGCACATACATATATATAGGAAAATTGCAAAATTAAATATTAATGATAAGTAGTCGTTAAATTGGAACTGAAAATTACATGTAGTTTAGATATTTGAGATAAAGTATTTGCGTCAATATGGTTGTATCTTGATTGAATAAATATCTTATGTAAAATGGAAATATTTTTTTCTATTATAATGATTTCATGGGTCACAATAAATTCTGGTTTCAAAGTGGGACATGAGCTGAAAAAGGTTGGGAACCCCTGTTATAGGGTATTCAACTTTCTAACTTATTTTTTCTTTTAAACACATCTTTTTAAAACGCGTTTTTTTAAATCTATTTAACCCACAGATGGAACCCTAACAGGTACTACCATTCCGGTTCAGACTGCACCTGGGAGTAATTATGAGAAAGGGTTACTCCACAGTCTCCAGAGCTCCAGAGTTGGAACGTCACCACTAGATCCAATTTAACGTCATACCCAAGACACTAAGACCCTCAGCCAACGCCTTCTAGCACATATATTGAGGGGCTTGCCATAAGAACAATTGGGTTGAGACAATCATACAGGTGCTAGGGCTTGTTGTGATCAGCCCATTGATCGGAATAAAACAAAACATCTTCTGCATAAAATAACCCATGGGTTGAACAGAGCGGGCCTCTCCGACCAAAGCGGAGTGTTCCGCGTTATGGACTGCTCAACTACAAGGATTCTGTGCTTAAGCATTACAGGTCGCCACCCACGGCCAACAGGTGGCCCCATTGGGGGGGGTGCCTATCTGAAGAGGTGCAGTCGGCGTATTCTACTGCCCCAACCAACAGGAATTAATAAAAGTGGTATTCAAAGCAATTAAAACAAACCTGTTACATTACGAAGTACGTCCTTGATGTTTGTATTGGTAAAATGTGATCTCCATGGAGTGTCAAATGACGATCCCAGAATTTCATGCAAATCAACTTTACTCCGCACATCCTGTCCATGGCAGAGGGTTGGGTAAATATATATTTATATGGATATATATGGGTGTATATATATATACACGTATTTGAAAATACATAGATTTATACATTTTCAATAATTATCAATCTTTAACATCAAATTCTAAATTCTAAAAATATATACATATATATATATACATATGTGCATGTGTGTATGTGTGTGTATATATGTGTGTGTGTCTCAGTGCTTGTGTCTGTATGTAAAAATCAAAATATGGAATAATTTTCATATCGGCAAGCTTGGTACAGTCAGCAACGCGTAAATCAATTCCTGGCTACCGACAATCCATGGATTCTTTATTTCTGATAAATTCCTATCATAAGAATATAAACAATGTATTCATCTTATCTATAAATCAACACCGTTGTAACTACCTTCCTACCTTGGACCTCGGAATTTGTTCCTAGTTCGATACCCACCCTTGCCAACTCAGCGTATGAGTAGCACAGGGATCTGTGCGGTAAAGTAAGGAGCTGATGATAGGTGTGGCGCTCCACCTCAGACGCTAAAATAATCTCCTTGGTCCAGTGCTACTGAAAAGGGGATAGACTCCCTCGCTAACTGGCTGATACCGACATTAGGCCGCCCCGACGACTTTACTCTTTTTTATACTAAGAAGAATAAGAGATGGATCAACAAAGCTAACACCCCCCCCCCCTTTACGCTTACGAAAGTCCTTCATAGCACACCATCTCTCGCTTGCGCTGAAATACTACAGCTGTGTTGGAACGGCAACCAGCATGATTTTATCGGCATTTCAACATGTTTAGGGTTATTTTATAGCGAGAAGTCAAGGAATCGCGTTCATTGTACGTTCATATTTATATTTTTTGAATAGTTGTTTCTTAAGGGGTATTTTTGGCACACGATTCTATAAAATACTAATGATTTTCAAACAGATCTGTTTGACCTATAGATGAGACCCTAACAGATACTACCAATCTGACTCAGGGTCAACTTGGGAGTAATTTCACACTTTCCAGATCTCCAGAATAGGAGACCCATCATCAGATGCAGTTTAATATCATACCAAGGCACCCCTGTGCGGGCGTCTTAATCCTCTGATGGGGATACAACCGGCTTATTCTAAACCCTGCCGACAGGGGATGTATCAAACATTAGTTGTTGTCTTTTGTTAAATTCCACAAAATCTAATTAGACTTGAAAATCAAGCATGCATGTATCAGATTTCAAATCCTACTCGTAAAATCAAGGGAAACATGAATAGCTGCAATAAAAATGAAAAAGAGACCGCAAAAATATTTTTACAATTTAGAATTTGATGTTAAAGATTGATAATTATTGAAAATGTATAAATCTATGTATTTTCAAATACGTATATATATATATATATATATATATATATATATATATATATATATATATGAAATCGCGTTCATTGTATATATATATATATATATATATATATATATATATATATATATATATATATAGTAAATGGAAATGAATCCGACAGTATGATTGAAAACAGATAGAAAAAACAAATGATAATAGTATTACGCTGACAGATATCTGTTTCGACCTTTTATAAAAACGGTCTTCCTCAAGAGCAACTATATTTATGAAAGAAAGAAGGAATAGTTAACCGTTTGGCACGAGAGGCTCAAACAATGCTCACGTTCTGGGCCGGAATGTATTTTGTATTTGTATAAAAATGTGTGTCTCAACATACATGAGAAAAACTCAACAAAGTTTGAAGTAAAAATGTAATAGAAGATAAAAGTTGTATCAAAAGTGTTTAGGATGAAGAAAAAGACTATGTGGATACAACCTCACGAGCACGAATATATACACATATACACCTGCGCATACACATACAAACATACACTTATTGAGACAGAGACAGAAAATTCCAAGCATCACACACACATATACATACATTGTGTGAGTCTGCGCGCGCGTGTGTGTGTGTGTTTGCTGCTTAGTAAACCTATTAACGAATATCGCTGGTAAAGTTCAGACTTGTGATTCCCGTTCCCCCCCCCCTCTCTCTCTCTCTCTCTCTCTCTCTCTCTCTCTCTCTCTCACTCTCTCTCTCTCACACACACACACACACACACACTCACATATAAACTCTCTCTCACTTTATATATATATATATATATATATATATATATATATATAATCCAAAAGTCCAGAGAATAAATCTTCCTTACGACATAGGAGTTTTTTTAAACAACCTGTCGCAGTTTGAGAGCTCAATGTGTGCTCTTATTGTTAGAGTCACAGAGCAAATTTATAATTAAAGAAATAACAAAAGACTTAGAGATTTTGCATTATAG
>CM042156.1:71957287-71959787 GCA_023376005.1 Doryteuthis pealeii
CATTGACCACGCTACACGCGCTGAGATGATCAAGGGGTTAAAGATGAAGACCCACCCAGAAAATTCATTGATTTTAGATGATAGAAATAAGACGTTGATTATGTCTACACAACCCTAACGAGGAGGAGACACTCGTGCTGTAATGGGTATCATCGTAGGAAATGGATATGGTGATCTGAATTCAAATCCTGGACGAAGCTGTTTGCATTTCACATAGCTCTAATGCCTTTGTGAAAGGTATACATCCAACTATTCTCCCTCTAGATATGGGTAGGACAGGCTGGGCTTTTTAAGCCTTGGTATAGAGACGAGTATAAAAAAAGAAAAACTCTGAATCCAAACCAGACCTGGAGAGGGATGGGTTCCACCAAGTTATTCCTGTCGCTTAAGAACCACAAGGTTCCTGGTTCGATACCGACACTCGCCAACTCAGCGTATGAGTAGCATAAAGATCTGTGCGGTAAAGTAGCTGATGGTAGGTGTGGCGCTCCACCGCAGACGCCAAACCAATCTCCTTGGTCTAGTGCAAGTGAATAGACTCCCTCGCTGTTTGGCTGATACCGACTTTAGGCCACCCCGACGACTTTTTAAAAATTCCTGTCCAAGACAAACTACATGAGTAGCACCCTCATGACCAAACCAGGTTTACGGGATATATCCCAAAGGTATTAGCGCTATGGTGAAATGCAAAACAGCCTCGTCCAGGATTTGAAATCAGATCACCATATCCATTTCCTACGATGATACCCATTACAGTACGAGTGTCTCCTCCTCGTTAGGGTTGTGTAGACATAGTCAACGGCGTTTGGTAATTTTCAGTTTCTAACCTATCCAATTTTGAAACCAACTTTGTTTGAAAATGTTATTCTCTTATTTCTATCATCTGAAATCAATGAATTTTCTGGGTGGGCATGCCCATGTGTTAGTGGGCGGGAGAGAGAAAGCAGTTAATTCAGGAAAAATAATGATGGGAGAGTGATCACTAAATGAAAATGTGTCAGGTGAGAAGAGTATTGCGAATAAATAAAAATGTTTTAAAAAGTAAAAAAAAAATTATTTCTATTGAATGAGCCTCGTAGAATTCCGCGGAGAATAATAAAAATATTTAGTTGTTGTTAGATAGAAATAACATGAAAAGAAAATGAAAAAAAAATCGATGTTATATACGAAGGTAAGTACGGAATCATATAATTCTAATAACACTAGAGATTTAATAATCAAGATAAAATGACACGACACAAAAACGGATGGAGAAAATGAAGAAACGGACAACAAAAAATATGTCCTGGGATTCTGTTTTATGTGAATTTGAATGTTATGGGCGGCACAAAGGATATCCTGTCACAGAAATAACGGATCTATGAACAGACCGAAAAATATACAATAAACTGAGAACCTTTACGTACAAAACATACACACACACACACACACACACACACACACACACACACACGGACGACACAAATACGCTCACAGAGGCGTACACATTCAAATCAACATCTATATGCACACAAATTTAAAGAAATTCACATACCTATGTTATAATATGTGTACGTTAGAGTATATACCCTCGTATACGCACTAAACAGAAAAATGAAAAATACAAGTATACTCATGTGTATACACGTATACAAACTAACACACATTGTACATATGTGTGTGTGTGTGTGTGTGTGTGTGTGTGTGTGTGTGTGTGTGTGTGTGTGTGTGTTTGCGTGTCTCTGTATGTAGATCGTTTGATGTCTTTGTTCTGTAAAATTTTCATTGCTTCCTGCTTAAGACGAATAACTATATTCATTTTTTACCATAGTTACTTTAATATGTATGTATGTATGTATGTATGTATGTGTGTGTGCGCACGCACGTGTGCATGTGTGTATGCATGTGTGTGTGCCATGCAACTTCAATTTTAAGCGGAGTGCAGCTGGTTTGAATTTAGAGTTTTTCTTCTCCTAGATCGGTTACCGAAGTCTACCCTATTATTTACCCACTGCGGGAAAGAGAATAGTTGGATCATACCTTTCCCAAGCGCTATGTGAAATGCAAACAACATCGTACAAAATTTGAACTCGGGTCGGCGACTCCATCTCCTAGGATATATACTCTCTCTTTCTCAAGTAGCGCAATGGTCATTGTCATATCCGTTTCCTACGATGATACCCATTACAGTACGAGTGTCTCCTCCTCGTTAGGGTTGTGTATACATAGTCAACGGCGTTTTGGTAATTTTCAGTTTCTAACCTATCCAATATATATATATATATATATATACAGCAAGGATAACCATGACGACCATCCCTATCGGTCATCACCCCTGGTAGATCCCCCGCTCCCGCAGCATCCAGAATCCACCCAGAGCTAATATATATATATATATATATATATATACAGAATTTACCCAGCAGTCGGTAGAGCGTTCGGCTAGAAGCCACAAAGGTTCTTAGTTCGATACCGGCCCTCGTTAACTCAGCGTATGAGTAGCACAGGGATCTGTGCGGTA
>CM042156.1:71964787-71992287 GCA_023376005.1 Doryteuthis pealeii
AGACAGCCTAATGGTTAAGGTCGGACTGACAGCCTAATGGTTAAGGCCGGACTGACACCCAACCGATCGGATTTCAATTCCGGCTGTAGGTAGCTTACAAAATGTCTAGCCACACTGAGGAGACCTGATAAGTCGAAACACGTCTGTGGATGACCCTATATATATATATATATATATATATATATTAATTCTATATAGAGAATTCTTATATTTATATATTAAATATCATAATCAGTATTTAGTATGGTTTTCATTGTCACGATTTATAGCCTTAATTCAATAGGCGATGGAATTCAAATTCAAAATGGTTTCATCGAGCCACTCTTGTAACATTGCAATGTCCCCATCTGGTTTGTTGCACCCAGTGTATGACAAGCTGTCCCATCATCCTATTTTCTGTAGTCACTCTTCTTTTTTATAATGAAATTTAAATCAGTTATACTAAAAGAAGTCAAGGTGAAGGCTCCAAAGTTTATGCAGCTTGTGCTTGCTCCATTTAACGTGAGAAATTTGCAAGCGTATTTTAATGTATAAGATGTTTACCATGAGGCGTCAAGTAGCTCATAACTTTTGCACGCCCCAATTTTCAGCATCACCTTCAATTCAAATCTGTTTATCATCTCATTGTCAACTTGCATTTGAGCGCTAAATGGCCGTGCATATCAATCCTTAAAGTACATAATCGAACACTTAGAGTGTCTTACTAAAATTTAAACAAATTGATGCATTAGTGAGTTGACTCATTACTATTACTTCCACACACACACACACACATATATATATACCAAACTTGTTGGTAAACCCTTGCGGTAAGAAAAAAACCGGCAAATAGTTTGATTGTAAAAATATACTACTAAACACCTGGGGAGAAAAAATTTTTTGGAAAAAAGAAAAGACCAAGATAGTTGTACCAACCGAAAATAATTGGTTGATACTATAATACTTGACCAAAAGAAAAAGCAATTTATATGTATATATATATGAAAAGATATATACATATAAAAACCGCCAGGATATCCTAAAGCTAATAAGTAAAGAGTGCTTAATACCTCAGAAGAGCAAATAATAAAGATAAACTTAACTAGTCAGATATACCTACTGACTCTTAGCCCTGAAGAGCACTAAGCGAAACAATTAGTAGGTATATCTGACTCATTAGGTTTATATATATATATATATATATATATATATATATAATATGTACTGCACGTAATTTTGCTTTCAATAAAAACATTTGACCGATGATGTCCGTATAAATCGGACGAAACGTTTCAACTCTAGATTTGTTTTGAGTTATCATTTCTTGTTCACCATCCTTTTACCTACCTCATACTGTCGAATTCTACTACATCCATCCTATCTCCATATATTATATAATATATATATATATAATATGTGTGTGTGTGTGTGTGTGTGTGTGTGTGTGTGTGTGTACTAGTTTACTATGCAAGTAAACGTTCGTTACCATTGGTTTCAAAGCAGCGTATTAGCCGCTTATCCTAAAGACAATGCGTCCTGGTTGAATAGATCGTCTGATGAATATCCATTTTGCGTCCGAGTGTGTTGTTTATATACTCTATAAGAATACTTTTCCTCCAGAGAATGCCCAACTTTAAGGGCTATAAGGCACAAATGCCTGTGTTAAGATTGGTTTTCTTGTATCTGGGTCTGAAATTCCCTGGACCTGGTAGTAATGGCGTGAAAGGGAATGAGAGTTGAGCTTAATGGCAATGATTTGACAACCTATCTCGAAAATCCGCATAGAAACGTCAACTAATAGCTTAGCTCCGTCGGCATCCCCTTAGGGAACCTTATGCATCAGACAATGAACCTTTTAGACGACGGAGATGGTTACTACCTGGTGGGGAAGATGGACCCTTAAAGCTAAACTCTAGTTAATTTAATTTGGCTAGTGCCAGTAGAAACGGTATTGTTACTTTTTCCTTTTTCTTTTTCTTTTTGTAAAAAATATAGGCCGGTTTAGCTCAGTTGATAGAGCATCCACCTAAGAAACACAAGGTTCTGGGTTCGATACCGTCCCTCTCCAACTCAACGCATGAATAGTACGATTTTGATCTATACGTAAAGTAAAGAGTGGTGCTCCACCCCAGATACAAAAACAATCTCCCTGATATAGCGCTAGTGAAAAAGGGATGGACTCCCTCGCATACCAACAATAGGCCACTCCGCCGACTTTTACTTACTTTTCCTTTTACTAATCCTTCTCGGGCGTCCCATCGTGGTGTAATGGTTAACAAGTTAGTCTTGCAGATCCATTACTATCAAATAACGAATTCGATCCTCGTTGGATGCCCATACTTGCTAACTTGTGTTTCGTCCTACCTGTGGTGTACGGGCATCTTTCTATCCTCTTTCCTTTTTTTTTCTATCTGTTCTTCATTCGCTGCTTTTTTCTGTTCGTCCTCCTCTTCTCATTTCTTCCTTCCTTTTCCCTTACTCCACCTTCTCTTCTCTTCTTACTCTCCCCTCTCCTTCTTTGTTTCTTTCCATCTTTTTATTCAATCTCACTCATTATTTCTCTTCCTCCTCTCCAGCTGTTTCACATTCACAGAATTCCAATATTTTGTGTTTTTTGTATTGTCTCTTTTGATATCTCTCTCTCTCTCTCTCTCTCTCTCTCTCTCTCTCTCTCCTCTCTCTCTCTCTCTCTCTCTCTCTCTTTCTCTTCTTTTAGTGGTACTTCGGTGTTTTTATTCTTCCTCTTTTTCTTTTTTCGCCTACTTTACTTTCTATTTGTTTTTTTTTCTTTTTTCTTCACAGTTTCTTTCTTTTTTCTTTTGTTTTTTTTTTTTCATTTTATTTGTTTTTTTCTTTTTTGTCTTCATCTTTTGTTTTATTTTCTCTTTCTTTTATTCTTCTTCCCTTTCTTCTTTTCTTTTTCCCATTTGCTCTTTCCATTTTGTCCTGTTCTTTTTCTTCTCTCCTCCTTTTCCTTTTTTTTTTATTTTCATTTCCCTCCATTTTTTTTCTTTTACTTCCTTTTCTCCTTTTCCTTTTTCTGATACTCTTTTCCTCTTTCTTTTCCTATTTCGTCTCCTTTTACTTCTTTTCCCTTCCTTCTACTTTTGTTTGTACCTTTCATTTTGTTTTCTTTCTCTATTTCTTCTTCTCTTTGTCTTTTTTTTCTATTTATTCTTCGTCACATTTTTTCTTCCTTTCTTCTTCTTCTTCTTCTTCTTCTTCTTCTTCTTCTTCTTCTTCTTCTTCTTCAAGTCTCTTTCTGCCGTCCATCATGGCTGTCAACGACAGACTGAGTAGTAAGCAAGATTGAAATAGTAATGGCTGCCGTCCGGACAACAAGCGGGAGCCAGCAGAGGAAGACCTGATAATTGGTTGTGATTAGATAAAAGTAACACGAACCATCAGTCCGTTGTTCCTTTACCTTTGCAAAGCAGACAGAAAATTGTAAACAATCTGGCGGGACCACCTCCAAACACGCCGGAAGTTGGATTATCGCCATTTTATTAGGACAGATAATAAAGCCAGAAATTTCTTATCGCTCGAAGTCACGAAATTGGTTTAATTCAGAGGTCCAAACAAAAAAGGGCATTCTGCTTGATCCCTTCGTAGTTTTCTGTAACTTTAGTCATAAACTAATTTGTATACTTGACATATTTGTCTTTCTTTTTTTAAGAAACGTAGAAAGTAATTTCAATTTATCGATTCAAGCATTTCTTGTTTTTAAATACCTTCTTCGAGGAATTTCAAACATCTTTCCTGTACTTGGAAGTCCCGTCGTGGTGTAATGATTAACAAGTTAGTCTCGCATACCCATTACTTCTAAATAGGAAGTTCGATCTTTGTCAGATGTCCTATACTTGCGGCCTTGTGTCACACTAATTTATGGCGAACGGGTTGGGTAAATTTGTATACATACCTTATTTGTCTCTTTTTAGAAACATAGAAAGTAATTTCAATTTATTGACTAAAGTATTTATCGTTTTTAAATACTTTCTTCGGGAATTCCAAACATCTTTCATGTCCTTGGATGTCCCTCGTAGTGTAATGCTTAGCACGCTAGTTTCGCAGATCCATTACTACTGAATAGCGAGTTCCATCTTCGCTGGATGCCCCATACTGGGGAACTTGTGTCACATCCTACCCATGGCGAACAGGTTGGGTAACTACTGCAACTTTCCTGTCCAAAGAGATTTTCACATCTATGGAAACCATTTATTTTTCAAATCAAATTAAGATTTAGCTTTAATAATAATTTAATAGATAGATTTAATTTCAATTTAAGAAACGCACAAAACGAATTAATTCAAAACTGTAAGGTTTTTAAAATTGTTTATATTATCATATTAAAAAACAACCAAAAGAAAGTTGATAGTTTGATATAATAAGGAATATAGTGTTAGATACAATGTTGAATTGACTCGTAAATGATGAAAATAATACATAAAATAAAACTAGTTCAAATAAACCAAAAACAAAAGATTCCCCATTACAACCAAATTTTCTAAAACTCTTTAACCAAATATTGTACAAATATGTAAGAAGTGAACTTATTTTTGAACTGTCAAATATTCATATTTTGTTTACAGAGTTTGGTCATAAATAATACCTAGTAATATCCGTTTTGGTTGTGTAATGTTATATTAGATATAATAAAATCCTGATATCTTTTGTTTAGAAAAAAATTAACTTTTTTTATTGTTAGGGGTGTAATTAATTATGTCGATATCGTCATAATGTGGACATTTTTCAAATGTCTTTTATTTTTACTTAAACCAAACAAACTTTTGCCTACCCCAAAGTTTAAGTGTTTGCGTATTCTCACAAGGTGTCAGGTCATTGTTCACGCAAGATGCCTGATGACTCTTAACGTAAGATGCCTGGTGATTGTTTTACGCAAAATGCGTGGTGATTCTCTCGCAAGATGCCTGGCCATAATTTGTAATTATTCCTATTTAATCATAATAATCCTTAGTAAACAAGTATAGCTCCAAATAAATATTCTTAATACAAATGATTTTGCACAGTTACTAAACCCTACCGCCACGGGTAGGGTGTGACTTAAGTCTATTTTTTAAGCGAAGTAAACTTGGTTTGAATTCAGAGTTTTGTGTCCCGATTACACATTAGTCATACAAGACTAACACACTCCTATATACTCAAACAAGAACAACAACCACAATGTGGAACATGTCAAACACCTTCGACAGTTAAACACTTATTCATGGAATGCAGGTTTTTTGCTCACATCAGAAACCGTTATTTTAAAGTAAACAACATGAAAGATCTGTTTGAAAATGTCAACATGGAGAATGTTCTCTCTTTTTTAGGGAAATAAAATTATACCATAGAATATAGATATAAAACAAATCAATACCATACAACATAATCCCCAATAATGCAAACACATTGTTAAAACCAATTACTAAAAAGTATAAATATAAATACACGATATGTATAAGTTCCAAACCGTTAGGCATGACATAACCCCAGACGGGTTGATATGCCGTTAAAATCAATAAACAAACAAACTTCTTTAAACTAGTTGCCTCACCAATTCTAAAGAAGCCAGTCTGCTCTAACTTTTCACCACTGCTGTTGGAATAAGAAATTGATCCATACCTTTCTCGAGGGCATTTGCGCGAAGTGAAACGCAGTCTTGTCGAGGATTTGAACTCAGGTCGCCAATTTCATTTCATACGACTATAACTGTTAGACACAACCTCAAGTTATATGATTTTTGGTAACTTTCTATTTAATATTTTTCTATCGGTCGTATAACTTTAGTTCTTATTTGATAGAAATCCACGTCTTTCCAAAGGGCTTGTTTTACTGGTTCTTTGAAGTGGATTCAACTTACAACACAGTTGAATACTGATCAGTCTACACAAATCTCTACAGTTTCAAGCCTTTTTTTTCTAATATGAATAAATGTGTACGCAATTATTATTTAAATTATTTCTATCTAATACTTATAATTTGAAAGTAAACAAATGTAGTTCGGAATCGATTTAAAACTCCATCAAACAATATTAATTAAGAACCACTGCATTAATGTAGTTCAAATCATTTAAAACATTATCCCAAACTTAGTTGAGACCCAAACAAGAACAACCACTTTGAGTCAGAGTGGACCTGGGAGAAACGAAGAAAGGGTGCTTCTTCTAAACACCTCAGCACTCATTGTCACACCTAGGAGATGGAGTCCTTCAAGAATAAACCATTTTGGATGTCCGATAGTTGGTGAGATTGTGGCTTATTCCTTGCTACTGGTACCATGTAACCAAGTACAACCTGTCTTACCTGATACGTGAAAAGAAGACTGAGAAATGCCATAATGAGATATAGGGATTGTCTTCCCTTGTTAGAATGTGGTTGATTTAAGAAAATGGTTATCTCCCCTTGCCGACAGGGTTTGCCACAAGAGGACATTATTACCTGTCTAAACACAGCTAGGGAAAGTTCACGCTCTCTTTCATCTGGCATCCATAACGATGCACTAGACAAGTCTCTGCCATTAAGGCTTAGGGGCCTTGCCCACCCCCTAACTATAGGCTTGTGTCCATGTATGTATGTAGCCCTTTCTACATCCTATGACTCCACTGAAGTTATATGCATCAGTTGCGTCTTTACGACAGCTATTCAGTAATTGCCTACTTCTATTCTCCATTTAGTAGCCTCAAGATTATCTACAAAGACTTTATTCCTTAGGGCCTTCGTCCTAGCTGTTCTGTATTTTATGTTAAATGTCAAGCTCAACAGGGTCTTCTTTCCCCGCCGATCGTTCCAAGCCCGTTCCCTTGGCTGTGGTTTCGCTAGATAGTAGGTAGGGACAGTGGGAATCTCGTTGATCCGTTCATGCGCGTCACTAATTAGATGACGAGGCATTTGGCTATAGTTTTCTATTAAATTCTCCTTAACCTCCAGGATTAGGCAAAATACGTTAAAACAATAAATTCGGGGGAGTTACGAGCAGTGGGCGCTTCCTGTGAGCAGCCTGTAACAACTTTTAGCTGCACACAATCATATTGCTTAAAGGCGATGGCAAAGCTCTAATATAGGCGGTCCTACTCTAAATATTAGTAACAAAATATACAATTAAATGTTAATCCCTAACTAAACAGGGGGGCGGAAACCCGAAGACTACAACCACAAAGGCATCCACGATCACCCACATCATAAACCTACAGACGCCAATATGACGCCATCATCTTTGCCGTCTGACGGCACACGATATAGGAGATCGTCGATATATTTTGATTAGATATTAGACCCAGGGATTAATAAAGTCTGTATTTGTTATATGTATCTCTTTGTTCGAAGTTGTTGTATGTATGCATCCACGTTAGGAAGCTTTTCTGTGGCTTCCAAACGTATTATAAGATGCAGTTTTAGGCACAAAAGCTAAAACTACAAATAATTCTTATAGGGGAATTAGCACCCTAACGACCCAATAGATTAAGGGATATGTGCAAGTCCAAAATATAGTGGTGTCTGCACACTCATCTCCTGGGGAGTATTTCTTTCTCTCTTTAATGAAAAAAATAGTGACGTGGCCTTTTTTATAATCTATATATTAATACTCTTGTTTCTTTAATTGTAGGACTGTTATCATCTTGCAACACCTTCTGGTTAAAAATGAGATCGTCCAAATCGTCCAAGATGAAACGCAAAAATGTAAATCCTGATTATCTGGTGATGCTTATCCGCCGAATTCTTATTTCTTATGAGTGTCGTCACATCAGCTAAATAATGGATCATTCCGCTTTTATTATAAAGAAATGGAAGAAAAAGTACATGCTACACAGAAAAATAGGATAAGAAAGAAAGAAAGAAAGAAAGAAAGAAAGAAGAATGAGAAAGATAGAAAGAGAGGTGAGCGCATGGAAGCGATAACGCTAATCAGTTTCAATCGAACATAATGAAAAGAGGAAAAGAAGGAAAGAAAGAAAGAGTGAGAGAGAGTTAAATCAAGATTATTATAAGTTTTATATATTGAACTATTTAGCAATAGCTCTTAAATAAACATATCAAAAGTTGTAATAATTAAATTTTCATAATGTGGTATATCCACAGGCCCTGCTAGTTCTAACTACATAATCTAACTAATTACTAAATTGCTCAAGTTTGTATGTAACCGTTACCCTGCAAAAAGACACATCACAGCGAAATACTTAAAATACATTGAGAAAATAAAGCAATTTCCCCTCCAATTTGCAACTGATTGACGTTTTTAACATCCAATTTATCGATATGATGGAAATAAATTAAATACTAATTAGATTCCTTCACCCCTTCTTAAATAGAAGCATTAATATAATCATGGACTACTGTTACAATCGGAACTCAATGGGTCGTTTGAAGTGTTTTTAATCTTGTACACACACAACACACACACACACACTGGACAATAGGGGAAAATTACGCCCATATTTGGCAAAATTTTGTACCTGATGTCGCTAATGGGGAATTGAATATGTAGTCATTTTGATGTTCTGAAAATTTCTGACTACGAGATAGATAGATAGATAGATAGATAGATAGATAGGAGGAGACTGAGATAAGATAGAAAAATTGATGGGAGTGGGTGGAGTTATCAGAAAAAGAGGAGTCAGATGGAGAAGAAGAGTTAATAAAAAAAGGGTAATATGGAAATGAGAGGGTACCGAAAGAAAGAATGAAGGTTGAAAAAGGGTGAAGAGTGAAGAGGAGAAAAAGGGAAATAAGTCTGATAATAATGTGTGTGTGTGTGTGTATGTGTAAGATATATATATATATATATATATATATATATATATATATATATATAGAGAGAGAGAGAGAGAAGAGAGAGAGAGAGAGAGAGAGAGAGAGAACGTTCCGGTAATGAATAAGGAAGAAAATTTATGCATGGAGCTATAAAAAAAGAAGCCAAAAAATGAATGAGATATATTGGTAGATAGTTTGTTTGACTGTTAATATCAAAAGATAGATAGATAGATAGATAGATAGATAGATAGATAGATATGAACAGACAGAGATAGATAGATAAGGAACAGACTGAGATAGATAGATAGATAGATAGATAGATAGATAGATAGATAGATAGATAGATAGATATAAACAGAGATAGATAGATATGAACAGACTGAGATAGATAGACAGACAAATAGATATGAACATATATATATATATATATAGATAGATAGATAGATAGATAGATAGATAGATATGAACATAGATAGATAGATAGATAGATAGATAGATAGATAGATAGATAGATTCTAACAGACCGATAGATAGGCATGTGGATACAGTCACAAGAATGCAGAAGAACGCATACAAAAAGCAAAGGGTATACCTTCACTTTTGTCATTTGGCGCACCAAGTTCTTGATAATTAACCTTCCACTGTCGACCTTAATCAAGCGTCGAGCGTAGCGTTCAAGATGACAGCTGCCTTGATCCTCAACTCGCCGAAGCAATCGCCATGTTGAAACTTTCAATGATGTCCTTTGAGGACAACTGGCCCTGAGACAACACAGTGATCCGACACCCAAGATTAAAAACGGAAGGAAGGGTGGTGCATTTCCCACGACCCCAGGCTTTTTCCTTGAAGCCCTTGAGTAATTACATTTTTGTTTTGTTTATTTGTTTGTTTTTTTTTTGTATCAATTCCCTTTCATTTTTTTTAATCGTCTCTTCAGTTTTATTGTTATTTTTGTTGTGATACGTTTTTTTTTCTGAATTAGGTGTTATTAGGATAATGCCATTTCCCCCCTTCTGTTTAAGTTTATCGTTTTATAGTTACTTGTTAGTTTGACGGCTTGGCATTGGGGTTTGTATTTACCCAACCCCTCCGCCACGAGAAGGATATGACACAAGGTCAAGTGTTCTTATTTTTGGAATAGTTTGTATTTACCTAACCCTTCCGTGGATGAACAGGATGTGACACAAGGGCAATGTTTAAGCGGAGAACTGCTGGTTTAAATTCAGAGTTTTCCTCCTCCTAGATTAGTTTGTAATTACTCAAGCCCTCGTGGTGATTGTGCGAGGCTTAGAACATTTTGAACGAACCTCGTATGTGTGTGTTTGTATATGCATCTCTCTCTTCTTCTCTCTCTCTCTCTCTCTCTCTCTCTATATATATATATATATATATATATATATATATATATATATATATATATAAGTTTTTGGTTACACGAGAATTTGTATAACACTAAAAGTGGAGGAATCATATGTAATTTGGAGAATATTTTATTAATGAATAAAATATAAAATGAATGGGGGGGGGTTACACGAAGGTCACCGGTGTATCACTTGAAAAGTACCGGTTGAAAAGGCCTTCGTGTAACCCCCCCCCATTCATTTTATATTTTATTCATTAATAAAATATTCTCCCAAATATATATTATATATATATAATATATATATATATTTGTATATGTATAAGTATTAACTTACCGGTGGGTATAAGAACGATCGTTGAAGCGCACAATATCCAGAGGTTAAGGTTGAGAAAAAACAAATACAAAGTGCTCAATACAATGTAGAGCATAAATTTATTTAAGAATGGAAATGAGTAACCTACTCGAGTTTCATCGATAGATTCTTCAGGGTTACTTTTAAATTAATCGAGTTTACGATTAATCTTTGGTGTTATCTCTCTCTCTCTCTCTCTCTCTCTATATATATATATATATATATATATATATATAGTCAGGTCGCCAAAAGCGCTACGGGTACTATGTAATCCAGTACTACCTGTTTCATAGTCGGATCATCAGCGACTAAACCGGTAACCCCACCAAGCTTGCCTGGTGAGGAGGGTGGCTAGTCTCCCAGCAGGACGAAAATCAAGACCTGTCAAATGCGGAAGAAGCTTCTTGCTCAACGGCCATCTAGCACATTACATTACGCGGGGACGTAGAAATACCTGGCTTGGTATCCAGGCGCATAGCAAGACCACTTGAGGTATCCTTGTCTTGCAGTCTTGTCGAATTTGTTCGTCACACTGTCTCTCTGACTCTGAATTACCAAGAAGTGGAGCTAGTGCACGCTATATCCACTTGAAATATTCTCTTCAGCACGGGTCTTTCCTGATTTGATTTTTTTTTTTTTCATAAAGGTCCAGTGGCGATGGAGGTGTAGCGAAGCGTACAGGTTTAATTAACTAGAAGTATGTAGTTTCAACCCTGCACACTGGCGGCTCAGAGCTTATTTTAATGTCGTCTCCCAATCAAACTGGCAATGGTTGGGTTTGGACAGCCCTGTTTAGGATAGCACTGCTCACTCGAATGCGAGGCATGACTAGAAAATTTGTCCTAAACATTGCTTGCCAAATTACAATCTGGTCAGCTTACCGCGGCTGACATAGCCGTAAAGAAAGAATAAAATATATAAGCAGCGAAAGCGAAAACATGCAACAATAAATGCCATGCTCAGGATTTCCTTATGTATATATCCTGTTGGAACATCAGAACGATGCAAGACACAGCAACCATCCTGCTAGACGTTCTGCGATACTCGCTAGGGAGTTCAGCAGACGTTCTCTAGATATCATTGCGCTGTCTGAAGATCGGCTCCCAGATGAGGGTAGTCGGAATGAGATGGGTTATACCTTCTGGGGGGATAAACCTAGTGAAGCAAGGCGAGAGTCGGAAGTTGGATTTGCAATTAAATCTGAGCTAGATGAGTTTCCCAAGTACCAATTATTCTTCCAGAATCCCAGTGTGGTTTCTGCTCTGGACGTGGCACAACTGATATGATCTTCCCGGCTCACCAACTGCAAGAAAAGTGCATTAAGCAGTATCTTGACCTCTACCAATGTTTCATCGATCTCGCGAAGACCTTTGACACAGTCAACCGCGAGGCACTCTGGAGGGTTCTTGGGAAGTTAGGTTATCCTTCACATTTTATAGCCCTTATTCGATCTCTTTATGATGATATGAATGCTTTGGTCACATAATATACTGGTACACTTGCAGAGTCTGTCTCAGTCATGAATGGTGTGAAACAGGGCTGCGTTCTCGCACCACAACTATTTGGAATATTTTTTCAGTTGTCTTTAAGATTGCTTTAAAAAATAATATTAATGGGATTTACGTTCGTTACAGATCATCTGGTAACATATTCAATATAAGACGTTTAAAAGCGGGTTCAAAAGTGTTCACAGCCATTGTGTGGGAGCTACTATATGCATATAACTGTGACCTGGTAACACACTCACAGGATAAGATGCAGAACCTTATGAATTGTTTCTCCAAAGCATGTACAGCATTTGGATTAACCATAAATGTAAAAAAGACTGTTGTCATGTATCAGCCTGCCCCGAACAAATGCTGTGTGGATCCCACTATCTTTGTATATGGTGAACGCCTCAAAGTTGTCCATCATTTTGTCTATCTTGGGAGCACATTATCACAGGACAACTTTTTAGATAGAGAAATTTCCCTTGGGTTGCAGAAAGCAGCGAGATCCTTTGGTTTGCTTGGTAAGAGGGTTTTGAAGCTAACGTGGCATTAAGATATCCACCAAGCTGGGTGTATACAGAGTCTGCGTGTTCACTGCCCTTTTGTACGCATGAGGCTTGAGTTGTTTACAGACGACATCTCAGGACACTCGAGATATTTCATCAGAATTGCCTTCGCAAGATTTTATGGATAGAATGGTTATCATTTACACCAGACACCACAATACTTGAAAGATGTCACCTGCCTAGTATTGAGAGTTTAATCCTTAGATCACGTCTTCGCTGGTTTGGTCATCTAGTTCGCATGAATGATTGCCGAATCCTAAAACAACTATTTTACGGGGGAATCTCAACTGGCAAACGTCGTCAGTGCAAACCCAAATTGAGGTTTAAGGACTGCCTCAAGGACACTCTGAAGAACACTGCTATTGCTGTGGAGGACTGGATGAAGCTAGCTTGTAATAGACCTGGCTGGAGAGCCACCATCTAAGAATTTGTGTCCAACCGAATTAAACACCAAAAATTGAAGCGGGCTATTAGAAAATGTAATTTTCAGCCCAGCAACATTCAAAGTGGAGGTTCCAACATGTAGTTTATGCGGAAGAGTATGTCTCTCCAGGGCTGGCCTGGTGAGACATTTGAGAAAACACAAGGATAGAGTGTCAAATGCTACTGGCACCCAACCATGATGATAAAAAAAACAGGAAATGGTCTTACTCGAACACGAGTTGAAAGGCATTATATATATATATATATATATATATATATATAAACAGTTTTATTAATAATTGAGGTTTTAAATAAAATAGAATCATGGAGAATGTGACATATATAACTAAGGAATTGAGATTTGAGTAGTATATAGTTTCGGTTACTGACAGAAACATACAATCTCCATTATATATATATATATATATATATATATATATATATATATATATATATATATATATTATTAGAAATATTTAAATTTCTAAAAGCCTTTTAAGTTTTGGTCGAAATAAATTTATTACAGAGTGACGGTTTATTGAGTTTTTCCTATATATATATATAATATATATGTGTGTTGTGTGTGTGTATGTGTGGTGTGTGTGTGTGTGTGTGTGGTGTTTACCAACCCCTCCGCACGAGAAGTATGTGACACGAGATCAATTTGTTATGCGGAGTTTAACAGGTTTGAATTCAGTGTTTTCCTTCTCCTCGATTGGTAGTCTAAACAAGGTTAAAGAGCACAGCATGCCCTACCATTTCCCCATAGCTGGAGGGAGAGTTGTTGGATGCATACTTATCTCATACCTTTCCCATGAGTCATGTGAAATGCCAAACAGCCTCGTCCATAATGTATATATAATATATATAATATATATAAATATATATATATGTGTGTGTGTGTGTGTGTGTGTGTGTGTAAATATGTGTGTATATACAATGGAGATTCAAAAATTATCAGCATTTTGCTTTATGGAAACTTAACTCATTGCGGATGATTTGTTAGGCAGACCCATGACTAATCTGCAGAGAACGAGCTACCTCATCAATGATAACTCCCCGGTACACCATTACCATCTCTTGAGTTTGTTGAATATTTTCATCGGTGATGGAGATTGAAAGGTGTCCTATTTCTTCTTCGTACTTTACACTTGTCCGGCCAATTTTAAATTTAAAAAAAAATTCTATGACCATAACATTCCTGATCTAATTTGTAACATTTTGCGATTTCACCCAAATGTCCGTAGGTCCATACTACTAAGGCTCCTAATTTTTAATTTTTAGCCAATTTCCAGTAATACCTGAAAAAGTCTTAAACTTTACAAAGAAGCCCCGAAAATATTGCTTTTTAGGTGGGTTTACTTTGGTTTCTTTATTTAATGGCATATCAACTTTCGTAGGTTATTTAATGATAACCAATTTAGTGTCCTTTGTAGGACGCTAAACTACATCTAGTGGTGAGATTCCAATTCTAGATCCCTGAAAAGAGCGTGGAGTACCTCTTCATTGCCATTACTCCCAGGTACACTCTGGCGAAGTAATTGTACATGTTATTGTCCCATCTATGAGTCAAACAGATCTATTAGTACATAAAAGTATGTAAAGTCGGCGGGGTGGCCAAATGTTGGTGTCAGCCAGACAGCGGGCGAGTCTATCCCTTTCCACTAGAGCTAAGACAAGAAGATTGTTTTTTGCGTCTGGGTGGAGCGCCACAAATACCATCTGCTCCTCACTTTACCGCTACTCATGCACTGAGTTGGCAAGAGCCAGTTACCGAACTGTGAACCTTTTGATTTACTTAGCGGACGCTCTAAGTAAGTAAAGTCGTCGGGGCGGCCTAAAGTCGGTATCAGCCAGTCAGCGAGGGAGTCTATCCCTTTCAATTAGCGCTTAGACCAAGGAGATTTGTTTTGGCGTCTCTGGGTGGAGCGCACACCTACCATCAGCTCCTTACTTACCGCACAGATCCCTGTGCTACTCATGCGCTGAGTTAGCGAGGACGACGAACTAGGAACCTTGTGGTTTCTAGCCGAACGCTCTACCGACTGAGCTAACCGGCCCCTGACCCTTAAAACCGACCCTTTTTGAAAAATTCTAAAGTTATTTCTTCTACTTTATTGATTTGGTTTGTTGTTTGGTTTCTTTGTTTCATTGTATATTTAATGCCAAAGCCATTCTTGCAAAGAAATATAGTGATACTATTTTACCCAAAGCTGGGGGGTGACAGGGTTGATACCTTTCCAGGGGTATTAGCTGGAAGTAACGTAATAGTAGTGATTGGAGTTCGAACTCGCTAACTACGATGTCGCAGTCCCGCACGGTCAGTCACTCCTTTTTACGGTGGAATATGTCCTACTCTTCCTGTCTTACTGTTTCCCTCACTGCAAAATACTGTCCTGTCTCACTGTGCTTTATTCACTCTCCTGTAGTAATCTTTATGAGAACAAATCCTCTTTCTTCCTATATTCACTCGATCCTCTTTAAAAGCGAATTCTCCGCTTTTGTTGCGTAGTGCCCTTATTCTTGGACCACTAATATCTATACGTTATTACTTACTCTTTAGCTTCTGACTATTTCGTTGTCCGTCTACTTCTTCTCGGCCGGATTCGGTATATCTTCTTAACAGTCTGGTCTTATCCTTATTATGGGGACTTCCAGGGTTCTGGTTCTGTTGCTAGGGGATTTCTTGTTATCAGAAGCCTTCGTGTATTGTTAGCTTTTAGTTAATAACAACAATGATTATATTTACTTTATTCGTAGAAACCCCAGACCAGACAATCACAACAGTGAGACTCACATCTTTTAGCTTCGCTTCTAAGTTCCAACTCTCTACTGACTTACTTAGTATCCTTAACCGGAAGGGGGCTTTCTATCGCCTTTCCAGTTCTCACGATCATCCCCAGACCGCAAGGTCAGAGTGAGGTCAAACGCTGTCACTCACTCTCAAGGCCACCAGCTTGCACTGATCGCCATAAGGATTTCTATACTACCTTAAAAAGATATTAGGGATCCATAATTATGTAACAGTTTCCATCTCATCGGTCGCCCGATTTTTTTAAGGGCAGGCTTGAAGCCTATTATTTATTTTATATAATTAGCTTATACTATTCCTCATCATTATCGCGGCGTGCCAACAGAAGAGATTCTCTTGACTCTCTCTCCGTCATCCGTCCCTACTGAAAATCGCTCTTGGTAAGTCCTTTTGTTGTATACGGCTTCAAATTCACGCTGCTAAATTGCGTATCTGCTGTATACGTTGCGGTATTGTATGGTCGCGTAGCGAGAGTTATGTAGTAGTCGGCTTACTACCGACTACTGGACTTCAATAAACAACAGATACTGTGTTAGTTAGTCGCGCGCTAGCGAGTCGCTACACATGGCTTGTTCCTTGACATACTTTCTGTCTGACTTACCTGTCGACTCGGAACCTCTCACGTGCTCTGTTTATAATGAGTGACGGTACCTTCAGCGCATCTGTTGATTAATTTTGAATCTGATAACGTGGCATTTGTTATATATTTCTTTATCGTCTTCTCCTGCTTCTTTGACCGGCCAAGCCTCGCTTCCGTTTTCCCCTTTTTTAATATATATTTTTATATTTCTCTTTGTCTTTTTTGCCGGAAGCTTTGTTTTCCGCCGGAGGGACAATACAACACTCTAGATGGCACCAGTATCGCGCTAGAGCTGAATGAATGTATGTTTTTCTGGTATGCACATGTGTAAAAGTCCATAGGAGAACGTCTTGTTTTGATAGAAGTTTAAGTGACCGTACATCTGCTGTTTTGTTGGGTGCTGTTTCCACGAATTGTTCACAGCAGCATATGGGTATCCTTCTGTAGTTTCTATCTAGCTTTTTTTCAGACGTTTCGTTAGAGTTCAAGTTTGTGCAACCATACAGTAATTATGATTACGGCTACACTTGGAAGAATTCCACATCTTTGTATCAGGAGTCAGATTTCCATTGATCGATAATGATGTCAATAGCAGTCCCTATCATGGCATTATACAAGGCAAGTAGATAAACGATTAAAAACAAAAAAAATATTCTCACTCGCATATAGTTAGTGAGTATCTATCCTTGCAATTATTTCACATGTTCGTGTGCTACGTAGTGCAGGTGAGCGTAGATCTATCCTTGACATTTAATTTCTGTATCGTGTGCTACGTATCGGTGGCCCAGGGTAGAGTCTGATTCTGCGTGCTGAATTTTCGATTTCTGTCGGGTGGGGGAAATCGTAAATATACATCGCTGATGAGATTTTAATTATAGTTTGAAACAGCTGTACAATGTTCTACCTGGGGCACGATATTTGCCGAGTTCGCTTGTCATGATTTTTTCTATAAGTTATCGAATTTATACTGATACGCATTGTTATTGCCTTCAAACAAAAAATATAAATAAAAATAAATCTATTTTTGAATACGAATAAGTGTATCCAATGTTTGATAAAACAACTTTGCATCCTTTAATTTCTAATAATGTTCCTCTTAAAATCTGTATGGTCGGTTGGCTGGCTTGGATTTGTACGGCATGTCAACCCTTGTTGGGTTATTTTTACGCCGAAGCGTTTTGTTTTATTCATTCTTTGATGTAGGGTTAAACTAGCTCAATTTTTTCAAACTTATTTTTTAAACACATTTTTTCTATTAACCCATATAGATGGGACGCCTAACGATACTACCACTCCTCGCGTCAGAGTGGGCATGGGAGTAATGGTGATTGAAGGGGTACTACAATTCCTCAGATACCGCAGGACTCAGACTCATCACTGCTTCTAACCATATATGATAAAAAGGGTTGGCTTTCCATAAGGTGTAATAGGGTTAGAAAATCATATAGGTGCTAGGGTATTGGGTGACCAGCCGTTTGATCGGAGGGGGGGCTCTCCGACTACGCGGTATAGCTTAAGTAAGGACCAAAGTCTGCTCATCATCGGGATTACATCCTTAGCATCACCTGATCTCCAACCACGGAACAGGTGTCCAATTGGGAAGGGTCTTATCTTTGAAGAGGTGCAGTCAGTGTTTTTAAATCCCAGTGACCGGCTATCTAGCTAGTAAAATTGGGTATATACACCTTCGCTCTCTCGCTGATATCAACAATAGCCACCCCGACCGTTTTTACCTTTTTCTTATATATTACTATATAATATATATATATATTATATATATATGTGTGTGTGTGTGTGTGTGTGTGTGTGTTTCTTTATAAAAATCACAAATTTCTTCACTCAGAGACAGTGTTTAAGGTCGTAACAAAAATTTTTGAAAAAAAAAAAAAAAAAAAAGAAAAAAAAAGAAAAGAAAAGAAAAGGAGGCAGGCATTTGAATGGGGAAACAAAGAAGTTATTGCAATGGACTTCCCGCTTCTTGTCCGTCTGTCCGTCCGTCGTCCCATACCGACAGGACAGACAGAGCTGAACATGCAGACAAGAATGATGGTAGTTGTCAGATCATTTGAATGTATTAGCGGTCAGTAATTACGGCCAATAAATAATGTTCCCATTTGAGTTTAGAATGGAAGGTTTGATTGCTGACAACCCAAGAAGAGGGCCCAAGGAATTTTGAAGTATGGTGAGGTGGAGGTGCTAAAAAACTAAAAAAAGTAAAGAATATAAAAAAATACGTTTTTTCGGTATTTCTCTTATTTTTGTCGTCCACAAGTGACAGCGGGCCATTTTATAAAAAAATAAATGAAAGAAAAAAAGAAAAGAAAAAGAAAAAAAAAATAAGATATGCAGTACTGATATGCATACAGAATAAGACTGTAAGTATGTAGCAGTGCAGAACAGTAGAAAGGGTCTACGTGTGTTGTATATATGTGGATCGTGTGTGTGTGTGTGTGGTGTGTGTGTGTGTGTCCATGTGTTGTGTGCGCGTGTGGTGTGTACGTGGAAGTTTTTAGGCGGTGTCTCGTTTTCCTTTTTTGTTGTGTCCTTTTTTTTGTTGTTTTTGTTGTGGTAAACCGTGTGAATAGAAGAGCGTTTCGAGCATCTCGGCGCTAAATGGTATTCTGAAGAAAATTTGAGTGTGTCCAGTAAAGATTAGTTTCTGCGAATATTGCGTGGTTGAGTTGTCCAAGAGTATATAAGGTGTGAATGCCATTTTCTGTGTCACCAGACTGCTCGCACGTACAAGCACGGCATATTAACATCAGTGTAACTTGCTCAAGTTAGGGGACATATAAGAATGGCACAGATCTCTCTTCTCCTGTCTCTTCTGGTTCTCTCTGTCTGTCTGTCTGTCTGTCTGTCTGTCTCTATTTTTTTCGAGGATATGTGCTTAATTGAAGTCATACCTAATTTTGAAAATTAATTGTTAATAATTTAATGAATTTAGGCGGGCATATATGGCTCCAAATGTAAGGCTAAAAAATCGAGAAATGTCAATCCCTGAATGTCACATTTTCGAGCCTATTAGGTCTCATCAGCAAGGTTATAGACATGGAGGACTGCTCCGTCTATACACAAGCTCTTTTTAAACAAACCAATTTTAAATTAGAGTTTTTGGTAAACAACTGAGATTGTTCCATATAGAGCATCCCCTCCTACTCCCTAGACTTTTTATTGTTATCTAAACTAAGAATTCATCTCAGGGGATAGATTTGATTATGTGAAGAATATTCAAAAGAAATAAAATGGCACAGAGGTGTTTCGACCAATGAAAAACTTACTTAAGTGCGTTGAATGCAAAGGGACTATTTTCAGTCATTGTTCATTTGGTGCTTTGGCAAATACCGCTTCAGCTTCGAAACTTGTTGAACATCTCTTTATTATAACGGAGATTCGTTTTTGTATGTCTGTAAACTGAAAACTACGACACTGCTTACGACAATTACCCTCAGGTATTGCGTAAGTTTATCAATGAGTTTTAATCTATAATCAAAAATCATTAATACGTCGAATAGATTTTATTTATTAACGATGTCACCATAAAAAATCTAAATTAGATTTATCTAAAAAGCCCATGTTAGGGTATTGCCTCTCACCCCATTATGAGGACGTGACACAAGGACATTTTATGTGGGCGCAACCAACAAGCCGAAGCTCATGGGTGGTAGACACAAAAAATGCGTTTCGATCCCGGTCGGCATTCCCCCTCGAGGGGGCGCCTCAAGACACAAGGCAATAAACCCAGCCTGCCCCTTTAAATCAAGGGGGCAGTTATTGCCTGGGGGATAGACCCTCGGACATCGACGCTGTTAATTTACATTTACAACAACACGGCCCCGAATGGCCCGTGTTATTAGTGAGTTTAAAATCCTGCAATGGACTTAGAAATAAAGGTTTACATACATTCCATGGTTTGTTAATTGCATACTGCTTTTACTAAAACTGGATTTAATAAATATTACTTGGTATAATTGCATCTCTATATTATTGTTTTATTCTCCAACTTATTAAAATCAATCCTATGAATAATTTTTATATTAGAAACCAATTAAAATACGATTAAAATAATGGTAATCTTTATATATGGCGTTCTTTTTAATTTCTTTAGTCTTCTAATTCAATATATTTCATTACATAAAACTTGAATACTTACGCCCGGAGGGAGCATATTCTTTCCAGCACTCATAATAAAATAAGCTATATAAATGATTATTACTATTACTCGATGCGAATTTTCCGTACCAGTTTTAACTGATAATTTTTTAATCTGGGTAAAATCTCTCTCAGGTCTCCAGACTCTTCTAAGTATTCTTACTGATCTTTGAGTAATGGTTTGGATGGTCTGGATTATTCACTCTCTAATCTTCATTTCTTCAGTCTCTTTTCCATGCCTCCGGACCGTTGTTACCAAATGCTCCGGAATACAATGGTATCCCCGTCACCTCTTGTCTGACCCAGCTGTTTCTCCAGCACTATGGCATGAGCCACTATAGTACTATTTATTGCTCCCTTTCTTTTATTTTTTATTTTCCCACTTCTGTCTGGATTTGGTGGCCCCGTTTGTATTCGACAAAAGTCCCAGGAAGTTTTTTCATTCTCCGTTTTCTACTGTAGGTTCTAAATTTGTTTATTCTCCTATTGTTCAAGCATAACTTAACCATTTGCTCGCTTGCATCATCCACTTCTCAGTGGATCACCTTTTCCATCCAGTCGTGTGCTGTTTTGTATTCCTTTTTGCCGATTTGCTGTATTAGGATTAACTGTTTCTTCTCTATCCATGCATACCAAGGTCATCTAAAGATTCCAATCTCTGCCCTCATATTTATGCATAGCTCTGGATGAGAAAAAATTGGATTTATACCTTTCCCAAGAATATTAGCGTATGTGAAATACAAACAGCCTCGTCCAGGATTTGAACTGCGGGTAGCCGGGTCAATTTTTCCAACGACTATAACCGTTACGTTTCTATAGCGCCTAAAGCTAACCTTAGTACTGATCTACTACTGTGTTCAAATTGATATTCCATTTCTGGGTAGTTTGTTTGTTTAGTTGTTTAATGGTATATTCAAACTCCTTATGGACTATTTAATGCCAAAATTTGATTAATTTGTTAATGTTTGATTATAATAATGACTATATTTTTAATGTTTCATTGCTTGGTTTAAAATTGCATGTCTTTATTAGTCTATAATTATCTATTTGCATACAGTTATATAATATCAAGTATTTCTATCTAATACCAAATTTACAAATAGTTGTATGATTTGAAGTATCCCTATATAACATGAATAGTTTATTCACAATTATATATGATATTTCAAATATTCCTATTAATCCTATTACAATGGAGATTGTATGTTTTTCTGTCTGAAACCGAACTATATTACTGCTCAAGTCACAATCCCATAGTTATTTACATCACATTCCTCCGATGATTCTATTTTTATCTAAACCTCAATTAAATATTCTGGTTATGTATAATCCCTTTGTAGCATGGTCAAATTCAATCTCTAATAAAATTCCCATCTATCACTTTTTCCACCCATCTTTGGCTTGTCTGTATCATTTCGGCCGGTTTCTGCATATTTGGGTCACCACATAACCTTACTTGTTATTTTTCTATGTATACGTAGTGACTCACCTATGCACGAACATAGACTTACCCAAACAGAGCAAAGCTACTCAAGTGAGAAGTAGCAGTATTTTTATCTAAACCTCAAGTATTAATCGTTTTACGATATTAATTACTGTTGACCATATCTACATGATTATTTCCACTACCCCCACTTGTACGGGTTAGGCCAGGCACCTATTTATGTGGGGACCACCCACCCATGCGAGAACTCATGGTGGCGCCGCGTCATCAAAATTCGGTCGATTCCCGTCGGCATTCCCCCTCATCACGGCACTGGGCAAAAACCCAGCACACTGTGTCCCTTTTAAAATCAATGGGGCCAGGTGTTGCTGGGGGATGGCCCCCTGGATCGACGCCGTTAAGTATAGCAATGTCCAGAGGCCGAAAACCACTGTTGAGCCATATCTACATAATTTACCGCGTACCCACTTGTACGGTCAGGCACAAAGTCCCTATTAACGTTGGGACCACCCACAAGGCCGAAGCTCATGGATGGCAGGTGAAAAATTGCGTCGATCCGTCGGCATTTCCCCTCAAGGGGGGCGCCTCAGACACTGGGGGCAATAAAGCCCAGCCCGCCCCTTTAATCAAGGGGGCAGGTGTTTTGCCTGGGGGATGGCCCCCTGGGATCGACGCCGTAATTATAGCAATGGACAGAGGCCGAAACCACTGTTGACTATCCTACATACTAATAACATGCAATTGTATTTATTATATATACAAAATAGCAGTTTACAGTGGGAATGGGAAGGCTAATTTGCATCTTGATATTAAAAATTTTGATTTTTAATTAAATGTGTGTTTAGTATTATTTTTTTAATTGTTTGATTTTATCTTAATGAATATGAGCAAAAATCTGGGGGATAAATCTTAAAAGAAATCCATTAACAAGAAGAAATAACTAAATTTTATTCTTTACTTCCTAATTTAAGCCTAAATAGTGTTATTCCATCTTTCAATTACACCCTCTCAGTTTCAAATCTTTTTATCGTGCATTCTTATTTAGTTTCATTGGCCTTTCTCATTTAAATATAATATTTTATTACATTAAAAACTTAAATACTTGCACCCCGGGGGTATATATCTAAAAGCCAAAAGCTACTAAGTGAGAAGTAGCAGTATTTTATCTAAACCTCAATTATTAATAAAATTGTTTACATTATTAATACTGTTGATCATATCTACATACTAATAACATGCAATTGTATATATATGCAACAAAATAGCGGTTTACAGTATGAATGGGAAGGCTAATTTGCATCTTTGATATTAAAAATTTGATTTTTAATTAAATGTGTGCTTAGTATTATTGATTTTTAATTGTTTGGTTTTATCTTAATGAATATGAGCAAAAATCTTGGGATAAATTCTTAAAAGAAACCATTAACAAGAAGAAATAACTGTTAATTTTATTCTTTACTTCCTAATTTAACTAAATAGCTAAGTTAGGAAAATTTAGCAATGAAAACGGGAGTGATGGAAGAGTAAGTCGTGCTTGCTCTTGTATTCATTTCGTGCCGGTTTGCTGCATTTTGTCACCACATAACCTAATTGCTATTTTTCTATGTATTACGTTTGGTGACTCACCTATGACACGAACATAGACTTACCCAAAGGGTATAATCTAACAGAGAAAAGCTACTCAAGTGAGAAGTAGCAGATACATGTTCTTCGTGTACGCTGTAACAAGGAAACCCTACTCAATTGTACGTTGATATAGCTGAATACATCTGTTCCCTACATTTTAGCTCCGCGTTGAGTGTTATTCATTGACCCTTAAATAGGTCATAACAATTACTAAAATTTCATTTTGACATAATTAGTCCTTATGGCATTACTTTGTGTTATTATTTACAGATATACAGTTTCTCTCTTCAGATTTCCTCTCTAAGTCATGCCTAGATCATTTCATGTGCAATTTCTTTAGCTTGTCAATTGAAGTATCCATACAGTTGTTTTTCTTTCCATTTTTGTTTTCTAGATTTACTCGCTGCGGTAAATTTTTGCTTTTTTGTATATTCCTCGAGTCCCTGAATGGCTGTATCTACGCACTCCTTAATCCTGACGAGTATTCTTCCTTCTTCTTTTCGTGACATCTATCTATTTCATCTCTCGGCTTTGTGCATCGTTCTAAATGTTCTTGTTCTTTGAGACATCTCAGTTACCCCTTTATCCATTTCAAGAAGGGTACAGAGTATCTTACAAGGGAGACTATCCAAGTATTTATTCTTTTGATGAGATTTCTGCTTCAGAGTTTGGTTTCGATAAGTTTTCTTTCAACTCGTTTGTGCTTATTGTGCCTGTCTACCACATTCCTTCGTGTCTGTTATTCTTTGGCTTCAACTGTTGCTATTCCTTTCATTGTTTCTTTTTTTTCCTTTTTTTTCTAGATTTTTTTATTATTGATTTTTGTTTGTTCTTAATCTATTTTGTTGTTCGCTGTTGTAATCACTCTTTCTTTGCCCTCTTTTGTGTATTACTTGAGTCCTGTTGTATCTACGTAATTCTCAATGCTGTTAAGTTTTTCTTTTAAGATGTAGCTGTGTCATTACTACAGTATGGTTGCACTAACTGGACTCTAAAGAAACGCTAGAAGAAAAACGCTAGACGCGTATATGTATAAGAAAACTACTTGCTGTTTTGAACAAATGCTAGAAGAAGCACCTCACAAAGCAGCAGCTGTACGGCCACTTACATCCCATCAGACAACTATCCACGTAAGATAAGCAAGACATAGTGAACACTGCTGGAGAAGTAAGAGCAAACTCATAACCAAGATTATTCACTGGACTACTACACATGGGAAACACCAGTATTGACCGACCATTAAAAATTTTACATTCATCATATTTATTCGGACACTCGATACTGTTTAGAGAACTTACCAAGAGCGTTGACCGATAGGGACGGATGGCGAGAGATAGTCAAAAAATCCGTGTTGTCGGCACGTCATGATGATGAGAATCTTTCATCCTTTCTGAACAGAAGTATCAATATTCATGGACCGCTGTTACAGAGTAACCCGGTTTTCCGGGTCGTCTAGTAATTAATGTCCACTTCCTTCTTTTATGACCATCTTCTACTATTAGTTTCACGGCCGTCTCTATCTGATGAACATCGATTTTTTTCAATTCAAAACTCGATAAAATGTATTTTGTTGGTCAATTGACCAACTTCAGGTAATTCTGCCTTTTTTTTTTCCTTTTTCTAAACACCATTTCTTTAATTTTACCATTTATCTTCTTCCTTATATTTCTAGCGCGTCAAAACCTCCAATTTCTTCCCCCAACGTCTATATACAATTACAACCTCATCTTATTTACTTGGATGCAGCAGGGTTGCGCTACATGCAATTTTGTCACGACTCCTCCCCACCACACCTATCAATTCTTTTCCCGCTTTTTTTCTTCGTAATTAGAACTTATATACCGAAGCTAATATGGCTTCTTTTCGGGTTGTATTTTGCTGGGATTTTTTTTAATCATCATAAACTTAAAGAACGGATTAAGAAACAGAGACGCAAAGTCTGCCGCAGACATTTCATCCATTATTTTTTTAAGAGAAAGTAGACCCGAAAACGAAATACGCATTTAACACAGTCGAGGTTCCTTTAAAATAGGAAAATTTGTAAAACTTTTTTTTTCAGGTTTGTTTATTTTTGTTTTAAAAGCTGTTTTTGTTTTGCTTTAGATTTTCTCTCCTTTTATCGTAGAGCAAGGCATTTTGTTTGTTTGATTAAGCGGAGATAGATTTTTGTGGGAAAGATGAAAGAAGACGAGATATTAGATTTGAAGTGAAAGAAAAAATGTAATTGAAAAAAAGAGAGAGAAAATTGATTGGAATGGGTGGAGTTGTAAGAAAGAAAGAAAAAGAATGGAGAGAGTCAGAAGGAGAAGAGTTAATAAGAAAGAGGGATAGAGAGATAAAGAGATAAAGAGAGGGTGTTGAAAAGATGGCTGAAAATTGGAGGAGGGTGAAGAGGAGACATTGGCAGATAAACCGATTAATAGAGAGAAAAGAAGAGAGAGAAGAGAGAGAGAGAGAGAGAGAGAGAGAGAGAGAGAGAGAGAGAGTGTGTGTGTGTGTTTCGGAAATGAACAAGGAAGAAAGTTGACGAAAAGTTGTGGAGTTATAAGAAATGTCGTCTGACAAGGATATATATATATATATATATAATATATATATATATATATATATATATGTAGTATATTAAGAAAGATTGAAAAAACACAGGTTTAAAATGAGTTAAGTGGTGAGTTAAATGGCCGACGCTGCAGTGTTTCGATCTATTAATGAGATCATCTTCAGGGCATTTGTTGGCATATGGAAGGTAATAAGAAATTTTTATCACAGAATAACGAGAAAAACGAGTGATAGTCCTTGTTTATCAGTCTGTAAAAATTTCTTATTACCTTGCATATACCAACAAATGCCCTAAAGATGATCTGATTAATAGAGCGAAACACTGCAGCACTTAACTCATTTAAACCTGTGTTTTTTCAATCTTTATTAATATACTACCTACCGTCGGATTCACTTCCTTTTCTTCACACACGCACACACACACACACACACACACACACACACACACACACACACACATATATATATATTATATATATATATATATATATATATATAAAGTAAAAAGGTAAAAACGGTCGGGTGGCCTATTGTTGATATCAGCGAGAGAGCGAAGGTGTATATACCCATTTTACCCTGTCGACTGTGGATTTAAAATACACTGACTGCACCTCTTCAGAATGATAAGACCCTTCCCCAATTGGACACCTGTTGGCCGTGGTTGGAGATCAGTGATGCTTAAGGATGTAATCCCGATGTATGAGCAGACTTTGGTCCTTACTTAGGCTATACGGGTAGTCGGAGAGCCCCCCCTCCGATCAAACGGCTGGTCACGCCATACCCTAGCACCTATATGATTTTCCTAACCCTATTACCCTTATGGAAAGCCCCAACCCTTTTTATCATATATGTGTTAGAAAGCAGTTTCCTGGGTATCTGAGGAATGTGTAAGTACCCCTTCATCACCATTACTCCCATGCCCACTCTGACCAGGAGTGGTAGTACAAAGTTAGGGTCCCATCTATGGGTTAATAGAAAAAATGTGTTTAAAAATGAGTTTGAAAAAATTGAGCTAGTTGAATACCCATCAAGAATGAATAAAACAAAACGACTTCGGCGTAAAATAACCCAACAAGGGTTGACATGCCACAATATCCAACCAGCCAACCGACCATACAGATTTTAAGAGGAACATTATTAGAATTAAAGGATGCAAAGTTGATTTTATCAAACCATTGGATAATTATTCGTATTCAAAAACTATTTTATTTTTATTTATATTTTTTTGTTTGAAGGCAATAACAATGCGTATATCGTATAAAATTCGATAATTATTGAAAATAATCATGACAAGCGAACTCGGCAAATATCGTGCCCCAGGTAGAACATTGTACAGCTGTTTCAACTATATTAAATCTCATCAGCGATGTATATTTACGATTTCCCACCGACAGAAATCGAAAATTCAG
>CM042156.1:71997287-72040862 GCA_023376005.1 Doryteuthis pealeii
AGCAAGCACGACTTACTCTTCCATCACTCCCGTTTTTCATTGCTAAATTTTCCTAACTTAGCTATTTAGTTAAATTAGGAAGTAAAGAATAAAATTACAGTTATTTCTTCTTGTTAATGGATTTCTTTTAAGATTTATCCCCAAGATTTTTGCTCATATTCATTAAGATAAAACCAAACAATTAAAAATCAATAATACTAAGCACACATTTATTAAAATCAAATTTTTAATATCAAGATGCAAATTAGCCTTCCCATTCATACTGTAAACCGCTATTTTGTTGCATATATAAATACAATTGCATGTTATTAGTATGTAGATATGATCAACAGTATTAATAATGTAAAACAATTTTATTAATAATTGAGGTTTAGATAAAAATACTGCTACTTCTCACTTGAGTAGCTTTGCTCTGTTAGATATATACCCTCCGGGTGCAAGTATTTAAGTTTTAATGTAATAAAATATTATATTAAATGAGAAAGGCCAATGAAACTAAATAAGAATGCAGATAAAAAGATTTGAAACTGAGAGGGTGTAATTGAAAGATGGAATAACTATTTAGTTAAATTAGGAAGTAAAGAATAAAATTAGTTATTTCTTCTTGTTAATGGATTTCTTTTAAGATTTATCCCCAAGATTTTTGCTCATATTCATTAAGATAAAATCAAACAATTAAAAATCAATAATACTAAACACACATTTATTAAAAATCAAATTTTTAATATCAAGATGCAAATTAGCCTTCCCATTCCCACTGTAAACTGCTATTTTGTTATATATATAAATACAATTGCATGTTATTAGTATGTAGATATGGTCAACAGTGGTTTCGGCCTCTGGTCCATTGCTATAATTAACGGCGTCGATCCCAGGGGGCCATCCCCCAGGCAACACCGCCCCTTGATTAAAGGGGCAGGGCTGGGTTTTTGCCCAGTGTCTGAGGCGCCCCCCTTGAGGGGAATGCCGACGGGATCGACGCAATTTTTCACCTGCCACTCCATGAGCTTCGGCTTGTGGGTGGTCCCACGTTAATAGGGACTTTGTGCCTGACCCGTACAAGTGGGGTACGCGGTAAATATCATGTAGATATGGTCAACAGTGGTTTCGGCCTCTGGACCATTGCTATAATTAACGCGTCGATCCCAGGGGGCCATCCCCCCAGGCAACACCTGCCCCCTTGATTTAAAGGGACAGGGCTGGGTTTATTGCCCAGTGCCTTGAGGGGGAATGCCGACGGGATCGACGCAATTTTTCACCCGCCACCCATGAGTCTCGGCTTGTGGGTGGTCCCACATAAATAGGGCCTTGTGCCTAACCCGTACAAGTGGGGTACGTGGAAAATATCATGTAGATATGGTCAACAGTATTAATAATGTAAAACAATTTTATTAATACTTGAGGTTTAGATAAAAAATACTGCTACTTCTCACTTGAGTAGCTTTGCTCTGTTTGGGTAAGTCTATGTTCGTGCCATAGGTGAGTCACCTACAGTAATACATAGAAAAATAACAAGTATAGGTTATGTGGTGACAAAATGCAGCAAACCGGCACGAAATGAATACAAGAGCAAGCACGACTGGGTGGAAAAAGTGATAGAATGGGAATTTTATTAGAGATTGAATTTTGACCATGCTAACAAATGGATTATACATAAACCAGAATATTTAATTGAGGTTTAGATAAAAATAGAATCATGGAGAATGTGATGTAAATAACTATGGGAATTGTGACTTGAGCAGTAATATAGTTTCGGTTTCAGACAGAAAAACATACAATCTCCATTGTAATAGGATTATATAGGAATATTTGATATCATATATAATTGTGAATAAACTATTCATGTTATATAGGGATACTTCAAATCATACAACTATTTGTAAATTTGTATTAGATAGAAATACTTGATATTATATAACTGTATGCAAATAGATAATTATAGACTAATAAAGAAATGCAATTTTTAAACCAAGCAATGAAACATTAAAAATATAGTCATTATTATAATCAAACATTAACAAATTAATCAAATTTTGGCATTAAATAGTCCATAAGGAGTTGATATACCATTAAACAACTAAACAAAACAAAACTACCCAGAAATGGAATGAGCATCAATTGAACACAGTAGTCAGTTACTAAGGTTAGCTTAGGCGCTATACGTAACGGTTATAGTCGTTGGAAATTGACCCGGCTACCCGAGTTCAAATCCTGGACGAGGCTGTTTGTATTTCACATCACGCTAATATTCTTGGGAAAGGTATAAATCCAATTTTTCTCATCCCAGCTATGCATAAATATGAGGGCAGATTGGAATCTTTAACCTTGGTATGGCATGGATAGAGAAGAAACAGTTAATCCTATACAGCAAATCGGCACAAAAGGAATACAAAACTAGACACGACTGGATGGAAAAGGTGATCCACTGAGAATGATGCAAGCGACAAATGTTTAGTTATGCTGACAAATAGGAAATAAACAAATTAGAACCTACAGTAGAAAATGAGATGAATAAAACTTCCTGGGACTTTGAGATACAAACGGGCCACCAAATCCAGACCAGAAGGGAAAATAAAAAAATAAAAAAAGATAAATAAGTACTTGGCTCTTGACATAGTGCTGGAAAGGCTGGGAACATGAGGGTGACGGTGATACCAATTGTATTTGGAGCATTTGGAACGGTCCCCGGAGGCATGGAAAAGAGACTGAAGAAATTGAAGATTAGAGGATGAATCCAGACCATCCAAACCATTACGCAAAGATCAGTAAGAATACTTAGAAGAGTCCTGGAGACCTGAGGAGATTTACCCAGATTAAAAATTATCAGTTAAAACTGGTACGGAAAATTCGCATCGAGTAATAGTAATAATCATTTATATAGTTCTTATTTTATTTATGAGTGCTGGAAAGAATATGCTCCCTCCGGGCGTAAGTATTCAAGTTTTAATGTAATGAAATATATTGAATTAGAAAGACTAAAGAAATTAAATAAGAACGCATATATAAAGATTACCATTATTTTAATCGTATTTTAATTGGTTTCTATATAAAAATTATTCATAGGATTGATTTTAATAAGTTGGAGAATAAAACAATAATATTAGAGATGCATTATACCAAGTAATTATTTATTAAATCCAGTTTTATTAAAAGCAGTATGCAAATTAACCAAACCATGAATTATGTAAACCTTTATTTCTAAGTCCATTGCAGGATTTTAAACTCACTAATAACACGGGCCATTCGGGGCCTGTGTTTGTTAATGTAAATTAACAGCGTCGATCCGAGGGGTCTATCCCCCCAGGCAATACCTGCCCCCTTGATTTAAAGGGGCAGGGCTGGGTTTATTGCCTAGTGTCTGAGGCGCCCCCCTCGAGGGGGAATGCCGACGGGATCGACGCATTTTTTGTGTCTACCACCCATGAGCTTCGGCTTGTGGGTTGGCCCACATAAAAATGTCCTTGTGTCACGTCCTCATAAGTGGGGTGAGAGGCAAATACCCTAACATGGGCTTTTTAGATAAATCTAATTTAGATTTTTTATGGTGACATCGTTAATAAATAAAATCTATTCGACGTATTAATGATTTTGATTATAGATTAAATACTCATTGATAAACTTACGCAATACCTGAGGGTATTGTGACGTAAGCAGTGTCGTAGTTTCAGTTACAGACAGACAAAAACCGAATCTCCATTATAATAAGAGATGTTCAACAAGTTTCGAAGCTGAAGCGGTATTTGCCAAAGCACAAATGAACAATGACTGAAAATAGTCCACTTTGCATTCAACGCACTTAAGTAAGTTTTTCATTGGTCGAAACACCTCTGTGCCATTTTATTTCTTTTGATATTCTTCACATAATCAAATCTCACCCCTGAGATGAATTCTTAGTTTAGATAACAATAAAAAGTCTAGGGAGTAGGGAGGGGATGCTCTATATGGACAATCTCATGTTTCACCAAAAACTCTATTTCAAAAATTGTTTGTTTAAAAAGAGCTATGTGTATAGACGGAGCAGTCTCCCATGTCTATAACCTTGCTGATGAGACCTAATAGGTCGAAATGTACATTCAGGGATTGACATTTTCTCGATTTGTTTAGCCTTACATTTGAGCATACATGCCCGCCTAAATTCATTAATTATTAACTAATTAATTTTCAAAATTAGGTATGACTTTAATTAAGCACATATCCTCGAAAAAAATAGAGAGACAGACAGACAGACAGACAGACAGACAGAGAGACAGAGAGAGACAGAGAGAGAGATCTGTGCCATTCTTATATGTCCCCTAGACTTGAAGCAATTACTCTGATGTTAATATGCGCGTGCTTGTACGTGCGAGCAGTCTGTGACACAGAAAATGGCATTCACACCTATATACTCTTGGACAACTCAACCACGCAAATATTCGCAGAAACTAATCTTTACTGACACACTCAAATTTTCTTCAGAATACCATTTAGCGCCGAGATGCTCGAAACGCTCTTCTATTCACACGGTTTAACACCAAAACAAAAACAACAACAAAAAGGACACAACAAAAAAGGAAAACGAGACACCGCCTAAAACATTCACACGTGACCACACACACACGCGCACACACACATGGACACACACACACACACACACACACACACACATAGACTCACATATATACACACACGTAGACTTTTACTTGTTCCTGCACTGCTACATACTTACAGTCTTATTCTGTATGCATATCACTACTGCATATCTTTTTTTTTTCTTTTCTTTTCTTTTTCTTTTCATTTATTTTTTTATAAAATGGCCGCTGTCACTTGTGGACGACAAAATAAGAAATACACCAAAAAACGTATTTTTTTATATTCTTTACTTTTTTTAGTTTTTTAGCACCTCCACCTCACCATACTTCAAAATTCCTTTGGGCCCCTCTTCTTGGGTTGTCAGCAATCAAACCTTCCATTCTAAACTCAAAGTGGACATTATTTATTGGCCGTAATTACTGACCGCTAATAACATTCAAATGATCTGACAACTACCATCATTCTTGTCTGCATGTTCAGCTCTGTCTGTCTGTCGTATGGACGGACGGACGGACAGACGGACAAGACGCGGGAAGTCCATTGCATAACTTCTTTGTTTCCCGCCATTCAATGCCTGCCTCCTTTTTCTTTTCTTTCTTTTTTTTTTCTTTTCTTTTCTTTTTTTTTTTCAATTTTTGTTTACGACCTTAAACACTGTCTCTGAGTGAAGAATTTGTGATTTTTATAAGAACACACACACACACACACACACACACATATATATATATATATATATATATATATATATATATATATATATATATTATATACATCTCCTTTTCACTTCCGCAACCTAGTAATCCATTGTCAGATATGCAATTTAAGTATTACAGATTTTACTACAACACAAATATACTATTACAGGTATTAAGAAGTTGACTGTAATTATTTGTGATTAAGACGTACTATTTTTCCAGATTTTCAGCCCAAAGTTAGGAACTGACTGCACATCCGCATAGGAATAAAACTACCCCTAATGGAGCCACCTGTTGGCTGTGGGTGGATACCCATAATGCTTAAGGGCGGAATCCTTTTGGCTGAGCAGACCATGACATGCAATCCTCCACATTAGCCCTTATATATGCTACACGGGCGGTCAGAAAGGCCCCTTCGACCAATAAAGCCAAAGCACTTATATGATTGTACCAACCTTTTTACTCTTATGGCAAGCCTCCAACCCTTTCATCATTATATATATATATATATATATATATATATATATATATATATATATATATATATATTATATCATCATCATCATGTCGCGCAGTTTGCACGGATATCCATGATGATCTCTCGCCAGCCTTCCCTATCATTCATTGACTCCGGCAGCTCCTCTGCGCAGCGGCCAGTATCCCTACATAGTTGGTCAATGTAGGTCCTGGCTGGGCGGCCCACATTAGCGCGCCCATGCGCTGGCTTCCACAGTAGTACCTCGCTTATGATCTCGTCCTTGCTTCTCCAGCAGTGACCTGCATGTCTAGTCCGTCTCACTCGTATGGTTTGTGAGATGGGGGGGGGGCAGGTGGCCATATAGTTGCTCTTTTGTGGGGTGCTGTTTCCACGACCTATCCAGGACCGTCCGTAGCATTCTCGTACAGCTCCCATCTAGCTTATTCTCAAGACGCTTCGTTAGGGTCCAAGTGGTACAGCCATACAGAAGTACCGACACAACCACAACCTGGAAGAATCGCCTCTTTAGCTTGTTGGGGAGATCGGATTTCCATATGACTGATAATTTGTTGGTGGCCAATCATGCCTTTCCTATTCGAGTGTTAACATCGCTTTCTGTGAAAGTACGTAAATAAACATTGTGTTTATTTGATATAGCTTTTAGCCGACAATTTTTGGAGGATATGTGCTTATAACAAAGTACACCAGCTTGCCAATCCCAAATTCTTCGTCCGTTTTGAACTTATTTATATTCCACTTTTTATTGACTTGTTACGAATCTCCGCCTGTCAGCTTGGCTGTCGAGGTTTCGATTCACACACGGAGCAGTCTCTCATGTCTATAACCTTGCTGATGAAACCTAATAGGTCGAAATGTACATTCAGAGATTGACATTTTCTCGATCTGTTTAGCCTTACATTTGAACATATATGCCCGCCTAAATTCATTCATTATTAACTAATTAATTTTCAAAAATTAGGTATGACTTCAATTAAGCACATATCCTCAAAAAAAAATACATATATATATAATAGGCGGTGTTGGGTATGACCTTAAACTGTATCTAGTGGTGAAATTCCAGTTTTGGAGCTCTGGCCAGTGTGGAGTACCCCTTCATTGCCATTACTTTCAGGCCCACTTTGGTCCGGAGTACAAGTGAGGGTTCCGTCTATAGGTTAGATAGATGAAAAAATAAGTTTTTAAAAATGTATTTTTGAAAAATTGTGTTTCAAAAGAAAAAATGAATACCGAACAAGAATGAATAAAACAAAACGTTTTCAGCATAAAATAACCCAAGGATTGATATGCCGTAAAACCAACCAACCATCCATCCAACCAAAAGTTCGGTATGCGTATTATGTACGAGAACTATATATATATATATATATATATATATATATATATATATACCAACCACTCCGCATGAGTAGGATGTGACACAAGGTCAATTTCGTAAGCGGAGTTTAACAGGTCTCAATTAAGTTACCCTTCTGCTAGACCAGTAGCCGTACAAATGTTACAGAGCCAAGTTTTTTCTACAACGTACCCATAGCTGGAGGGAGAATAGTTTGATATATACTTTTCCCAGGGGTATTAGCGCTATATTAAATGCAAAGCCTTGTCCAGGATTTGATCTCGGGTCACCGTGTCCATTTCCATCGACAATAATCAATATATACTACGCACCTCCATATACACGAGAACTAAATGATTAACTTTTGTCGGACACTTGCCTCACCATATTCGGACGGGGTAACCGAAAGTAAGTTATATCTATAATCCAAACTAATTTCTTTACACCATTACAGAACCGCCTTGTCGGCAGCGGCGTTAGAATGCACCGACTGCACCTCTGCAGAGGGGTAAGACTCCCATAATGAGGCCACCTGTTGGCCGTGGGTGGCGACCCGTGATGCTTAAGGATAGAGCCCAGGTGCCTGGGCAGTCCCGAACTTGCAATACTCCACTTTGGCCCTATCTTGGGCTAGACGGGCAGTCAGAGAGGCCCCTCCGATCAATCGGCTGGTCACGTCAAGCCCTAGCACCTATATGATTTTCCCAACCCTATTGCCCTTATGGCAAGCTCCAACCCCTTTTTATCATATGGGTGCTAGAAGGCGGTGACTGAGGGTCTACATGTCCTGGTAATGACGTTAAACTCTATCTGATGGTGAGGTTCCAGTTTTGGAGGTTTGGGGAATGTGGAGGACCCCTTCATCACCATTACTCCCAGGTCCACTCTGACCCAACTATGGGTTAAATAGAAAAATGTATTTATAAAAAAATTGTATCATCCATTAAGAATTGATTTATTTCAAAACTTTATCGGCATTAAATGACCCTCTGAAGTTGATATGCCGTAAAACAAAACAAAAAACCAAACAGAAAAATATCCAATGGAATGTATGTTTGTTTATAATTTTGTTTCTCCGAATGTGAGCTTATTTTTGCTGCAAGCTTGTTGCATTTTTATGTGAACATGTCCGTAATTTTGCTATAAATAGTGAGTAAATTTTCTGCTTTAAGACATACACACCCACATCATTAGCAGATGTTCAATACAAGAACTCAGCTTGTGTCCTGGAAAAGTTCTAAAAGACCAAAACGTTATAGCGTCGATATTATCACCAGTAATAAACTTCCATCCACTGTAACATTCCGTGGTTGTCTACATTTCTACATATAATCTAAACTATATACATTTCAAGTCAGTGCGAACCGATAAAAAGTTGAACAAATGCTAAAACCATCTGCTACACATTCTAAAAAGTCAGTGCGTATTATACGCGAGAATGACAATGACTTTCGTGTTCTTATAACTGTAATTGTTTCATTTGGAAAACAATAGGCTAGAAGTATTTACTCCATCTTTTCTCTGTGTATGGAATCTAATGCCCTGAAGTATGTGTTATTTCTTAATTGCTTATATTAAGTATATAAGTGTAGAAAATGGTTATTGTTCCCTTCAGACTTTAATGCCTTGAAAAATAAGATTTAGAATATTTGTAGACTTTCATTTACATTAGGTCTGAATAAAACAACGAATGAATGATAATATGTATTTATTCTAAAGTGATACAAAAATGAACAATTATATTAAGTGAATTATAGAAAATTATCTATCAGCTACACAGTACTGAAACTACCTGGAATGTTCAGGAAAATGGGTGAATTTGATGTTGAGCTTGTTACGATTCGTGTGGTCATTTTAAGGCTGTAGATCAAAGCAGTTTTACAGTGTAAATTCCTTGTTGCATAAAGTTTGACCCTTTCTTGAAGTTGAAAAATGTGTTGTATACCCTTTCTTTACTTATATTATTCTTCTGCTCATCTTTGGTATCTTACGCTATTCTTCCAGCGTCTGGACCTAGTCTTGGGGACTTCGTGTCTGGTCTTCTATTTCTCTGTTCTTGCTGGTTGGTCGTCCTTGATTCATTTCTTCTTCTAGGTCAGTCTTGTTGCCAAGACATTCATCAACCAAAAAACCATATTATTTATTTAAAACTTTATTTACTTAACTAAACATTTTTCTCTAACTAAACACAGCGCGCGTGTGCAGTGAGTCCCAGCTAAAGCAGATATATCTACTCTGCCTGACGTCCAAGCTGAAACTGAGAGCCAACCAGGTCCCACGTGACTTCACGTATTTCGCGGGCTTTCTGTAATATTCCATGGAAAGTCCCGCCCGTGATATGAAAAAGGGCCATGCCTTCAGAAATACAAGGGGGTTGACAATAATCTATGCATAGATTATGTAACAAAATGTAGTATTAGTTTTAATCCTTGTCCGTTGATCCGTCCTGAGTTGTATCAGAGTTTAACCTGTCTTGAAATAAAGAGTTGTATAATCCTCGTCTGTGCTTCCAGTGAGTAATTTAGGACAATTCGTCAACGCCTTTAAATTGTAAATTGAATACATGTTTGGGCATTTTTGATTGGCCGATTCAGCCAACGCTGTATTGGAACAGTTTATAAATATAAGCTGTGATCTTCAGCACACCTTATACCAGAAAACAAAGGAAGTGGTGTAATGGTTAAAGTCATGGAAAATGGACTCGTCGCCCCCAGTTCAAATCCTGGATGTGGTAATCGCATTTCACTTTGCGCTAATACCCTTAGGAAATGTATGAATCCTACTCTCCGTCCAGCTATGGATAAATAGTAGGGCAGACTGGGCTCTTTAACCTTGGTTAGGCAACCGGTCTAGGAGAAGGAAAACTGTGAATTCAAACCTGTTGAACTCCGCTTAAGAAATTGACCTTGTGTCACATCCTGCTCGTGTGGAGGGGTTGATATATATATATATATATATATATATATATATACCAGAAAATAATCCAACAGAGCTACCAATGGTATGCATACTAATTGAACCTAAAGTGAAATAAGATCCGAGCTTTCATCGAAAAAAGGTTCTGTAATCGAGTTGCTCGAAAATGTTCAAATCCTAAACGAGGCTGTTTGCATTTCACATTACGCTAATACACCTAAAAAAGGGTATGCGTCCAACAGCTATGGGTAAATATTAGTGCAAACTGGTTCCTTTAAACTTGGTTAGGCAACCAGTCTAGGAGAAGGAAAACTCTGAATTCAAACCTGATAAAATCTGCTTAAGAAATTGACCATATAGCGCATTCTGTTCGTACGAAGCGGTTGGTAAATATATATATTCTCTCTCAAAACGGTCAAAAACAATACATTGGTTACACTGTTTCATATATATATATATATATACGCTTCCACTCCCATGGTAGAGCACTGTGGCGGGACATTACGCCGTTTGGCGTAAGCCGTTACTCGCCTGTCCGCTTGATTTGAGTTCTCTGGTGATTGTAAAAACATACCCCCGTAAAGTATGTATCAATTAATTGTTCTCCCCAGACTGACAGCCGCTGATGGCCGCAAGGGTAAGGAACTTGGCAGACGAACATTCTGTCGGGTTTCGATCCCGGCTAGAGGTTGCTGTTAAAAGTCGAGCCGCACTGATGAGAAGTAAACTTCGAAACACGTGTCTGTGGATGACTGATATATATATATATATATATATATATATTGAGAGAGAGAGAGATGAAGATGCAGAGAGGAAGTTCGTCATGTAACGGTTATGGGTTATACAATCTAGCAGGTAAGTAGTAGGGCAGACTGGGCTCTTTAACCTTAGTATAACAACCAATCTAAAAGAAGGAAAACTTTGAATTCAAACTTGTTTAACTCTGCTTCAAAATTGAGTTCCTCGTAATACACAGAGGAGTTATGGCAATGAAGGTGTACTCCACATTCTCCACGAAGACATGAGATACGTTTTCATTAATAAGCTATTGCTCTCCTAACACCCAACCAATGGGATGAGGAGCGGTTTTATTTGAATTAGTGATATGTCCAGGAAAGGGATATATTAGTAGAAGTAGCAGAGTGGTGAAGCTACGGTAACAGCGTGGTACAATCTAGCAGATAAGTAGCAATATTAGTACGACGTCGTAGTAGCAGTAGTAGTATCAGGCGTAGTAGTAGTCTTTGTACCTCTACATGGCTCGGTATTTATGGTTGACAGTAGCCAATCATATTACTGTGAGGGAGGTTCAGGTGTATGCGTATTCATTACATCAATTAGTATTCCTGACCAATACTAATAATCTTTAAACAGATGTATTTGATCCATAATTGGGACCCTAACAGGTACTACCAATTCAGGTCAGAGTGGGCCTGGAAGTAATGGCAATGAAGGAGTACTCCACATTCCTCAGAGACCTATGACTGGATCCTCACTAACAGCTGCACTTTAGTGCTATACCCAAGACACGATTATGTGGGGAAGGGGTCTTACACCTCTGCGGGGAATACAGTCAGCGTATTCTAAACCCCGCCGACAGAGAGTGGGTTTTGCTCAACTGTCACGGCCTGCTACCTATGAATTACGCTTCCGAAGTTTGATACATCCGCTATTGAGTGTCAAGTATGGTGGGGGCATAACCTTACAAACATACACACACACACACACACACACACATACATACACACGTATACACACATACACACACACTGTTTCTCTCTGACACTCCCACACAGGTATACACACATGAGCTCTCTCTCTCTCTCTCTCTCTCTCTCTCTCTCTCTCTCTCTCTCTCTCTCTCTCTGCTATCGAGTGTGCGACCATTATCTTACACGCACATACACACACACGTATATACACATACGTTCTCTCTCCCCTCATTCCAGCAAATCCCCTCTCTCTCTCTCTCTCTCTCTCTCTCTCTCTCTCTCTCTCTCTCTCTCTCTCTCTCTCTCTCTCTCTCTCTCCACTTTTATTCTTTTGTTAAGCGCTAGGTTTCACATGTAGCCGACACTGCATGCATATTTATATCCGAAAATGTGACACGCACGAATGATATAAATGTTGTAATATCCTCGGGTGTATCAAAATGCTGTCACTTGATCCGGGATAGCGGAAAGAAACGGCTGACATATTGCTCACAAAAACAACTCACGTTTATTTCAAGGATGTTACCTTCTTCTTTGGACTGGTCTCAAAAGGAAGGTGTGGCGTGGCTTTGTCCAGTTGAAGGAGGAAAGGAGACACCCTTTCATCTATAAGCCATTGACACCCCCCCTTCACCCCCTAGTGAAGGGGGCGGTTTCACTTAAGTCCCTAACCACCCGGCTTTAAACTTCAAAAGTGTTGTCAACTGCTTCCGTTCGAATCTCGATCCCAGTTGACTTTTAGAATCTGACTTAATCTTTAAAATCCCACGTGACTAATTCTAGCCAATGAACGAACGCCTACCCTTTTCCCAGACAATCATGACTCTTGACATGTCACTTGTAAATTATGGCTCAGTAAATATCTGATACATCCGCTATCCAGAGTGCCGAGGGTAGTAGGGTCAGCTGTGCGAGTCCCTAACAATAAACGAGAAGCCATGTTGCTGCAAGACATATTACATTAAATGAATAGATATAGGATTTTATTTATCAAAATTAACACACGATAATAATCTACTTCTACATAGAAGAGGATATAGCATAAAGTAAAAAGTAAAGTCGACGGAGTGGTCTATTGTCGGTATCAGCCTATCAGCGAAAGAGTCTATCCCCTTTCACCAGCGCTAGACCAGGGAGATTTTTTTGCATCTGGGGTGAAGCGCTACATTTAACATCAGCTCCCCGCTTTACTGCACAGATCCCTTTGCTACTCATACGCTGAGTTAGCGAGAGGCCGATATTGAACTCGGAACCTTGTGGTTCCGTGCCGGATGCTCTACCAACTGAGCTAAGCTGTCCTAATTTCTAATTATCGTCGAGACTGGACGGAGTTATTTGGGGCCAAGCAGGATTTGGCGTCGCTGACATGTAGAACGTCGAACTTAATATTTTTGAACTTATCGACTGGACGAACTAAATTAATTATACCGAAGAGAAGATTAATGAAGCCGAACTTAAAGTAACATATAATAAGACCTCCTCCTCTCTCAAAAATAATCGGATTTAATAAACAAATTGAAAAAAAAAAGAAGTTTTGTTATTATCATTTGGCAGGGGCTGCCACGGTAACGTGATACCTGCTGACCACGGAAAGAGGAAGGATCTCTGCCTTTAGGGTTGAAGGCTGGCTGAAGACCGCTGCTAGGTTGTGTTGATAAACAAACCCCTGAGCCTGCATTCGTACGAAGAAACAAACGGGCGCGTCGCCTCGCGTATTCTTGTATACTTTCTCAGTGACCAGTGGCCAGTGCTGTTGTACAGAGACCACGTAACACAACTTCACCAGTTTTCTTGAGCAGTGCGCCAAAATTGAGTTGTCAATATTAGGTTCTGCAGAGAGCACATATACTACACTGATCCCAGGAAGGGCTACAGCATTATAAGCAAATGACACCGGGTCAGCAAGTGCTAATTTGTTGATTTATTTTAGAACTAGCAGCGGCTACCCTGAGTCGCCTGGGTATAGGAGGATTTTTAAGTTAGTCCCGCAGATCTATTATTACTGAATCGTGAGTTGAATCCTCGTGGGATGTCCCATCTAAGTCCCTATGTAAAAAAAAATACAGACTTGGCGACGTCTCTTTGATATGACTGGCCACACGGTAGGGGTGTTCGAAGTCACGTGTTCGAAAGTCCCAGAACCTGTTAGAAGTTGATAGAAACCCGTGGAAGCTGAAAGAAGTTTCCAAAACGGCCTTTTTCTAGAGAATTCTTAGCCAGAGGATATACATGACCTTGCATTGATCCAACTATTTTAAAAAGAAATGTCAATGTCTACTATCTAAAATATTAAATGAAAAAAAAACGAAAAAACTCTATGCTGTTATCATTTAAATTTTATTCTTTAATTATCTTCACGAATATAAATCAAATCTGTATTATTTTAGCTAAAAAACCAAGCCATAGTGATATTTAATGTGTATATATATATTTACTTTGTCGTTAATTGTTTTATTTTCGAAGTTTCCTCTGAACATACTATATACACACAACTGCCCTTCATATATGTATAGATAAATATTTTAAAATTGAGATGTTCTTTGCTAATGAAATTTAAACAGTTCCAAACCCATGTGTGTCACCAAATCTAAAAATAGAAAAAGACCCACGTGCGTCATTTTTCCAGAAATAATTTCCCCTTATTTTACCGCCAAAAAGTAAGTGAGTATAAACAGACCAAAATCTCCTGTACTACAGTAGCATACCAGAAATCACCAGAAAGAAAACGAACCGAAAGTAATCAGCTCCAAAATCGGTCATTTTTTTCCTATAAGGAATTTCAGGACTGATACACACGAAAGCATTTTAAAAAGAGTACTAAAACATTTACGTACACTGTATAAATACAAAGACTAATTATGTCACAATATATATTTTGTAAGCTGATATTTATTACCAAAAAAATTAATTAAAAGACAACGTTTGTTTTAACTCAAACTCCTCCAGTATATTTTGCTGTTTGGTTGTTTTATTTATCATTCACTTCAACATTAACTTTTATCAAGACACTCGGAAAACTCCTCTGCTATTAACGGGAATTGATTATTAATCAGGATTTTGATCGAGAGATTATCTAGAATATTCTGGCGGATGTGCACAGATTTAGAAATATTACGCCTTTGTGTTACATAATCATTAGTTACCTAATGATTATGACAATAGTGTAGAAATCATTATGGCGATCAGTATAGCTGATGGCCCTGAGAGTGAGTGACAATGCTTGACCTCACTCTGACCTTGCCTTGCGGGAATGGACCGTGAGAATCGGAAGGCAATAGAAAGCCCCCTTCCGGTTTAAGGTGTAAGCAACTCAGACAGTTAGGAGTTAGAAGCGAAGCTAACAAGAGGTAAGGATCCGCGCGCATTGTCTGGTCTGGGGGTTTATGGAATAAAGTAACATCATCGTAAATCGAAGTCTTGTTGTTATTACTAAAAGCTAACAATATCACAGGGCTTCTGATAACAAGTGATCCCCACAGAGACCAGACCCGGAATCCCCATACAAGAAAGACCAGACCATTATAAGATATACCAGATCCGGCCAGAAGAATATACGACCAGAGTAAGACGTAAGAGGTATATAACATATAGATATTTAGTGCCGGTAAAGAGGTATGCAACATTTGTATATGAGAGGTTTGAATATCTGCAAGTTTTTTTGTTGTTTTTTTTGGGGGGGTTGGGGGAGTAGACGTTCCTGGAACCGGGAATTGATTATTAATCAGGATTTTGATCGAGAGATTATCTAGAATCTTGCGCTACATTTTGTTCTGAACGCGGTATGCATAATTCTCTAGAATATTCACGATACCCAGGTAACAAATATATTATGATTTATCTACATAAATTTCTAAGACAAAGGGTTGTTATTATAAACTATTTACCAGTCTCAGGTAATTGTTTTTATCTTGGTACACTCTAACAGAACCGGTGATATTTATAAAAAATAATATAAGGAGGCAATGAATAATTATCTCTTATTATGCGCATGTCAGTTGAGGGTCTTATAGGGTGTCACATGACAAACAGAAACCCTTTCTCGACCTCTTTTGCCTCTGTTCTTTGGACAGGAAAGATGTTGTCAAGAACCGTGTCAAGGAAAGGTAAAGGCTATGTATGGCTATTTTACTAAAGTCAAAAAGGAAAGTATTTCCCACAAAAAAAAAGAAAATACTTAAAAGCTTAATGACGCATACAAAGAAATGTACAACAACAATTGTTTTGCGGTTAAAGAAGAAACTGTCAAGCATTTAATTATAGATTGGTTTTGATCAACCCATAGAGCATCTACCTAGGAATCGCAAAATACCGGGTTCGATACCGGTCCCCGTCAACTATGAGTAGCATAGTTTGGGTAATCTTATATGTATGGTAAAGTAGGAAGCGCGTGGTGTAATGGTTAAAGTCATTGGAAATCGACTCGTCGCCCCGAGTTCAAATCCTGAACGTGGTAATGGCATTTCACTTAGCGCTAATACCCTTGGGAAAGGTATGAATCCTACTCTCCCTCCAGCTATGGATAAATAGTAGGGCAGACTGGGCTCTTTAACCTTGGTTAGGCAACCGGTCTAGGAGAAGGAAAACTCTGAATTCAAACCTGTTAAACTCCACTTAAGAAATTGACCTTGTGTCATATCCTGCTCGTGCGGAGAGGTTGGTAAATATGTATATGTACGGTAAAGTAGGAAGTTGGCGATAGGTTTGGTTTATTTATATATTTACCAGCCCCTCCACACGAGCAGGGTGTGACACAAGGTCAATTTCTTAAGCGGAGTTCAACAGGTTTGAATTCAGTTTTCCTTCTCCTAGACCGGTTGCCTAACCAAGGTTAAAGAGCCCAGTCTGCCCTACTATTTATCCATAGCTGGAGGGAGAGTAGAATTCATACCTTTCCCAGGCGTATTAACGCAAAGTGAAATGCAATTACCACATCCAGGATTTGAACTGGGAGCGACGAGTCCATTTCCCATGACTTTAACCATTACACCATGCGCTTCCTATAAGTTTGGTATATATATGTGTGTGTGTGCGTGTGCAATAATTTACAATCTCAAGAAACTTTTAATCTTTCGTTGCCACCTCGTCCTCATGGTAATGCATGTGTTGCTTGTGATAAAGTGTGCTAATCAAATTTAAGATACACATGAGGATTCATAAAAATGACATTCCACATATTTGTCTTAAGTCTTGTAAGTCAACTACTGAGCTTAAGAGTCACTTGCAATCTGATTAACGAGAATTGATTATTAATCAGGATTTTGATCGAGAGATTATCTAGAATTCTGCGGATGTGCGCAGATTAGAAATATTACGCCTTTTATATGAGAGGTTTGAATATCTGCGGGTTTTTGGGGGTTTTGGGTTTTTTTTTAGACGTTCCTAGAACGGGGAATTGATTATTAATCAGGATTTTGATCGAGAGATTATCTAGAATATTCTGGCGGATGTGCGCAGATTTAGAAATATTACGCCTTTTATATGAGAGGTTTGAATATCTGCGGGTTTTTTGGGGGTTTTGGGGTTTTTTTTAGACGTTCCTAGAACCGGGAATTGATTATTAATCAGGATTTTGATCGAGAGATTATCTAGAATATTGCGCTACATTTTGTTCTGAACTCGGTATGCATAATTCTCTAGAATATTCATGATACCCTGGTAACAAATACATTATGATTTATCTACATAAATTTCTAAGACAAAGGGTTGTTATTATACACTATTTACCAGTCTCAGGCAATTGTTTTTATCTTGGTACACTCTAACAGAACCGGTGATATTTATAAAAAAAGAAATAATATAAGTAGGCAATGAATAATTTTCTCTTATTATGCGCATGTCAGTTGAGGGTCTTATAGGGTGTCACATGACAAACAAAAACTCTTTCTCGACCTCTTTTGCCTCTGTTCTTTGGAAATATTACGCCTTTTTATATGAGAGGTTTGAATATCTGCGAAGTTTGGTATTTTTAGACGTTCCTGGAACCAGTTCCCCGCGGATAATAAAGGACAACTGTATATAACATAACAAACATATACAACACTTGATCCTTTTCTATTTCATAAAAAGTAACTTTTTAATTAGAGCTACACTGCATTTTATATGCCGTGTCTTTTTTTTGTTATTTTTTTATTTCATTTTTATTTCGATTTATTTTATTTTTTCTTGTCTTTTTCTTTCTTTCTTTCTTCCTTTTTTTTTTTTTTTTTTTTTTTTTTTTTTGTCACACGGAATGCTTGGATCTTATCCGGCCTTTCTTTCTTTTCGTTATTTTTTTAATGCAACACCGCCACAGCCCACAGGCTCTGTCTAACTTCGGTAACGGCCAGTGTTGCTACTGGCCCTTCACACATCGACTCAACTGTTTCTATAGCAAAATTTGCCCTAATGACGCAAAAGCTCGCGTTTCCCCTACCCTAGCCATTTTTTTCTTCCTTTGTCTCTGTTTTTCTCATACGTTTTCCTCTTTTTTTATTGTTTTCTTTTTCCAGTGTAAGCTTCTTTATTTCTTTAGAAGGTGTATAAACCGTTACAAATTTGTAATTATCTGACTGTCACTGTTTTCTCTCCTCTAACGTTGCTTCTACTTTTGTGTACGTTTCTGTCCGGTTTGGGGAATAGAAGGGCTTGGGTATTTTTTTAAGATCTCTATGATTGTTTAGGAATTGATGTTCATGCATATTATTCAGAAACGGGGTAGTGCTTGAGTATACGAGTTTAGTGCGTGTTTGTTTGAAAAAAGAAATAGAGAAAAATGCTTTCAGCTAAGAAAGAAAGAAAGAAAGAAAGAAAGAAGATGAGTAAAAAGACAAAGAGAAACAAAGTATTATGTTTCAGAGAGGGAGAGAGAGAGAGAGAATGGGTGAGTACAAAAGGGAGGAAAACGTTAGGATTAAAAGTGAGTGAGAGATAGATAGAGAGGGAAAAAGAAAGAGTATGAGTTTGTGAGAGAGAAGCAGATCGTGTTTGAAAGTGTGAAAGAGAGAAAACAGAGTGAGAGGAGGAGAGAGAGAGACGAAGTGTATGATTCACAAAAAAGAAAGGAAGAAGAGTGCTATATTCCTTTTGTAACGATTACCAAGAGAGTGAGTAAGTGGTGTGAGACGGGCATCCTTTTACAGTGAGAGGAACATAAATATATAGAAGATGAGAGACAATCCCCCGCCTAAAAACCAGTTAAAGATATATTGATTTGTATAATTTAAAATCTTTTCAGGTATAACTCTAAGAATGCCTAAAAATTTGACTAAAATCGAGTCAAAAATAAAGAAGCTATAGTTGTACGGACGGACGGACATTTTTGTGAATTATAAGATAAGTGTGGAAAAGTTTAGTGCAATGTTGTTCATATGAGACGTTAATACAATGCTAATTCAGAACTATAGGAACAAAATACTAATTGCATATATACAGAGACGGTGTATAAAACTGTTAGACACTACAACTGCGGAGAAGCGGCAGAGCTTTGGGGGTGCAATATATCTGGGAAAATTTTAATCACTGGTACGGTAACTGACTTGGCTGCATCTTCATGTAGCGTGTCTTGGGCATGAAAAGCCTGGCGATGACCATTCCTTTCCAGACCCGACCATAGCCGAATTCTTACACTTAAGTGGATTGCCTGTGTTATGAACATGCAGCCGTTGTAGGTCGACCCTTTCAGCCCTTTCGTAATGGAAGTCTACGCTCAGTGATTTTGTATTAACACCATCGTACGGCAGGTAGTACTTGGTTAAATACTACCAGTAGCATGGAAACAATCCTGACCTGACCCTAGAGGAAAACTAGAAAAATTAATCTAAAAAGAAAGAAAAGGGAGAAAATTCGAAAAAATACTTTTAATCTAATATTTCTCGCCTACAGAAAAATAAAAATCATGAAACATTTTAACTTTTTTTCTAACAATTTCGAGGTGCTGATTTAAAGAAAAAGCATTCATTTTTTTTTTTTTTTTACTGAATTTTTTAGATGAGGCTTGATAATTTGTATTATTCGGGCTTTCATCCTCATCTTTATTCTTATATACATAGGATTTTGGCCGATGTGCCCTCCGGCCTTCTTAAGGTGTTTCTTGAATTTGGGAGCCTTCGCGAACTCGGCATGAAGGCTCCCGAGTTAGAGAAGTTCCCGAGTTCGACAAGAAACACCTGAAGAAGACCAGAGGGCACATCGGCCGAAATATTTTGCATATAATAATAAAGATGAGGACAGCATTCATTTTCGCCCACCAAGTCTAGATGTTTTGCAACAGAAAGCCATAAAATATTTTGATGCTATTTATGCCGCAGAAAATATAACTTTCTCGCCAAATCAGTGATGTTTGTTCGCTGTTGCTGAAATTATAAATAAAAAATGAAAAGATGAGATTATATTTGCAAGCTGAGAGTTTTCTTGGAATCTTGTTAATTAGACAAATAATTTTCTTGTCAAAAAAGCATAAAAGAGAGAGAAAAAACTTAACATGTTCATACATGATCATTCAATAAAATCAATTCAATAACCTTAGAACAGTGGTTCACAACCATTTTAGTACCATGCCCCACTTTTTATCACAAATGTCTTCATGTCCCCCACCCGTTAATTGTTTAGTATGATATAATAATATCAGTTCCGAAGAAGTATGACATAAAAATTGTATCTTTCAAATAAAACTAAAAGGGTTAACTTCAAATTTAATCAAAGAAAATCCATTTTATAATGTGTATAATTGCGGGGGAGGGTAACAGATGAAGAACTGCAAAGTTAAACAAGTCAGAAGTCACGCATATAGCTGGTGCCAGATGCACAATAACATTAGTGGGTGAACACTTGACTAGATTGCACAAGCTGTTGTGCTCAGCTAGGTTGTAACTACAATTTTACCCTATAAATTTATAATTTTTACCCATATAGGGTAAAATAAAAAAAATGTTGATATTACTATATTTTTCATATTGTCCCCTATTATTATTGAATTCCCCTCCCCCAGTGGGGCGTAGGCTCCACGTTGGGAATTACTTCCTTAGAACAATTCAATAGTATTCTGCCTTCTCACTTTTGCAAAGGAATCGGGCAGTAGCTTAAGAAAAAGGCGATCAAAAAACATAAAACAATGAAATAAAAATAATGAAAACAAAACTCGAGACAGTAACTATAAAGTAAAGGTTAGGTATTATTAACAAATGCGTACATTTAAGAAGAAAGAACAGGAAAAGGTAGAGAAAAGTTCAATGTTCTCCGCCAGCCTGAGCGTAAAAAAAGATTAAGGGAATGTGTAATCTCTCTTTAGCGAGCCGTGTTAGATGCAGCCGGATTAAGCACAAAATTCAACGTAGTTGATTCCGAATTGACAGGATTGTCTTGGTATGTAAGTATGTTGCTATGGGGGTTTCGATCTATGAGCCAGAGGTCATGGCTTAGATTGACATAGATGGGCTAAACGGAGAAGAGATGTGGGGTGAATGGGAGCTTTCGTTGAAGGCAGAACATTTTATTAAAAAATTCAAATGTCTCTATATCTCTGAAATAAGGTAGCTAGCAACATTGAAATAAGAGAAACGTGCTAAAATTTGATAAGAAATTACAAAAATTTATTATGCAAATTCTCTATTTTTCATAAACGTACAGCTATATTTTTTAAGTGATTTTTTCCGTCAACAGGTTGAAATAAAATACGTCGATTTCGATGTATGAAGATCGAATAGTCCAATTATACATTTTCTTTTGTATTCATTTAGTCATTGCCACATCGCATACCAAAAATTTCATATCAAGCATTGTTGTATACTCTCTTTCTTTACTTCTATTATTATATCATCTTTGGTATCTTACGTTCTTCTTCTAGCGTCTGGACTTCGTCTTGGGGACTTCGTGTCTGGTCTTCCATTGGGGATTTCTCTTTATCAGAAGCCCTGTGTCATTGGTAGTTTTTAGATAATAACACAAGACTTCGATTTACTTAGATCATATTTTATTTCGAAATCCCCACCAGACTACCTGCGCAGATTGAGTACGGCAGTGCGCATAACGCGACTTACCACCTTCGTGGTTGGGCCGATACTAACTAAAATCTCTTTCTAATCTAAACCGGAAGAGGGTCTTCTCCAACGATTCTCACGGTATCCACCGTCATTCAATCCTTCAAGGCTGCCGACTGCAACTAATAACAGCTATTTTAGTTTCTACACTACTGTACATAAGTATTAGGAATCTAATAATTATGTAACAGCATCTCATAACAAAAAATAATCTTTTTGTTTTCATTCTGAAATTCAGACAACGATATTACATTTCATTTTCATTACATAATCCGGGAGGAACAATGCCATGGGAATCTCCAGAACATATTTTCATTACAGGTCTGATTTTAGCAGATATACAATATTTCCGTCACACAAAAATGATATAAAAATGGACTAGATTTTCGAAATCAACGCCACATAATTAGTTGAAAACATTTAAATCACTCATGGGGCAATCATATTGTTGATTTGTGTTTTTATTTTTATTGAAATTAAATAAATAGCTGATTTTAGTAGATTTTTAAATTCGATATGTAATTCAACATTTTTTTTCTCTATGCAAATTATCACACGTAAACATGTTTTACAGTGTAGACAATATAAAATTCTGTTTTGTTTTTGTTTTTTGTCTTGTTTTGTTTTGTTTTTGATTTTTCTTTTTTTCTTTTTTCTTTTTTTTACATTAACTCAAATAATTTCTGAGTTCAGATTTTTCTTCAATCTTTCTTTCGCCCTGTCGGCGGGGATTGCAATACACTGACTGTATCCCCTGTAAAGGGGTGGCTCCCCCCCCCCACACACACACACACCAAAAAACGGAGGTTATTGGAGAGAACTCTAAACTGCATCTGATAGTGAGGCTCCAGTTCTTGATATCTGGGAAGCATGGAATATCCTTTCATTGCCATTACTCCTATGTTCACTATGACCTGGGCTGTTAGTACCTTTAGGGTCCTATCTATGGATCATATAGATCTATTTTAAAATTATTCGTATTATTTGTATTAGATAAAGATAATTGATATAATGTAACCTTGTGCAAAAAAATTAATAAAATTTTATACAAAAAAAGTAAATATGAGCGTTACAATTTACCCAATTCCTTAATCTCGAGGTATGAAATAATCCCAGACGGATTAACATGCCTTAAAAATCAAGTATACTAAGCTTAGCTTTGTTGTGGCACAAGGCTAAAAGTATTGGACACCCAGTGAGAATCTAACTCACTAACAATGGCCTGCTCATCGAGCTTGCTAACCATGACAGCACATGAGTTGCTCTGGCTATCATTATTGCACTGCGACGAGAGTTCTTAATTAGAGATTGTACGACGAGAGTTGCTTCTATTTATTTCTATTGCCGAAGGTATGAATTGGGTCCTTTGTTTATCAAAAGTAACTTTATTCAGCATTAAATTACCCGAAAAGGGTTGATATGCCGTAACGCAAAACAATCAAAATAACCAACTTTTTTTTTAACCGATTGAGATATTTATTTGAATTTCCAAACACATATAAAAATTTATAAAAATAAAAAAACAACGAAGTTTACAAACCTATTAATTTAATGACATCAATTTGATTACAGTATGCTAGTTGGAGGTGCGTGTTATAATGAGTAGAGTCTTATCAAATGGACTCGTCGGCCCGAATTCAAATACTGGACAAAGCTACAATTCACATACCGCTAATACCTTTGGGCAATGTATGAATCCAACTACTCTCCCTCCAACTATGGATAAAATAGTAGGGTAGACTGGACTCTTTAACCTTGGTTAGGCAACCAGTCTAGAAGAAGAAAAACTCTGAATTCAAACCTGTTAAACTCCGTTTGGGGTCGTCACTACTAGAATGGGCTCAGTCCTAATTAATGATCTATTTCACTATGATATAAGTTGCTTAGAAAGCATACCTTTTCTGTGATTTTCTTTCTTTTTTTTTTTTAGCTTATTTTCATTCATAATTCATTTCAGCATTTACCTTTTTATCCCAGTTCCCGGAAAACTCCTCTGCTACAATATTATGCTACATTTCGTTAACCTACATAATTCACTACAACATTCGTTACAACTTAAACGACCGTGACAAAGAGAGATTTTTATCCAAAAGAACATGTGGAATAATACTTCCCATTTTACGACAGACTTATGATGCTACGACAGCGATTAGCATTTCGAACTAATCAAAGTTTTAACTTTTATGTCGGTAAACGATGTCGTATGGGTCTAACTACATTATAGGATATTTTTTTACCAATAACGGATTTAAGGTAGCAGCATCCATCTAGATTTCAATGTCACTATCGATCACGGGCATTAGCAACGATAGCGATAAGAGGCATCAGCACTAAGATAAATAGAGTGAAATACTTGACTCACGGTCGAACAGAACCTGCTTATGATTAATGAGTCCAGGGAGTATCTGATACGTGAAAGAAAACTATATGCATAAAAGAGACGGAATTTTAATCCGAAAGACAGAGCCGGACAGTCAGTCAAAGCGTACATACTAGCTGGGGTCCATGTTCTAGACACTTTGCAACTACTTCCCTACTCGAAGTCTGTGTTAACTCGGAGCGCTACTGTTGATGAAAATAAAACTAATTTGTGTTCCGAGACTTTTTTCACAGTGATTTCTAGACGATTTGGCCAATTCATCTGATTCTGTGTGGCTGGTACAAACGATGATCTAAAAAGCTTCTCCTGCCTGCCAACCAGATGATGGTTTAAAGCCCTTCCATCCGTCGGTGATATCTCGCTCGGACGTACTACTCACGGGTCGATTTCTTTTCAAAGTAAGATTCGACCAACTTTGGTGTAGCAAGCGAACAGGTACCCAAAAGATAGCAATCCACGCCCAGTCAGAAGGAAGCTAGATGAAACTCGGATGAAAGTCCGAAGAGCCTCGATCGTCGGAACTTGGTGTAAGGGCGAAAGACTAATCAAGCCGTCTAGTAACTGGTTCTTTCCCAAGTTTCGCTCTGGATAGCTGGCTCTTGATCGTTGCAATTCCATTTACGACCTTAATCTGCCCTCATATTGCTACGCATCTCCCAGTGTTTAACTTTGTAGCATACAATGTTTATCGTGTTTTTTCTTGTATTTTCATCGCCAATTATTATGACAAACATGAACAAAAAAAAGATGACCTAAAATTTATAAGATTGTTGACTCGTTAGATTAGTCTATAATCATTTTTGATGGAAAAGATTTTTGATGGGAAATGGACTCGTCGCCCCGAGTTCAAATCCTGGATGTGGTAATTACATTTCACTTAGCGCTAATACCCTTGGGAAAGGTATGAATCCTACTCTCCCTCCAGCAATGGATAAATAGTAGGGCAAACTGGGCTCTTTAACCTTGGTTAGGCAACCGGGCTAGGAGAAGGAAAATTCTGAATTCAAACCTGTTGAACTCCGATTAAGAAATTGACCTTGTGTCACATCCTGCTCGTGCGGAGGGGTTGGTAAATATATATAATCATTTATGATTTACGGCTTTTTCGCTTTGCATCGAGTCCATCAAGACATAGCTCCATCGTGATTAAAGGGATATATGTACTTAATTTGAGAACTTTAGAAAACTCGCAGTATTCATCTGTCCTTGAGAAAGGGGACTTTTAAGGTTGAACTTTTCATCAATTCTGCTTCTGTTTTAAAATGTGTCCTTGTTGTTGACTTTATTTGCTTGATGAAAAGGCAGCCAGCCTTTATTCAACTCTGATCTTAGGTGATAATCCAACTCCACAAAGACACAACTCTGGTAAAATTAGTAAAGGAGTGAGACAAAATGTGATTGTATCAAAATTATTTACTGCTGATCTTGAAAATAGTCGGTTGTACACAAGACAGGATCAGGATGAATTGTTTTGAGGCAGACCCCAAGAAGAGTTGATTTTATAAAGAAAACATACCAGATAAGGGTAAAGAATAGGGTAACAGGTAACGACAACAACAAGGCTTATAAACGAAAAGCATTTATCAACAAGCATTTATCAACAAGACAATGTACGAAATACAAAGTGTAACTTGTGGTACAAATGTGTGTTTACAAAAGTCACTAATAGAAAATGTATGTAAAAGTATGGGTTGTTGCAATGTCACAAATAGAAAATGTAGTGTAAATGTATGAATTGTTTTGCAAGATAATGCTGCGTGACTTATCTGTTCATGTCGGAGTGTCTTGCTAGTTTGTTTGTTTGATTATACGCATCACCGGCACTTCTATGCTGTTCCAAGTCCCATCGTTTCCCCACCGTCCGTGCCTGAAAGACACACGTCGTGCCTAGTCGATGGTGTCAGCGAAAAGAGGCTGATTTGAAGGTCTCAGCCCTCGAAATTGGCGGCCAAACTGAGCCTCGTAACGTGTGCTCTGATTGGTCGCTGACAAAGGCCCCTAGCCAATCGCATGACGTCTCTCATCGGATTATGGCTAAGAGACCTTGGGCTCTGTTGCTATGGTCAAAGGGGGGTTACTGTTTAAGATAATATTATTTTCTATAACATTGTTTTTCGTTTACAGTCTTCATTATTTCCATAAGATGAAAATAAGGTAATGTTATTTCTTACAATTTTAGAACTTGTTAGCACAATTGAACTTGTGCTATAAATTCAGAACTGTCTCGATCTCAAACAAGACAAATTTCTCAAGATTGGTTGTTGTTATTTTCTATGTTTTGCTGAGACTTGCGTACTGATAAAGATCACAGGTCTCAAGTTGCGTAAATGGTCACCCATCTAAGTATTAGAACAGGCTAATCGCTGCTTAACTTCGGTGATTCAGCAGAGACCGATGCATTAAGCGTGACTAGACCGTAAGTCAAGTTTGATTTCTGATTCTAATGAGAAATAATTCTTAAATACAAGACTTGTGTTTCCTTTTCCGAAAATGAACTGGGAAAAAATCAGAGTAAAAAAAAATCTAGAATATTTTAACCCTTTTAGAATTGCTGAAATGAAAAAACAAAAAACAAACGAAAAGCTATGTTATTTAAGAACATAGTCTTTTCAACTAAATTACAGTACGTCTTTTATCCGTATATTGACCATGTCGTTTGCACAATTATCGGTGAATGACCGTTCCTACCCATTCATGTCTATTTTGATACACCGAGCTAATTTGTTACATTTACTTATAATATAATGTACAAATCTCTCTCTCTCCCCTCTCTCTCTCTCACACACACACACGCACGCACACACACACACACACACACACTCTCTCTCTCTCTCTCTCTCTCTCTCTCTCTCTCTCTCTCTCTCACACACACACACACACACACACACACAAAAGAGGGAAAGTGAGAGAGAGAGAGAGAGAGAGAGAGAAACGATATTGCTATTTTGATGGATCTTGGCTGTTTTGGCTTTGATGTAGTTTATTATTATTATTATTATTATTATTATTTGGTTTATTTTTTCTATTTTTTATAACCCCTTCCTTTTTATCTTATTCGTTTTTGTCTCACGATACCTTCTCATATTTCGCAGAATAATTATGAATTCGTGAGGGCGTATGTGACTGTACGTATTGCTCAACCCCGGCGAGACCAGATTTGGTGGATGGGGTAGGTTTTCCATAGCCCTATACCGTCGTACTTTATCCCTGCCCACCTCCCGACACCACCCCAACCTGTCTGGGTATCAATTACCCGTTAGCGAGGTTTGTGTTTTGATTCAAAACAAGAGGAAGACAGGTGACCATGCTTGTCCGTGAGGACTGTCGAGTTTGGACAAAACTGCTTTTACAGCTTTGCACGCCCACACCAGACTTCTCTCCCTTCTTTCTTTCTTTCTTTCTTTCCTCTTCTACATTTTCCTCCTCTCCTCCTCCTCTTCCTCTTTGAATCATTATTATTATTATTATCATTATTATTATCATTATTACTTTTCCTTCACGCGAGATTTTCACACCAAGTAAGCTGATTGTCTTTCATTGAAGTCTGCGTGACAACAAGTCTTCTCGGGTATCCAGGACTCTTCCGAGTATTCTAGCTGATCTTAATAATGCTGTTGTCTGGATGGTCTCAATTCTTCCTCTGATTTCCAATTCCTCTAGTATGTTTTCTAAACTTTTGGGGGTCGTTCCAAGTGCATCAACTACAATTGGTATCACTTTCACCCTCATATTCCACAGTTTTTGTCAATTCTCTGTTAAGGTCCAGATATTTGTTTATCTTTTCATTTTCTTTCATCTTCACCCTATGATCTGCTAGGACTACAAAATCTACCATAAGACAAGTTCTCTTTTTCTTCTTCATCAATACTAGGTTTGGTCTTTTGACTGGGATGAGGTGATCCGTCTTTTATCATCATCCCATCTTTACGAGTTTTTCACAGCAGTAATAACTGGTGGTTTTCAGAGAAGACGAGTGATAGTCCCCTCAGCTCTCCAGGATTCATCTCATCCCTTCTAGCCGATCTAATGCTGTCTGGACGATCTCAATTTTTCTCCGGTTCTCCAGTGCCCCAGTCTCATTTCCAGGTTTTTGAAGATTGTTCCAAGGGCTCCAGTTATGATTGGTATTACTGTCACCACGTTCCATAACCTTTATTTTAGTTCTCTGAAAAGGTTCTGATATCAATCTAGTTTTTCACTTTCCTGTATTTTTACTCTGCGATCAGCTGAAACGGGGAAGTTTACTAGGTGACGATAGATAGATAAGAATAAGCTATGATAGATAGTGTTGTATACCCTTTCTTTACTTCTATTATTCTTCTGCTCATCTTTGGTATCTTACGTTCTTCTTCTAGCGTCTGGACTTCGTCTTTCTCTATTCTTGCTGGTTGGTCATCCCTGATTCATTTCTTCCTCTAGGTCTTGACATTCATCAACCAAAAACCATATTATTTATGTAAACTTTTATTTACTTAACTAAACATATTTCTCTAACTAAACACAACGCGCGTGTGTAGTGAGCCCCAGCTAAAACAGACATATCTTCTCTGCCTGACGACCAAGCTGGAACTGAGAGCCAACCAGGTCCCACGTGACTTCACGTATTTCGCGGGCTTTCTGTAATATTCCATGGAAAGGCCCGTGATATGAAAAGGGGCCATCCCTTCAGAAATACAGGGGGTTGACAATAATCTATGCATAGATTATGTAACAATAGATGGTATTATAGTATTATAGTATTAAGTATTATAGCTGATTTTAACAGTGCTGTGGTCGGGGTGGTTCCGATTCTTACTCTGATTTCAAATTCCCCAGTCTCATTTTCAAGCCCTTCGGGACCGTTCAAAGTATACCTATTACAATTGGTGTCACCGTTACCTTCATATTCCGCAACTTGTTCAACTCTCTGGCAAGATCCCACTATTTGTCTATCTTTTCACAATCTCTGATTTTACATCTATGGTCAACTGGAACAGCAACATTCCAGATAATTTTAAAGGTCTCATTTTCTATGATTTATACTGGTTTGTGCGTATACCATCTTTCATTATATCTAAATTCTAACTTCTTGCACAATTCCCAGTGGATCACCTTTCCCTCCCAGTTGTGTCTACTCTTGAATTCCTTTTATGTCAGTTTGCTGCCTTTCCTTATTATGTGACTGACCATTTTATCTCTATCACTACATAACTTACACTTGCTATTCTTCAGCGTATTATCGATTTTTGCTTTGATATAATTAGTTCTTATAGCATTTTTTTGTGCGGCTATTAAAAAGAGCCGGTTGAGCTCAGTCGGTAGAGCGTCTGACCAGGAACCACAAGGTTTCGGGTTCGATACCGCCCCTCGCTAACCCAGCGTATGAGTAGCACAGCGTATAAGTAGCTCCCAAATCTAGCACTAGTGAAAAGGAGATAGACTCTCTGGCTGTCCTGTTGATACAGACAATAGACCACTTCACTAACTTTATTTATTTGTAGTTTGTTTATTTGTTTGTTTGGTTGGGTTGGTTGGGTTTTATGGGTATTTTTAAAAACATTTTAAAAACAGTTTTTTTTTTTATCTATTTACCCTATCGATTGGACTCTATCTAGATATATATTACTCAGACCTTAGAGTAATGGCAATGGAGGGGTACTCCACACCCTCCAGAGCCCCTGAATTGGAACTTCAACTATTTAAGACAGATTATGGAATTAGAGAGAGAAAATGAAATAAATAAAAACGCATTAAATAACCCAACAAGAGTTGGCATGCCATAAAACCAATTATTTGTATTACTATTATCAATTTATTAATTTTAGAAGTTAGAGTTTGTTTCTAGTCCCTCTCTTTATGTTTGAATTCCAACTTTACAAAATATGCCCATTTCTTGCATAAAAATTATTGATATTATTTGATATTTGAATGTTTTTTATACTTGCATAGTGTCAGATTCAGATTTATTTTCTGTATGTATATATATATATATATATATATATATATATTATATATATATATGTAGCATATTAAGAAAAATTGAAAAAACACAGGTTTAAATGAGTTGAGTGGTCTGAAAGCTTTTGGAATACTGTTTGGAATAACTTTTTCCCGTAGGCAGTTGATGAGAAAAACTATTCTGTTCTTTAGGGAGTTTGCGAAGATGGGTAGCTTCTTATATTTCTGGATTAGAGTGCGGTTATCCATAGTTGTTAGTTTATCCATGTTTGTCGTATGATCCATAAATATTAGATAATCCTTGTTCGCCGTGTGTGATTTTTCAGAGACAGGATGTGAAGAAACGGCGAACACACGGCGAACAAGGATTAACTAATATTTATGGATCATACGACAAACATGGATAAACTAACAACTATGGATAACCGCACTCTAATCCAGAAATATAAGAAGCTACCATCTCCGCAAACTCCCTAAAGAACAGAAGAGTTTTTTCTCACCAACTGCCTACGGGAAAAAGTTACTGTGTTTTTTCAATGTTTCTTATACTTATATACTGCATATCGTCGGATTCACTTCCTTTTCTTCACACACACACACACACACACATATATATATATATATATAATATATATATATATATATAGTTTGCTATATTTATAATAAAGGGTAGATAGAGTATGTGAGTTAAGATAGCGGAGACATAGAGTCAACGGCCAAGATCACATATGCGAAAAACTCACATTTACCAAGCGCCGTTAACCATGTCTACGCTATCCTAATCTCTCTCTCTCTCTCTCTCTCTCTCTCTCTCTCTCTCTCTCTCTCTCTCTCTAATATATAAGAAAATATAACGATATTCATTTAAAAACTAAGTACCGACAGTAGCAAATAAAATAAGGCTCAATAAATATTGATGAGCCAATATAACAATATGATTATCTAAAAGAAAAATGAATAAAATCACCCAACTCAAACATTGTTTCTTAATTTCTTGATTATCATCAAGTGTTAGTGGTAACCAACATATATACACAATATTGGTGGAGGTGATGTAATGGTTATCATTGGAGGAAATGGATTTGGCACCGAGTTCAATTCTGGAAGAGGCGGTGTGCATTTCACGTAACGTTAATAACCTTGGGAAAAGGTATGCATACAACAATTCTTCCCTCTAGCTATGGGTAAATTGTAGAGCAGACTGGGTTCTTTAACCTTGGTATGGCAACAAATATTGACTACAAACAAGCTAATTTTTAAGGGATATATATATATATATATATATATATATATATATATATATATATATATAGGGGGGCAGAATTCTTTCATTTATACATGTAGAATTAAACAAAAGGCAGGTCTTCTGTTTAACAATTTTATTGGTGATCTTTTCAAGCTTTCTGGCCAACTTTTTTACATTTGAATGGAATCCGTAGATTAGTACACCAAAGTTCATATCCCAAGTACTTTCGGCACTTCGAAGTGCCATCATCAGGGGTGATGTGTTTATGTTTCAGGTTTTTTTTTTCAAGTTAGTAGTAGTGAGAGTAACTAGGAGGGGAAATCGTAGAAATTATATCAAGGGGTGTGGTGACTGGGATATGAACTTTGGTGGACTAATCTACGGCTTCCATCCAAATGTAAAAAGTTGGCCAGAAAGTTTGCAAAGATCGTTGATAAAATTGTTAAACAGGATACGTGCCTTTTGTTTAATTCTACATACACACACTATATATATATATGTATATAATGGGCTGAAATGTACATACAGAGATGACTTTTTCTCGATTTGTTTACGCTTTACATTTAAACCGATATGCACGCCTAATTCATTTAGTTATAATTAATTAATTAACAAAATTAGGTATGACTTTAATTAAGCACATAATCTCCCACAAATTGTCGGCCTTCGTCATTTTCAAACACACCGTTTGACCATTTCATATATATATATATAAACACGGTTTGGTTTGGATTGGATTGGTTTGTTATTTTGATTTAATGGCATATCAACTTTTGTGGGTTATTTAATGCTAAATCTTATATATATATATATATATATATATATATATATATATATATATGTGTGTGTGTGTGTGTGTGTGTGTGTTGTGTGTGTGTGTGTGTGTGTGATTTGTTTAAGAAATAATTTCCATTAACTTCAAGTGTATTGATAAATTGGTAGAAATAATGTTCATTAACTTCATGTATATCAATGAGTACTGTTGGTTACAACCTTCTAGCACCTGTATGATAAAAAATGGCTGGGTGTTTGCCAAAAGAACAATTTAAAGAATACAACCGGACCAAACATAATTGCTACCAACTGATTGATCAGGTGGGGCCTCTCTGATTGCCCGTCTAGCCCATGTAAGTACTGAAGTGGAGTGTTGCATGCCCCTAGACCACTAAGTACTCGGGTTACAGACCGTTCAGCCTCTACAATCATATCCTCAGGCATTACGGTTTGCCATCCATGGTCAACGGGTGGCCCCATTGCAGAGGTTCAATTGGCGTATTCTACAGCCTCAGCTGACAGGGCGGGCGATGACTAAAAGATGTAAGACCCCATAATTAGATTGTTGTCTCTGAAGAAAACCAAACAGATACTTAACAAATTTATCTCGAAAGCCATTGGTAGTAAATATACTTTGTCTAGAACAGGGCTTCACAAACTTTTTACTTTGTAATCAAAATTAATTTCCATTCACCCACCAACACACAGTTAATTGATTATTGTCGGCATTTTTTCTTTATATTTAAATATAATCATTATTTATTATAATTGATTATTATGGTTTATTCTATATATTCATTACTATAATTATATTTATTATCATAATTATATTTATTTTATAATTATGATTATTTTATAATTATTTATAAATTATTCATTTATCTATAATTATTTATTTATGATATATTTATAATTATTTAATAATTATAGTTACATTTATTATTATAATCGTATTTATTATTATTTATTTTATATGTTTATTATAATTGATTATTATAATTTATTATATATTATTTATTGTAAATGCTACTGTATTTAAATAATTAGATTGCTGTCTCTGAAGAAAACTAAACTGAGACTAAACAGATTTATCTTGAAAGTCATTGGTAGTAAATATACTTTATCTAGAATAGGATTTCTCAAACTTTTTACTTTGTAATAAAATTTAATTTCCATTCACCCACCAACACACAATTAATTGATTATTGTCGGTCTTTTTTCTTAATCTCACGGGATGTCATGAGAAGAGTTGGTTTTTATGTCTCCAGTTTCATGATTTTTTTTAAAGCCCAAACATGTTATCATAAATGGAATGTTAAATCATATGACACCCCCATCGATAAATCTATGGAAATACTGAAACTGACTTCACGAGGGAAAATCCGGATCTATTTGGTCAGAGAGGATTTTTTTCTTAATAATCTTTTTAATTTTGATTTTATTCATTAACAATTTGTGGATAATTATTAAAATTTCAGGCATTGTATTTTAATTTTGCTTTTTCATTATTTTTCTTTCGTTTTGAAATATTTGTTTTTATTCTTATTATAAGATATATTCTTCTTTGTTTCTAAAATATTTCAGAATTCAATATCTTTATAAAATAATTCCTGTAGAAATATAATTGTTTTTAAATGTTTTCTGTCGTGAAAATATAATTATATACATTGTTAATGACACCAGAAATATGCAGATCTTTATTATCAAAGCCAGATCGTTACTTCATTTAAATGATTCGTATGTTTTGAACAGGTAGTATCTGAACGACGCACCACTAATGGCCATCTTACCCAATAAGACATAATGCTAGTATATTCAATATCTGGCAACTGGTCTATATAATCCAGCGATATTTCTTCTCTTATTATAAAGTGATTTATAAATGCAAACTAGTAAATTTGCCTTTTGTGGAGTCATATGCTTTTATACACCCTGCCAACATTTTATTCATCTCAAGGGAACTGCATGGGCAACTTTGAGATGTCCTGATCTATTACGACTAACAAATAAGGTAGCAACGTGGCAGGAGTTTAAGGATCCAGTTCCTAGTTTTGAATACAGAATTGTCCTTCTACAAAAATGGTTTGCCATTTAGGATAGAGAGGCCAGTTTGTCTTACTATTTCACTTATAGCTGGGTGAGGAATAACTTGGTTCATGCCTTTTTGGAGTCTGAAGTAGACGCAGTTTCAGGTGAAATTTTAACTTGGTTTGTCCCCTAACCGTTACACTATCCACACTTTCATATATCTATTATCTATCTATATATATATATATATTATACACACACATTATATATATATATTATATATACACACACACACACATTATATATTATATATATATATATATATATATGAGAGAGAGAGAGGGGGAGAGGTGCTCGTGTGTGCACACATACACCAACGCCTCCCTCATGTAATATCCTATATTAGTATAGAATTTATTCCCGTGACCTTACATAAATTAACACTATCAAAATTGCTAATAATAATAATAGAAGAAGAAGAAGAAGAAGAAGAAGAAGAAGAAGAAGAAGAAGAAGAAGAGAAGAAGAAGAAGAGAAGGATGAGAGTGATGAAAACATCAGATCACTAAAAAAAAAAATAAATAAATAAAAAAAAAAGGATTTCGTTCTTCCATTTTGTATGTTCGTGCGCAAGCGGCAAATACATCGGAAGATGTTACGTTGCACCTAAAATATCCCTCCACCCTGAAAAATAGTCCGGACGCACCGAAAAAATTAACAAAATATATCTACAAAAAAAAGAAAAGAACATAAAAAAAAGAAAAAGGCCTCATTCCTAATGACAGCGTTGGACAAACACAATTTTTGTAAAGAGAGTTAGTCTACAAGTCTCATTTCAAAGAGGAGAATGTTTACGCCCGACCATTTGCTTTTATCGCGCTGGGAAAATCAAATGATAATAACGACTCACCTCGGCACCATACCACCTTGTGTTTACACAGAAATAGATATGTATATATAAGTACTTGAACACAATGTTCATACCACACACACACACGCACGCACACACACATATATATATTAGATAATTGCGTAGTTCTCACCTGAGTCACTGGTCGGTTTCAAGCTCAGGTAAAAGCTGTTTTCCACGCTGATTTTCAAGGCCGAAATGCCATCTCAAATTAAAGTATTAACATAACGCAATCTTTCCATCCCTGTCCATTTCATACCGCGCTATACACACATAGGGTGTACCATCATGCAGCAATGGTTAGCAAGCTAATCTTGCAGATCTATTACAACTGAATAGCGATCAACCGAAGTTAAGCAGCGATGAACCTGTTCATACTTACAACCGGTGACAGCAGATACTGTAACCAAGCTGCATCAATAGACTTGATTCGGCATTAATGACCCGGAAAGTGTTGGTATGCCGTAAAACACTAACCAGTCAACTAACCAACCAATCAAATGAATAGCGGTTTGATCCTTGTTGGATGCCCATACTTGCGACTTTGTGTCATATTCCGCCTGTGGCAACCAACAGGTTCCTAGTTCGATACCCGGTCCCCCAACTCAGTGTATGAGTAGCACAGGGATCTGTGCGGTAAAGTAAGGAGCTGATGGTAGGTGTGGCGCTCCACCTCAGATGCTAAAAAAACAATTCTCCTTGGTCTAGCGCTATTGAAAGGGGATAGACTCCCTCGCTGACTGGCTGATACGGACTTTAGGCCGCCCCGTCGACTAAAAAAAAAAAAAATTATATATATATATATAAGTCGTCGGGTTGCCTAAAGTCGGTAGCCAGACAGCGACGGAGTCTATCCCCTTTTCACTAACGCTGAGGTGGAGCGCCACATCTACCATCAGCTCCTCACTTTCCAGATCCCTGTGCTACTCATACCTCTGAGTTGGTGAGGACCGGTATCGACCCGGAACCTTGAGGTTCATAGTCGGACACTCTAACCGACTGAGCTAAACGGCTTCTTTACTAAGCTTATTTGAATTGTGTTATAAAAGCCAGAAGTTTAGAAAGAACTCACTAACAATGGTTTCATGATCTAGCTTGCTAACCATTACACCACCTTAGCTATATATGTGTGTTAGTGTGTGCGTGTGTGTGTGTGTACTTACCCAAACCCTCCATCACGAGCAGGATGTGACACAGGTTAAGTCCTTTCCCAACTATTTACCCATATCTAGTTGGAGAAGAGATTATTTCATGCATTTCTCAAGAGCATTAACGCGAAATGAACTCAATAGCCTAGTCTATAATTTGAACTCGGGTCGCCAATTTCCATTCCAAACGACGCTAACCTTACGCAAAGAGCGCGCGTGCGTGCGCGTATGTGCCGATAAGCTGAATATTACGAGTTTCAGTGATATTTTATGATACACCGTATAGGCTCAATGAACTAAGCAAATACTTATGATTCAGATATAATACTAGTCATTTTTAAACATCTATCTTTACCCGTAGATGAGACCCTATCAAGTACCAGCACTCGAGTCATGTAAATGAAGGGGTACTCCACACTTCGTCAGATCTCGAGGACAAGAGCCTCACCATCAGGATAGAGTTCAGTGTCATATCCCCCTTTTGGGGATTCTGGGGGATCTCACCCATCTTCAAGATATACAGTCAAGCTAGTCTAAGCACACCGATAGGGTTCATCTATGGGTTAAATAGGCATATTCAAATTCTACGATTCGAATGAACACAAAAAACACAAGAATGTAAATATAAACGCGATTCACTCATCTTTAAGCCTAAAATAATTCTCGACGGGTCGACAATGTCATTAAAATCAATCAATGGGTGTTTGGTTTGTTTTGTTTTACGGCATATAACCTCGGTGATGCCGACAAAGTTTTGAATAAATTCATTCTTATGCATATAATTTTGTTTATGAACTCATGTTTTTCTATTTACCCAATAGATGGGACCTAACAGGTACTACCACTCCGATCAGAGTGGAGCAGGGAGCAATGGCGATGAAGGGGGTGCTCCACATTCCCCAACCTCCAAAACTGGAACCTTACCATCGATAGAGTTTAACGTCATTCACAGGACATGTAGACCCTCAGTCACTGCATTCTAGCACCCATATAAAAAAGGGGTTGGGGCTTGCCATAAGGGCAATTGGGTTGGGGAAAATCGTATAGGTGCTAGGGCTTGACGTGACCCAGCGATTGATCGGAGGGGGCCTCTCCGACCGCCCCGTCTAGCCCAAGAAAGGGCCAAAGTGGTGTATTGCATGTCATGAACTGTCATCCCACCTGGGCTAATCCTTAAGCATCACAGGTCGCCACCCACGGCCAACAGGTGGCCCATTGGGGGGTCTTACCCCCTGCAGAGGTGCAGTCAGGTGCATTTCTTAACGCCCCAGCGGACAGGGCGGGTGGACATTTGGATGTTGAACATTGCAAATCTGTCAAAAGATATGATAAGCCATTAAATGTGCACATGTTTATGGGCCAGAATTTCACCAGGAATCAATTTATGATTTCTAAATTGCTTTATGTTGAAAAGAATTTAATATTAAACGTTTGACACACGTAAAAGTGAAAAAAGCAGCAACAACAAAACTACATATAAAATCAAATTTTAGAAGAGCACATGGCAGTATCAAACTAAATAAAATGAGTACACAATGTTTGACTTATATTTTTACTTCTAACAATGGAATTATACATTTGATTATGGATGTTTTCCAAATATGATTATCTCCCTTGTTTAAAAACGGGAATATAATATTATTGATTGATTTTAACGGTATGTCAACCCGTCTAAGGTTATTTTATGCTGTACGTTTTTAAGACACGCGGGACACTGCTGGGGAAGCAAGGACGAGCTCATAAGCGACGTCCTCCTGTGGAGGCCAGCACATGGGCACGCTAGTGTGGGCCAACCAGCAAAGACGTACATTGATCAGCTCTGTGCGGATACAGGATGCTGCATAGAGGACCTCCCGAGAATCATCATTCTCGGGAGGTCCTCTATGCAGGGGACGGATGGAGAGAGACTATCATGGAAATCCGTACTAACAGCGCGACATCATGATGATGATGATGATTTGTTAGAGCTTTTGCACTCAGTTAATATGATACCACACTTTTTATCTAATACAAATAATTTGCACAGAGTTGTATGGTTTTACGTATACCTATTAGCACTAATTATATGATTTTAAAATATTATTTTAATAATATTGTTTGCTCACAGTTACATGATTTCAAGTAGTCGACCATGAACAGATTTGTTACTCATATGGAAATCCGATCTCACTGACAGTTAAAGCGGTTGTATAGTACTGCTGTATGGCTGCACCACTTGGACTCTAACTAGGCGCCTTGAGAATAAGCTAGATGGGAGCTGCACAAGATGCTGCGTGCGGTCTTGAACAAGTCGTGGAAAAGCACCCACACAGGAAGCAGCTGTATGGCCAACTGCCCTCCATCTCACAACCATCAGAGTGACACGGACAAGGCATGCTGGACACTGCTTGGAGAAGCAAGGACGAGCTCATAGGCGACGAGTTTCTCCCTGTGGAAGCCAACACTGGACATGCTAAATTGGGCGCCCAACAAGTGTAGTTTGCCAGACTAGATTAAGTAATTGGAATACTTCATAATAACATAGGTTGTCACACGCCATCTTTAGTGTAATGAGTTCGGGCCCCACCGGGTGATTCGTACTTGTTGTCATGCCAGACTAAGTTATGCTTAGTATCTCTTGCAGAGAGAGTTGAACAAAACATACGAGTATGCATATACATGCCTAAAAACATCAGTCGTGCTCACCAAACTTCTGTGTTCCGATGACTACAAGGAGTACATTTGAAAGACGTGCAAATTGAAAGCTGGTAATCTTAGCCCCGTTTTTTAATTCTCTTGGTATGCAGGTTGCTACAACAATGTATTATACGGTATTTCCCGTCGTATGATTCGTTATAAAAAGTAATGAAATTATTTTTTTCGGTTAGTAACTCTGATTGAAATCAGTTAATCAATTTTGACCTTGAATTCATGAGAACTTTAAATTGTGTCAAATTTCAAAACATTTGACAGAAATATCAAACACAGACTTACGGAAACCAAGTATTATTCAGGGTAAATGTTTTTAAAGGATATAAAGTAATCTTAGATGAGCCAAAAACCGTAAGAGATAAACCCTAATCAAAAATTCGAATAAAATAAAGACTCGTCAGATCTGATCGACATTTGATGGTGAGAATGGTTGATTTTTATTAAGGTTGCCAACCTGAAAAATGTCTAATTACTTTGTGAACGAGTTTTGGGACAAAAGAACATTCCTGTGGTACTAATTTAAAAATGCTTCGCGCATTATATGCGTAATTAAATTTGTTGTGCTTCTAATTAGGTTTCATAGTTATCTCCGTTATATCGAAAATTCCGATGGGGTTAAAAAAAAACTGCTTTCAAGCGTGTATGCTGGCCCACAATATTTCATTTCAGTTGCAATTGGCTGGAATTTCATTATTCGCTAAAGTAGAGCATTTTAAGTGTGCTGCTCGATAAAAGTTTCGAGATAATTGTGATGCTTTTACTAAATTACAGTTACATATAATATAAATATACAAATTTGTTTTATATCCAATAATGTCCTCCTAAACAAAAGGATTTCAAGATTTTATCATTTCTTGTGAAACATTATGCAATCAAAACGGATATTATTAGGTATTACTTGTAATCAATAGGTCCGGGTTAGCTCAGTCGGTAGAGCGTTCGGCTAAAAACCACAAGGTTCCTAGTTCGATACCGGTCCTCGCCAACTCAGTGTATGAGTAGCACTGGGATCTGTGCAGTAAAGTAAGGAGCTGATGGTAGGTGTGGTGCTCCACCTCAGATGCTAAAAAACAATCTCTTGGTCTAGCGCTATTGAAAAGGGGATAGACTCCCTCGCTGACACCGACTTTAGGCCGCCCCGACGACTTTACTTTTTTACTTGTAATCAAAATTTATAGCATTAACGAAAAATAAAATTGCATACATTTATATAAGAGGTGTACTTATAGTCCTATTTCTAATTAAATGCAGGGTTTGTATGATTCGTTGATTTTACGGCATGTCAACCTCTCTAGGTTATTTTATGCCTATAGTTGAGGGAATCACGTTCATTCTACGTTCACATTTACATTTTTTGAGTTGCTGTTTCTTAAGAGTTTTTTTTTTTTTTTGTTTTTGTTTTTTTTTTTTTGCTTACTGTCCTATCGAATAGTAATAGCTTTTAAACATATATATTTGACAATAATGGGCCCTAACGATATAATTACTGCAGGTAGAGTGGGGTCTGAGAGTGATAGCAATGAAGGGGTTCTCCATATTTCTCAAATCTCCAGAATCAGGACCTCATCATCAGTTTCTGTGTCAAATTTCAAAACAACGTAGTTGGGAGACTTTTTTAGGGGAGGGTCTAATCTATATTCAAGGAATGTAGTCTGCTATTCTAAGCACCGCACAGAGGCGATGCAGCATTTGGTGATAAATAATATCGTTATATGCGTTTTTAAGTTTATTGCTCTACGAGATGTTGATAATCTTGGTACTTTTGCGTTTTGATGAAAATTAAATTTTTATTTTATAATTGGAAGGGATTACTTATTTATGGAAATACTGTACAGATAATAATTAGAATTTTAGTAATAGATTTAGATATAATGAATGGTTTGAAACATATAGTAGATGTGAACAGACTGAGACTGAGATGGGGTCCCTGCTTGCGAAGATCGTAGCAAGCGAGCCGAACTCCAGTCGCACAGTAATGTTATCTTTCGATCTATTACCCTTGGGAAAGGATTGACCCCCTCTTCCTCGGGTATGGATTTAAATGTTTATCACCTACTGCTTCCTTCTAAAGGCATGGTTTTGGCATTAAGTACCTTATTAGGTAGATATGCCATTAAACAAAAACAAACAAAAAACAAAACGACTGGATAAATGATAGATGTGAACAGACTTCGATAGATAGATAGATAGATAGATAGATAGGCTACTTTTTCTCTCCACACCCTTACTTCTAAAATCGGTTTACAGAATTTTTATATCACAAACCCCCACGACCGCCATATCTTTAAAGCCCACCGTTCCGGTCCGGTGATATGTTATTAATCTTGTAACTGAGCTTACGTCTGATGGACATTGTGAATTCAACTATGGGGTGGGGTGTAGGGAGAAACCGAAGATATATCAGGGGCTTGAAGGCGTCATCTCCCACCCCCTCCCTACACCAAGTATCACAACAAACAACTAAAGAAGGCAGAGAAAAAATATCCATTAAATGAAAGAAAAAAGGACAGGTACAATAGTCTAACAAACAGCGTATCGGGGGAGGGGGTTCTAAATTACATCGGTCTTCAAGTTGTCATTTACAAGCTGCTTCGTGGGGGGGCGGGCGTCTTATCCAACTGCAAGGGATCAGTCAGCATATTCTAGGCTCAAGGACAGGGAATTTGGAGTTGAAAAATTGGTTCTCTACCTTCTGTTACAACGTAGTCACCATCAAACAGTTAAGGGCCTGCTCTTAGCGGTGGTCGATTTGGCAGAATGTAAGTCTCCCATGTGGCGAAGTTGAAACTAACATAAAAATTACCATACAAAATTTTTTCTTCAAAACTTTCGATTTCATTTGAGGAAATAAATTTCCATCTTTTAAAATTATATTAATGTTACAGCTTATTTCTTAAGTAAAATTGGAGGTGATTATTTCAATTTGATATCTTATTATAACTTTTCATTTTCGTTCGTTTTAACACTAAACTTTTCTGTTTCGAATATTGAAATTTCGAATTATTTCCAATTCAAAGGCTAAATGTTGCGAAAATGAGGATTTTGGGCTGCATTTGTGTATACCCTTCCTTACTTGCTTCTTGCTTCCGTATATCTTGGACATCTATTCCTTCCTGGGCCGCTTTGGTTCTATCTTCTTAACTCTTGCGTCCTGAGTTTCTTGGTCTGGATCTTCTCTGGTTGGACTTTTCTTGGGCTTCGGGTCTGGTTTCTGTTAGATTTTCTCTTTATCAGCGAGCCCTGTGTCATTGTTAGTTTTTAGGTAATAAACAAGACTTTCATTTTTATGTTACTTTATTCGGTAATCCCCAACCCGCACATAACATGCGCGCGATACTGCAGAGTTACCGTTTCGACAGAGGATCTGCCGCCTGCTCTGTCTGACGTCCACTGCAAAACTAACTAAAGTCCCTTACTGATTCTTAACGGAACAGGTTCTTTTGCCTTTCCGGTTCCCCGATTTATCGCCCGGAAGGCCGGGAGAGTGAGGTCAACGCCGTCACCTCACTTCAGGGCCATCAACGCACCTGGATCGCACATATCTCCTAACTACTTCTGTATGAAAAGGGTCACTACCCCTCAGAATTACAAGGGATTGACAATAATCTCTTGCCGCCGCATAGTTATGTAACACATTTTAGCGGACGATTTTGATGCTATTTCCTTCAAACATAGTGCAGTACGAGATCTAGTTTTTGGTATCACTATTCATCTATACAGTACACAACTTTCGCTGTTTATGAGGATTTGATATTTTCAAGATGTGAAAAATCAACCTACCCTAACTGTTCATGGTGCCACTGGGCAGACTGAGGACCTATTTTAACATTCATTGATAGATGAGAGCAGAGTGTTTCATTCTTCATTTTTAACTAACTACTCAATGTTGGTTAAGAAATTTAAAAGAATGTTCACTACATTTTGGATTCATTTTATCATTTGAAAACGGTACGGTGAGATGGTAAATAGTGTTGTGTTCTCTTTCAAAATTATTGTAATCATATATTTTACAGAATTTTATTACCTTTATTACAATATTATTGTGTCCACACAATATTACCTTATTCATTTATTTCAACTTTCACACATCATCATTCATCAAGGTTTTAGTCAAATGTCTTTCTTAAGTACTTTAAGGAAATATTAACTTAATTCCAATAGCCTTCAGTTCTAGCTCTCGGTTGGGCATGGGATTATACAATCACTAGAGTGGGTCTAAACCAGATCTGACGAGCCGGGGTGGGGCTCTTTACCCTTTTGTGGGATGCGTCCGCCTATATTCTGAACCCACGACAGAGCTGAACATAACGAATCAAACTGGAAAAGAAGATATTTTTTTTGTTTGTAGGATTCAAAGCAATTATTCTTATTATTATTGTACTTGGCAGTTACTTTTTGATTACAGTGAGCAATTGCCTTGTGTAATTACCATTATGAGACTCGTCTTTTTATCAAGAATTGATTGGTGGATTTGCTGTTGTAAAAAAAATGAATGCATGTTTGTTGTGGTTGTTTATATGACATGTCACCTTGGGTTATTTTATGTTGAACTGTTTTGTTATTTCCTTCTTGTGTGGACTTCAATTTTTTTTATTCATTTTTTTAATCTTTTTTAATATCTATTTACCCTAGATTAGACCACCCCCCCCTCAAGTACTACCTTTGGGTCAGATGGACCGGAGTATATTGGCAATGGAGGGATACTCCCATCCCAGAGACTCTCA
>CM042156.1:72040962-72139920 GCA_023376005.1 Doryteuthis pealeii
AAAAGAGAGAGATATCGTGGGAACGGAAGGCATAGAAGAACCTGTTTCCGGTTTAAGAATAGTAAGAGGCTTTAGTTTAGTTTTGCAGTGGAGTCAGACAGAGCAGTCGGCCATGATCTCTGTCTTAAACTGTAACTCTGCATACGCGCGCTTGTTATGTCTGGGTTGGGGATTTATTACGAATAAAGTAACATTAAAAGAAAATGAAGTCTTGTGTTTATTACCTACAAACTAACAATGACACAGGGCTTCTGAATAAGAGAAATCCTACAAAACCAGACCCGAAGTCCCAAGAAAGTCCAGACCATAGAAGATCCAGACAAGAAACTCCAGACGCAAGATGTTAGAAGATAGAACCAAAGCCGGCAGAATGCAATAGATGTCCAAGATATTAGAAGCAAGTAGAAGTAATGAAGGGTATACAAAAATGCACCCAAAATCCTATTTTCCGCAACATTTAGCCTTGAAAATTGGGGATAGATAATTTCGAAATTTCAATATTTCGAACAGAAAAGGTTGTTATTTAAAACGAAACGATAATAATTATAACTAGAATTCAAATTGAACATATCACCTTCCATTTTTACCTAATAATTAAGCTGTAACAGTTCATAACATTTTAAAAGATTGAAATTTATTTCCATCAAGTGAAAGCAAAGTTTAGAAGAAAAATATTTGTATGGTAATTTTTTATGTTAGTTTTCAACTTTCGCACATGGAGACGTTACATTTCCAAATCGACCTACCCTAATGAGCAGGCCTTAATTGTTTGATGGGTGACTACTTTGTAACAGAAGGTATGAGAACCAATTTTCAACTCCAAATTTTCCTGTCCTTGGAGCCTAGAATATGCTGACTGTATCCCTTGCAGTTGGATAAGAACCCCCCGCCCAACGAAGCTAAGCTTGGTAAATGACAACTTGAAGGACTCGATTGTATTTTAGAACCCCCCCCCTGCCTCAATACGCTGTTGTTAGACTATTGTACCTGTCTTTTTTTCTTCATTTAATGGATATTTTTCTCTGCTTCTTTTATTGTTTGTTGTGATGACTTGGTGTGTAGGGAGGGGGTGGGTAGTATGACCCATTCAAGCCCCTGATATATCTTTCGTTTCTCCTCCCCACCCAAGTTAATTCACAATGTCCATCAGACGTAAGCTCAGTTATCAGGATTAATAGACATATCACCGGACCGGAACGGTGGGCTTTTAAAGGATATAATGGCGGTCGGTAGGGGTTTTGTGATATAAAAATCTTGTAAACCGATTTTAGAAGTAAGGGGTGGTGGAGAGAAAAAGTAGCCTATCTATCTATCTATCTATCTATCTATCGAAGTCTGTTCACATCTATCTATTTGTCCCAGTCTGTTTATTTTTATTTTTTTTTTGTTTAATGGCATATCTACCTTAATAGGTTATTTAATGCCAAAACCATCCTTTTAGAAGAGCAGTAGAGATACACATTCAAACTCATACCTCGGGAAGAGGGTGTTCATACCTTTCCCAAGGGTATTAGATCGAAAGATAACATTACTGCACGACTGGAGTTCGAACTCGCTTGCTACGATCTTCGCAAGCAGAGACTCCCCCTCTCAGTTCTCAGTCTGTTCACATCTATCTATATATTTCAAACCATTCATTATTTATCTATCTATTACTAGAATTCTAATTATATCTGTACAGTATCTTCAATAAATAAGTATACCCCTTCCAATTATAAAATAAAAATTTAATTTTCATCAAAACCAAAAGTACCAAGATTTTATCACATCTCGTAGAGCATTAAACTATAAAAACGCATATAACGATATTATTTATCACCAAATGCTGCATCCGCTCTGTCGGCGGTGCTTAGAATATGCAGACTACATTCCTTGAATATAGATTAGACCCTCCCCTAAAAAAGTCTCCCATCTACTTTGTTTTGAAATTTGACACAGAAACTGATGATGAGGTCCTGATTCTGGAGATTTGAGAAATATGGAGAACCCCTTCATTGCTATCACTCTCAGACCCACTCTGACCAGCAGTAATTATATCTGTTAGGGTCCTATTTATTGGTCAAATATATATGTTTAAAACCTATTACTATTCGATAGGACAGTAAGCAAAAAAAAAAAAAAAAAAAAAAAACTCTTAAGAAACAGCAACACAGAAAATGTAAATGTGAACGTAGAATGAACGTGATTCCCTCAACTATGGACATAAAATAACCTAGAGAGGTTGACATGCCGTAAAATCAACCAATCAAACAAACCCTACATGTAATAAGAAATAGTACTATAAGTACACCTCTTATATAAATGTATGCAATTTTATTTTTCGTTAGTTCCAATGCTCTAAATTTTGATTACAAATAATACCTAATAATATCCGTTTTGATTGCATAATGTTTCACAAGAAATGATAAAATCTTGAAATCCTTTTGTTTATGAGGACATTATTGGATATAAAACAAATTTGTATATTATATATATATATGTAACTGTAATTTATAAGTTTAAAGCATACATTATCCTCGAAACTTTTATTCGAGCAGCACACTTAAAATGCTCTACTTGCGAATAATGAAATTTCCAGCCCAATTTGCAACTGAATGATAATATTGTGGGGCCAGCATACACGCTGAAAGCATTTTTTTTTTAACCCCATCGGAAATTTTCGATATAACGGAGATAATTATGAAACGCTAATTAGAAGCACAACAAATTTAATATTCGCATATAATGCGCAAGCATTTTTAAATTAGTACCACAGGAATGTTCTTTTGTCCAAAAAACTCGTTCACAAAGTAATTAGACATTTTTCAGGTTGGCGACCTTAATTAAAAATCAATCATCTTCTCACCATCAAATGTCGATCAGATCTGACGAGTCTTTATTTTATCGAATTTTTCGATTAGGGTTTATCTCTTACGGTTTTTCGCTCATCTAAGATTATCTTTATATCCTTTAAAAACATTTACCCTGAATAATACTTGGTTTCCGTAAGTCTGTGTTTGATATTTCTGTCAAATTGTTTTGAAATTTGACACAGAATTTAAAAGTTATCTCATGAATTTAAGGTAAAAATTGATTAACTGATTTTCAATCAGAGTTACTGACCGAAAAAATAATTTCATTACTTTTTATAACGATATCATACGACGTGAAATACCGTATAATACATTGTTGTAGCAACCTGCATACCAAGAGAATTAAAAACGGGGCTCAAATTACCAGCTTCAATTTGCACGTCTTTCAAATGTACTCCTTGTAGTCATCGGAACACTAGGAAGTTTGGTGAGCACGACTGATTTTTTTAGCATGTATATGCATACTCGTATGTTTTGTTCAACTTTCTCTGTAAGAGATTCTAAGCATAACTTAGTCTGGCATGACAACAAGTACGAATCACCCGGTGGGGCCCGAACTCATTACACTAAAGATGGCGTGTGACAACCTATGTTTTATTATGAAGTATTCCATATTTACTTAATCTAGTCTGGCAAACTACACTTGTTGGCGGCCAATTTAGCATGTCCATGTTTGGCTTCCACAAGGAGAACGTCGCTTATGAGCTCGTCTTGCTTCTTCTCCAGCAGTGTCCAGCATGCCTTGTCCGTGTACTCTGATGGTTTGTGAGATGGAGGGCAGTTGGCCATACAGCTGCTTCCTTGTGTGGTCTGTTTCCACGACTTGTCAAGACCGCACGCAGCATTCTTGTGAGCTCCCATCTAGCTTTATTCTCAAAGGCGCCTAGTTAGAGTCCAAGTGTGCAGCCATACAGCAGTACTGATAAACCGCTTTAACTTGTAGTGGATCGGATTCATATGAGTAACAATCTGTTCATGGTCGACCTACTTGGAAATCAATGTACTGTGAGCAAACAAATATTATAAATAATTATTAAAATCATATAATTAGTGCTCGATAGGTATATAGTAAAAACCATATCAACTCTGTGCAAATTATTTGTATTAAGATAAAATGTGTGGTACATTATAACTTGAGTGCAAAAAGCTCTTACAATCACATCATCATCAATGATGTGCGCTGTTGTACGGATTTCCAGATAGTCCTCTTCTCCATCCGTCCCCTGCATAGAGGACCTCCCGAGAATGATGATTTCGGAGGTCCTCTACCCTGCAGCATCCTGTATCCGCACAGAGCTGATCAGATGTACGTCTTTGCTGGTTGGCCACACTAGCGTGCCATGTGCGGCTCCCCAGGAGGATCGCTTAGAGCTCGTCCTGCTCCAGCAGTGTCCCGCTGTCTTAAAAACGTAAGCATAAAATACCTAGACGGGTTGACATACCGTTAAAACATCAATTAATATTATACTTCCGTTTTAAACAAGGGAGATAATCATATTTGGAAAACATCCATAATCAATGTATAATTCCATTGTTAGAAGTAAACAATATACAGTCAAACTTGTGTACATCCATTTATTTAGTTTGATACTGCCATGTGCTTCTTCAAAATTTGATTCTTATATGTTAGTTTTGTTGTTGCTGCTCTTTTTTCATACTTTTACGTGGTGTCAACGTTAATATTTAACTTCTTTTCAAAGCATAAAGCAATTTAGAAATCATAAATTGATTCTGGTGAAATCTGGCCATAAACATGTGCACATTTAATGGCTTATCATATCTTTTGACAGATTTGCAATGTTACAATGATTCCAAATGTCCACCCGCCCTGCGCTGGGGCGTTAGAAATGCACCGACTGCACCTCTGAGGAGGTAAGACTCCCCAATTGGGGGCCACCTGTTGGCGCGTGGTGGCGACCTGTGATGCTTAAGGATAATAGCCCAGGTGGATGAGCATTCATGACATGCATACACCAATTTGGCCCTTTCTTGGGCTAGACGGGCGGTCGGAGAGGCCCCCTCCGATCAATCGGCTGGTCACGTCAAGCTAGACCTATACGATTTTCCCCCAACCAATTGCCCTTATGGCAAGCCCCAACCCCTTTTTATCATATGGGTGCTAGAATGCAAGTTGACTGAGGGTCTACATGCTGTACTGACGTTAAACTCTATTCTGATGGTAAGGTCGCAGTTTTGGAGGTTGGGGAATGTGGAGCACGCCTTCATCGCCATTGCCTCCTGCTCCACTCTGATCCGGAGTGGAGTACCTGTTTAGGGTCCCATCTATGGGTTAAATAGAAAAACATGAGTTCATAAACAAAAATTGTATTATGCATTAGAATGAATTTATTTCAAAACTTTGTCGCAATCACCGAGGTTGATATGCGTAAAACAAAACAAACCAAACCAAACCATTGATTGATTTTAAATGACATTGTCGACCCGTCGAGAATATTTTCAGGCTTAAAGATGATGAAATCGCGTTTTATTTACATTCTTGTGTTTTTGGTTCATTCGAATCGGTATAATTTTTTGAATATGCTATTAACCCATAGATGGAACCCTATCGGTTGGTGGCTTATAGACTGCTTGACTGTATATCTTGAAGATGGTGAGATCCCCCAGAATCCAAAAGGGGGAATATGACACTGAACTCTTATCTGAAATGGTGAGGCTCTTGTCTCGAGATCTGACGAGTGTGGAGTACCCTTCTCATTTACATGACTCGGAGTGCTGTCTTGATAGGGTCCATCTACGGGGTAAATAGATGTTTAAAAATGACTAGTATTATATCTGAATTCTAAGTATTTGCTTAGTTCATTGAGGCTATCGGTGTACTCATAAAATATCACTGAACTCGTAATATTCGCTTTATCGCACATCGCGCACGCCACGTCGCGCTCTTTGCGTAATGGTTAGCGGTCGTTTTGGAATGGAATTGCGACCTCGATTCAAATTATAGACTAGGCTCATTTGAGTTTATTCGCGTTAATGCTCTTGAGAAATGCATGAAAATAATCTCTTCTTCCAACTAGATATGGGGTAAATAGTTTGGGAAGACTTAACCTTGTGTACCTTCTGCTCGTGATGGAGGGTTTTGGGTAAGTACAAACACACCACACCGCACACATCTACACACATATATAGCTAAAGGTGGTGTAATGGTTAGCAAGCTAGATCATGAAACCATTGTTAGTGAGTTTCTGGTTACTTCTGGCTTTATAAACATTCAAATAGCCTTATAACAAGCCGGTTTAGCTCAGTCGGTGAGGTGTCGATAATGAAACCTAAGGTTCCTGGTTCGAATACCGTCCTCAAACTCAGAGTATAGTAGCACAGGGATCTGGAAGTGAGGAGCTGATGGTAGATGTGGCGCTCCACCTCAGCGTTAGTGAAAAGGGATAGACTCCGTCGCGTCTTGGCTACCGACTTTAGGCAACCCGACGACTTATATATATATATATAATTTTTTTTTTTTTTTAGTCGACGGGGCGGCCTAAAGTCGTATCAGCGCCAGTCAGCGGAGGGAGTCTATCCCCCTTTTCAATAGCGCTAGACCAAGGAAAGATTGTTTTTTTAGGCATCTGAGGTGGCAGCGCACACCTACGCATCAGCTTCTTACTTTAACCGCACAGATCCCTGTGCTACTCATACAGCTGAGTTGGGGGGACGTTATCTGAACTAAGGAACCTTGTGGTTTGCCACAGGCGAATATGACACAAAGTCGCAAGTATGGGGCATCCCAACAAGGATCAAACTCGCTTATTCATTTGATTGGTTGTTAGTTTGACTGGTTAGTTGTTTTATACGGAGCATACCAACACTTTTCCGGGTCATTTAATGCGAATCAAGTCTATTGGATATCAGCTTGGTTACAGTATCTGCTGTACCGTTGTAAGATTGAACGGTTCATGCTGCTTAACTTCGGTGATCGCTATTCAGTTGTAATAGATCTGCAAGATTAGCTTGCTAACCATTGCTTGCATGATGGTACAACCCTAGTGTGTATAGGCGGTATGAAAGGCAGGGATGGGAAAGATGCGTTATGTTAATACTTTAATTTGAGATGGCATTTCGGCCTTGAAAATAGCGTGGAAAAGCAGCTTTTACCTGAGCTTGAAACCGACAGTGAATCAGGTGAGAACTAGCATTATCTAATATATATATGTGTGTGGTGCGTGCGTGGTGTGTGTGGTATGAACATTGTGTTCAAGTAGCTTATATATACATATCTATTTTCTGTGTAAACACAAGGTGGTATGGTGCGAGGTGAGTCGTTATTATCATTTGATTTTCCCAGCGCGATAAAAGGCAATGGTCGGCGAAACATTCTCACTCTTTGAAAATGAGACTTGTAGACTAACTCTCTTTACAAAAATTTGTGTTGTCACGCTGTTCATTAGAACAGGCTTTTTCTTTTTTTATGTTCTTTTCTTGTTTTTTGTAGATATATTATTGTTAATTTTCGGTGCGGTCCGGACTATTTTCAGGGTGGAGGGATTATTTTAGGTGCAACGTAATCATCTTCCGATGTATTTGCCGCTTGCGCACGACATCACAAAATGAAGAACGAAATCCTTTTTTTTTTATTTATCTTATTTAACTTTTTTTTTTAGTGTCTGATGTTTTCATCACTCTAAATCGTTCCTTGCTTCTTCTTCTTTCTTCTTCTTCTTCTTCTTCTTCTTTCTTTTCTTTTCTTTCTTCTTCTTTTCTTCTATTATTATTATTAGCAAATCTTTGATAGTGTTATTTAATGTAAGGTCCGGGAATACTTCATATCTAATATAGATATTACATGAGGGAGGCGTTGGTGAGTGTGTGCACACACGAGCACCTCTCCCCCTCTCTCTCTCTTCATATATATATATATATATATATATATATAATTGTGTGTGTGGTTGTGTATATTATATATATTAATGTGTGTGTATATTATATAATATATAGATAGTAGATAGATATACTGAAAAGTGTGGATAGTGTAACGGTTAGGGGACAAAACAAGTTAAAATTCACCTGAAACTGCGTCTACTTCAGACTCCAAAAAGGCATGAACCAAGTTATTCCTCACCAGCTATAAGTGAAATAGTAAGGACAAACCTGGCCTCTTCTATCCTCAAATGGCAAAACCATTTTGTAGAAGGACCATTCTGTATTCAAAAACTAGGAACTTGGATCCTAACTCCTGCCTACGTTGCTACCTTTTTGTTAGTCGTAATAGATCAGGACATCTCAAAGTTGCATGCAGTTCCTTGAGATGAATAAAATGTTGGCAGGGTGTATAAAAGCATATGACTCCACAAAAGGCAAATTACTAGTTTGCATTTATAAATCACTTTATAATAAGAGAAGAAATATCGCTGGATTTATAGACCAGTTGCCAGATATTGAATACCTAGCATTATGGTCTTCTTGGGTAATAAGGCATTAGTGGTGCGTGTTCAGATACAGCTGTTCAAACATACGAATCATTTAAATGAAGTAACGTCTGGCTTTTGATATAAAGATTTGCATTTTTCTGGTGTCATTACGCAATGTATATATTATATTTTCCGACAAAAAACATTTAAACAATTTATTCTACAAGGAATTATTTTATAAAGATATTGAATTCTGAATATTTTAGAAACAAAGAAGAATAATATCTTATAATAAGAATAAAAACAAACATTTCAAACGAAAGAAAAATAATGAAAAAGCAAATTAAAATACAATGCTGAATTTTAATAATTATCCACAAATTGTTATCGAATAAAATCAAATAAAAGATATTAAGAAAAAAATCCTCTCTGACCAAATAGATCCGGATTTTTCCCTCGTGAAGTCAGTTTTCAGTATTTCCATAGAATTTATCGATGGGGGTGTCATAATGAATTAACATTCCTTTATGATAACATGTTTTGGGCTTTAAAAAAAATATGAAACTGGAGACATAAAAACCAACTCTCTCATGACATCCGTGAGATTAAGGAAAAAGACCGACAATAATAATTAATGTGTATTGGGTGGTGAATGGAAATTAATTTTATTACAAAGTAAAAAGTTTGAGAAATCTATTCTAGATAACGTTATTTACTACAATGACTTTCAAGATAAATCTGTTTTTTAGTCTCAGTTTTATTTTCTTCAGAACAGCAAATCTAATTAACTTTAAATATCAGTAAGCATTTACAAAATAATAAATATAAATAAATTATAATAATCAATATAATAAACATATAAAATAAATAATTATAAATACGATTATAATAATAATGTACTATAAATTATTAATAATTATAAATATATCATAAATACATAATTATAGATAAATATAATTATAAATAATTATAAAATAATCATAATATAAAATAAATATAATTATGATAATATATAATTAATAGTAATGAATATATAGAATAAACCATAATAATCAATTATAATAAATAAGGGGGGGGGGGGGGGGGGGGGGGGTGATTATATTTAATATAAAAGAAAAAAAATGCCAATAATATAACTGTGTGTTGGTGGGTGAATGGAAATTAATTTTTGATTACAAAAGTAAAAAGATGTAAGACCCATAATTAGATGTTTCTCTGAAGAAAACCAAACAGATACTTAACAATTTATCTCGAAAGCCATGGTAGTAAATATACTTTGTCTAGAACAGGGCTTCACAAACTTTTACTTTGTATATCAAAATTAATTTCCATTCACACCACCAAACACAGCTTAATTGATTATTGTCGGCATTTTTTTTTTATATTTAAATATAATCATTATTTATTATAATTGATTATTATGGTTTATTCTATATATTCATTACTATAATTATATTTATTATCATAATTATATTTATTTTATAATTATGAATTATTTTATAATTATTTATAATTATTTCATTTATCTATAATTATTTATTTATGATATATTATAATTATTTAATAATTATAGTTACATTTATTATATAATCGTATTTAATTATTATTTATTTTATATGTTTATTATATTGATTATTATAATTTATTATATATTATTTATTGTAATGCTACTGTATTTAAATAATTAGATTGCTGTCTCTGAAGAAAACTAACTGAGACTAAACAGATTTATCTCTGAAAAGTCATTGTAAGTAAAATACTTATCTAGAATAGGATTTCTCAACTTTTACCTTTGTAATAAAATTTAATTTCCATTCACCCACCAACACACAATTAATTGATTATTGTCGGTCTTTTTTCTAATCTCACGGGATGTCATGAGAAGAGTTGGTTTTTATGTCTCAGTTCATGATTTTTTTAAAGCCCAAACATGTTATCATAAATGGAATGTTAAATCATATGAACCCCCCATCGATAAATCTATGGAAATACTGAAACTGACTTCACGAGGGAAAATCCGGATCTATTTGTCAGAGAGGATTTTTTTCTTAATAATCTTTTTAATTTTGATTTTATTCATTAACAATTTGTGGATAATTATTAAAATTTCAGGCATTGTATTTTAATTTTGCTTTTTCATTATTTTTCTTTCGTTTTGAAATATTTGTTTTTATTCTTATTATAAGATATATTCTTCTTTGTTTCTAAAATATTTCAGAATTCAATATCTTTATAAAATAATTCCTGTAGAATATAATTGTTTTTAAATGTTTTCTGTCGTGAAAATATAATTATATACATTGGTAATGACACCAGAAATATGCAGATCTTTATTATCAAAGCCAGATCGTTACTTCATTTAAATGATTCGTATGTTTTGAACAGGTAGTATCTGAACGACGCACCACTAATGGCCATCTACCCAATAAGACCATAATGCTAGGTATTCAATATTGGCAACTGGTCTATAAAATCCAGCGATATTCTTCTCTATTATAAAGTGATTATAAATGCAAACTAGTAAATTTGCCTTTTGTGGAGTCATATGCTTTTATACACCTGCCAACATTTTATTCATCTCAGGGAACTGCATGGGCAACTTTTGAGATGTCCTGATCTATTACGACTAACAAATAAAGGTAGCAACGTGGCAGGAGTTTAAGGATCCAGTTCTAGTTTTGAATACAGAATTGTCCTTCTACAAAAATGGTTTGCCATTTAGGATAGAGAGGCCAGTTTGTCTTACTATTTCACTTATAGCTGGGTGAGGAATAACTTGGTTCATGCCTTTTTGAGTCTGAAGTAGACGCAGTTTCAGGCTGAAATTTTAACTTGGTTTGTCCCCTAACCGTTACACTATCCACACTTTCATATATCTATCTATCTATCTATATATATATATATATTACACACACATTATAATATATAATATATCACACACACACACATTAATTATAGATATTATATATATATATATGAGAGAGAGAGAGGGGAGAGGTGCTCGTGTGTGCACACATACACAACGCCTCCCTCATGTAATATCCTATATTAGTATAGAATTTATTCCCGTGACCTTACATAAATTAACACTATCAAAATTGCTAATAATATTAATAGAAGAAGAAGAAGAAGAAGAAGAAGAAGAAGAAGAAGAAGAAGAAGAAGAAGAAGTGAAGAAGAAGAAGAACGATGAGAGTGATGAAAACATCAGATCACTAAAAAAAAATAAAATAAATAAATAAAAAAAAGGATTTCGTTCTTCCATTTTGTATGTTCGTGCGCAAGCGGCAAATACATCGGAAGATGTTACGTTGCACCTAAAATATCCCTCCACCCTGAAAATAGTCCGGACGCACCGAAAAAAATTAACAAAATATATCTACAAAAAAAGAAAAGAACATAAAAAAAAGAAAAAGGCCTCATTCTAATGACAGCGTTGGACAAACACAATTTTTGTAAAGAGAGTTAGTCTACAAGTCTCATTTCAAAGAGGAGAATGTTACCGCCCGACATTTGCTTTTTATCGCGCTGGGAAAATCAAATGATAATAACGATCACCTCGGGCACCATACCACCTTGTGTTTACACAGAAATAGATATGTATATATAAGTACTTGAACACAATGTTCATACCACACACACAACGCACGCACACACACATATATATATTAGATAATTGCGTAGTTCTCACCTGAGTCACTGGTCGGTTTCAAGCTCAGGTAAAAGCTGTTTTTCCACGCTGATTTTCAAGGCCGAAATGCCATCTCAAATTAAGTATAACATAACGCAATCTTTCCATCCCTGTCCATTTCATACCGCGCTATACACACATAGGGTGTACCATCATGCAGCAATGGTTAGCAAGCTAATCTTGCAGATCTATTACAACTGAATAGCGATCACCGAAGTTAAGCAGCGATGAACCTGTTCAATACTTACAACGGTGACAGCAGATACTGTAACCAAGCTGATATCAATAGACTTGATTCGGCATTAAATGACCCGGAAAGTGTTGGTATGCCGTAAAACAACTAACCAGTCAACTAACCAACCAATCAAATGAATAGCGAGTTTGATCCTTGTTGGATGCCCCATACTTGCGACTTTGTGTCATATTCCGCCTGTGGCAAACCACAAGGTTCCTAGTTTCGATACCGGTCCCCGCCAACTCAGTGTATGAGTAGCACAGGGATCTGTGCGGTAAAGTAAGGAGCTGATGGTAGGTGTGGCGCTCCACCTCAGATGCTAAAAAAACAATCTCCTTGGTCTAGCGCTATTGAAAAGGGGATAGACTCCCTCGCTGACTGGCTGATACCGACTTTAGGCGCCCCGTCGACTAAAAAAAAAAAAATTATAATATATATATAAGTCGTCGGTTGCCTAAAGTCGGAGCCAGACAGCGACGGAGTCTATCCCCTTTTCACTAACGCTGAGGTGGAGCGCCACATCTACCATCAGCTCCTCACTTTCCAGATCCCTGTGCTACTCATACTCTGAGTTGGTGAGGACCGGTATCGAACCAGGAACCTTGAGGTTCATAGTCGGACACTCTACCGACTGAGCTAAACCGGCTCTTTTACTAAGCTTATTTGAATTGTGTTATAAAGCCAGAAGTTTAGAACAGAACTCACTAACAATGGTTTCATGATCTAGCTTGCTAACCATTACACCACTTAGCTATATATATGTGTGTTAGTGTGTGCGTGTGTGTGTGTGTACTTACCCAAACCCTCCATCACGAGCAGGATGTGACACAAGGTTAAGTCTTCCCAACTATTTACCCATATCTAGTTGGAGAAGAGATTATTTCATGCATTTCTCAAGAGCATTAACGCGAAATGAAACTCAAATAGCCTAGTCTATAATTTGAACTCGGGTCGCCAATTCCATTCCAAACGACGCTAACCATTACGCAAAGAGCGCGCGTGCGTGCGCGTATGTGCCGATAAGCTGAATATTACGAGTTCAGTGATATTTTATGATACACCGTAGGCTCAATGAACTAAGCAAATACTTATGAATTCAGATATAATACTAGTAATTTTTAAACATCTATCTTACCCGTAGATGAGACCCTATCAAGTACCAGCACTCCGAGTCATGTAAATGAAGGGGTACTCCACACTCGTCAGATCTCGAGGACAAGAGCCTCACCATCAGATAGAGTTCAGTGTCATATCCCCCTTTTGGGATTCTGGGGGATCTCACCCATCTTCAAGATATACAGTCAAGCTAGTCTAAGCACCACCGATAGGGTTCCATCTATGGGTTAAATAGGCATATTCAAAAAATTATACCGATTCGAATGAACCAAAAAAACACAAGAATGTAAATATAAACGCGATTCACTCATCTTTAAGCCTAAAATAATTCTCGACGGGTCGACAATGTCATTAAAATCAATCAATGGTTGGTTTGGTTTGTTTTGTTTTACGGCATATCAACCTCGGTGATGCCGACAAAGTTTTGAAATAAATTCATTCTTAATGCATATACAATTTTGTTTATGAACTCATGTTTTCTAATTTAACCCATAGATGGGACCCTAAACAGGTATACCACTCCGGATCAGAGTGGAGCAGGGAGCAATGGCGATGAAGGGTGCTCCACATTCCCAAACCTCCCAAAACTGGAACCTTACCATCGATAGAGTTTAACCGTCATTCACAGGACATGTGACCCTCAGTCATGCATTCTAGCACCCATATGATAAAAAGGGGTTGGGGCTTGCCATAAGGGCAAATGGGTTGGGGAAAATCGTATAGGTTGCTAGGGGCTTGACGTGACCAGCCGATTGATCGGAGGGGGCCTCTCCGACCGCCCGTCTAGCCCGAAAGGGCCAAAGTGGTGTATTGCATGTCATGAACTGCTCATCCACCTGGGCTATATCCTTAAGCATCACAGGGTCGCCACCCACGGCCAACAGGTGGCCCCATTGGGGGAGTCTTACCCCCTGCAGAGGTGCAGTCGGTGCATTCTAACGCCCCAGCGGACAGGGCGGGTGGACATTTGGATTGAACATTGCAAATCTGTCAAAAGATATGATAAGCCATTAAATGTGCACATGTTTATGGGCCAGAATTTCACCAGGAATCAATTTATGATTTCTAAATTGCTTTATGTTGAAAAGAATTTAATATTAAACGTTTGACACACGTAAAAGTGAAAAAAGCAGCAACAACAAAACTACATATAAAATCAAATTTTAGAAGAGCACATGGCAGTATCAAACTAAATAAAATGAGTACACAATGTTTGACTTATATTTTTACTTCTAACAATGGAATTATACATTTGATTATGGATGTTTTCCAAATATGATTATCTCCCTTGTTTAAAAACGGGAATATAATATTATTGATTGATTTTAACGGTATGTCAACCCGTCTAAGGTTATTTTATGCTGTACGTTTTAAGACACGCGGGACACTGTGGGGAAGCAAGGACGAGCTCATAAGCGACGTCCTCCTGTGGAGGCCAGCACATGGGCACGCTAGTGTGGGCCAACCAGCAAACGTACATTGATCAGCTCTGTGCGGATACAGGATGCTGCATAGAGGACCTCCGAGAATCATCATTCTCGGGAGTCCTCTATGCAGGGAACGATGGAGAGAGACTATCATGGAAATCCGTACTAACAGCGCGACATCATGATGATGATGATGATTTGTTAAGAGCTTTTTGCACTCAGTTATATGATACCACACATTTTTATCTAATACAAATAATTTGCACAGAGTTGTATGGTTTTACGTATACCTATCTAGCACTAATTATATGATTTTAAATAATTATTTAATAATATTTGTTTGCTCACAGTTACATGATTTCAAGTAGTGACCATGAACAGATTGTTACTCATATGGAAATCCGATCTCACTGACAAGTTAAAGCGGTTGTATCAGTACTGCTGTATGGCTGCACCACTTGGACTCTAACTAGGCGCCTTGAGAATAAGCTAGATGGGAGCTGCACAAGAATGCTGCGTGCGGTCTTGAACAAGTCGTGGAAACAGCACCACACAAGGAAGCAGCTGTATGGCCAACTGCCCTCCATCTCACAAACCATCAGAGTGACACGGACAAGGCATGCTGGACACTGCTGGAGAAGCAAGGACGAGCTCATAAGCGACGTTCTCCTGTGGAAGCCAACACATGGACATGCTAAATTGGGCCGCCCAACAAGTGTAGTTTGCCAGACTAGATTAAGTAAATATGGAATACTTCATAATAAACATAGGTTTGTCACACGCATCTTTAGTGTAATGAGTTCGGCCCCACCGGGTGATTCGTACTTGTTGTCATGCCAGACTAAGTTATGCTTAGTATCTCTTGCAGAGAGAGTTGAACAAAACATACGAGTATGCATATACATGCTAAAAACATCAGTCGTGCTCACCAAACTTCCTAGTGTTCCGATGACTACAAGGAGTACATTTGAAAGACGTGCAAATTGAAGCTGGTAATCTTAGCCCCGTTTTTAATTCTCTTGGTATGCAGGTTGCTACAACAATGTATTATACGGTATTTCACGTCGTATGATTTCGTTATAAAAAGTAATGAAATTATTTTTTCGGTTAGTAACTCTGATTGAAAATCAGTTAATCAATTTTGACCTTGAATTCATGAGAACTTTAAAATTGTGTCAAATTTCAAAACAATTTGACAGAAATATCAAACACAGACTTACGGAAACCAAGTATTATTCAGGGTAAATGTTTTTAAAGGATATAAAGGTAATCTTAGATGAGCCAAAAACCGTAAGAGATAAACCCTAATCAAAAAATTCGATAAAAATAAAGACTCGTCAGATCTGATCGACATTTGATGGTGAGAATGGTTGATTTTTAATTAAGGTTGCCAACCTGAAAAATGTCTAATTACTTTGTGAACGAGTTTTGGGACAAAAAGAACATTCCTGTGGTACTAATTTAAAAATGCTTGCGCATTATATGCGAATATTAAATTTGTTGTGCTTCTAATTAGCGTTTCATAGTTATCTCCGTTATATCGAAAATTCCGATGGGGTTAAAAAAAAAACTGCTTTCAGCGTGTATGCTGGCCCCACAATATTATCATTCAGTTGCAAATTGGGCTGGAAATTTCATTATTCGCTAAAGTAGAGCATTTTAAGTGTGCTGCTCGAATAAAAAGTTTCGAGATAATGTGATGCTTTTACTAAATTACAGTTACATATAATATAAATATACAAATTTGTTTTATATCCAATAATGTCCTCCTAAACAAAAGGATTTCAAGATTTTATCATTTCTTGTGAAACATTATGCAATCAAAACGGATATTATTAGGTATTACTTGTAATCAATAGGTCCGGGTTAGCTCAGTCGGTAGAGCGTTCGGCAAAAACACAAGGTTCCTAGTTCGATACCGCGTCCTCGCCAACTCAGTGGAGTAGCACGGATAGTAAAGTAAGGAGCTGATGGTAGTGTGGTGCTCCAAGATGCTAAAAAACAATCTCTTGGTCTAGCGCTATTGAAAAGGGGATAGACTCCCTCGCTGACACCGACTTTAGGCCGCCCCGACGACTTTACTTTTTTTACTTGTAATCAAAATATAGCATTAACGAAAAAAAAATGCATACATTTATATAGTGTACTTATAGTCCTATTTCTAATTAATGCAGGGTTTGTATGATTCGTTGATTTTACGGCATGTCAACCTCTCTAGGTTATTTTATGCCTATAGTTGAGGGAATCACGTTCATTCTACGTTCACATTTACATTTTGAGTTGCTGTTTCTTAAGAGTTTTTTTTTTTTTTTTTTTTTTTTTTTGCTTACTGTCCTATCGAATAGTAATAGCTTTTAAACATATATATTGACAAAAAATGGGACCCTAACAGATATAATTACTGCTGGTCAGAGTGGGTCTGAGAGTGATAGCAATGAAGGGGTTCTCCATATTTCTCAAATCTCCAGAATCAGGACCTCATCATCAGTTTCTGTGTCAAATTTCAAAACAAAGTAGATGGGAGACTTTTTTAGGGGAGGGTCTAATCTATATTCAAGGAATGTAGTCTGCATATTCTAAGCACCGCCGACAGAGCGGATGCAGCATTTGGTGATAAATAATATCGTTATATGCGTTTTTATAGTTTAATGCTCTACGAGATGTGATAAAATCTTGGTACTTTTGGTTTTGATGAAAATTAAATTTTTATTTTATAATTGGAAGGGATATACTTATTTATGGAAGATACTGTACAGATATAATTAGAATTTTAGTAATAGATAGATAAATAATGAATGGTTTGAAACATATAGATAGATGTGAACAGACTGAGAACTGAGAGGGGGAGTCCCTGCTTGCGAAGATCGTAGCAAGCGAGTCCGAACTCCAGTCGCACAGTAATGTTATCTTTCGATCTAATACCCTTGGGAAAGGTATGAACCCCCCTCTTCCTCGGGTATGGATTTAAATGTTTATCACTACTGCTCTTCTAAAAGGATGGTTTTGGCATTAAATAACCTATTAAGGTAGATATGCCATTAAACAAAAAAACAAAAAAATAAACAGACTGGGATAAATAGATAGATGTGAACAGACTTCGATAGATAGATAGATAGATAGATAGATAGGCTACTTTTTCTCTCCACCACCCCTTACTTCTAAAATCGGTTTACAAGATTTTTATATCACAAAACCCCTACCGACCGCCATTATATCCTTTAAAAGCCCACCGTTCCGGTCCGGTGATATGTCTATTAATCCTGATAACTGAGCTTACGTCTGATGGACATTGTGAATTAACTTGGGGTGGGGTGGAGGGAGAAACGAAAGATATATCAGGGGCTTGAATGGGTCATACTACCCACCCCCTCCCTACACACCAAGTCATCACAACAAACAATAAAAGAAGCAGAGAAAAATATCCATTAAATGAAGAAAAAAGACAGGTACAATAGTCTAACAACAGCGTATCGGGGGAGGGGGGTTCTAAAATACAATCGAGTCCTTCAAGTTGTCATTTACCAAGCTTAGCTTCGTTGGGGGGGGGGGTCTTATCCAACTGCAAGGGATACAGTCAGCATATTCTAGGCTCCAAGGACAGGGAAAATTTGGAGTTGAAAAATTGGTTCTCATACCTTCTGTTACAAAGTAGTCACCCATCAAACAATTAAGGGCCTGCTCATTAGGGTAGGTCGATTTTGGAAATGTAACGTCTCCCATGTGGCGAAAGTTGAAAACTAACATAAAAAATTACCATACAAAATATTTTTCTTCAAAACTTTGATTTCATTTGAGGAAATAAATTTCAATCTTTTAAAATGTTATAACTGTTACAGCTTAATTATTAGGTAAAAATGGAGGTGATATTTTCAATTTGAATTCTAGTTATAATATTTCATTCGTTTCGTTTAAAATAACAACCTTTTCTGTTCGAAATATTGAAATTTCGAAATTATCTATCCAATTTCAAGGCTAAATGTTGCGAAAATGAGGATTTTGGGTGCATTTGTTGTATACCCTTCATTACTTCTTACTTGCTTCTATATCTTGGACATCTATTCTTCTGGCCGGCTTTGGTTCTATCTTCTAACATCTTGCGTCTGGAGTTGTCTTGGTCTGGAATCTTCTATGGTCTGGACTTTCTTGGGGACTTCGGGTCTGGTTTCTGTTAGGGATTTCTCTTTATCAGAAGCCCTGTGTCATTGTTAGTTTTTAGGTAATAAACACAAGACTTCAATTTTCTTTTAATGTTACTTTATTCGGTAAATCCCCAACCCAGACATAACATAGCGCGCGTATGCAGAGTTACAGTTTAGACAGAGGATCATGGCCGACTGCTCTGTCTGACGTCCACTGCAAAACTAAAAAGCTCCTTACTATTCTTAAACCCGGAACAGGTTCTTCTATGCCTTCCGGTTCCCACGATTTATCCCGGAAGGCAAGGTGAGAGTGAGGTCAAACGCCGTCACTCACTTTCAGGGCCATCAACTGCACTGATCGCCAACCATATCTCTATACTACCTTACATAAGTATGAAAAGGGTCATCCCCTCAGAATTACAGGGGATTGACAATAATCTTATGCCACCGCATAGATTATGTAACACATTTTAGCAGACGATTTTGATGCTATTTCCTCAAACAATAGTGCAAGTAAGAGATCTAGTTTTTGGTATCACTATTCATTATACCAGTACACAACTTTCGCTGTATGAGAGAATTTGATATTTTAAAGAGTGAAAAATCAACCTACCCTACTGTTCATGGTGCAACTGAGAGCCAGAACTAGAGGCCTATTTTAAACATTCCTTGATAGAATGAGAGCAGAGTGTTTCAGTTTCATTTTTAACTAACTACTCCAATGTTGGCTTAAGAAATTTAAAGAAATGTTCACTTACATTTGGAATATCATTTATCATTTGAATAAAGGATACGGTGAGATGCGTAAATAGTGTGAATGTTTCTCTTTCAACATTATGTATATCATATCTTTTACCAGAAATTTTAATTACCTCTTTAATTAACAATACTTATTAGTGTCCACAACAATATTACATAATTTCATTTATTCAACTTTCAACACATCATCATATCATCAGGTATTAGTCAAATTGTTATTCTAAGTATTTAAAAAATATTTAACTTAATTTCCAATAGACCTTCAGTTCTAGCTCTCGGTTGGGCCATGGGTATTATACAATCACTAGAAGTGGAGTCTCAACACCAGATATAGAACAGACCGGGGGTGGGGCTTTACCCCTTTTGTAGGGGATGTAGTCCGTATATTCTGAACCCCACTGACAGAGCTGAACATAAACAGAATCAACTGGAAAAATGAAAGATATTTTTTTTTGGTAGGATTCAAAGCAATTATTATTATTATTATTGATACTTGGACATGTTACTTTTTGACTCTACAGTGAGCAATTGCCTTGTTTGAATTACATATTGAGACTCAGTCTTTTCTATACAAGGAAGTTGATTGGTGGATTTGCTGTATAAAAAAAATTAATGAATTTGTTTAGTTGGTTGGATTTTATGACATGTCAACCCTTGGGTTATTTTATGCTGAACCTGTTTTGTTATATTCCTTCTTGTTGGACATTCAATTATTTTTTTATTCATTTTTAAATCTTTTTTTAATAATCTATTTACCCCATAGATGAGACCCTCACAGGTACTACCACTTTGGGTCAGAGTGGACCGGAGTATAATAGCAATGGAGGGATACTCCACACTCCCCAGAGCTCCAGAACTGGAACTTTACCCTAGATGTTTAACATCATAACTAAGACCCCCAGCCACCACCTTCTAGCACATATAATAAAAAGGATTGGGGGGTTGCCATAAGGGCAACACAGTCAGGACAATATAGGTGCTACAGCTTGACATGACCAGCCGATTGATAGGAGGGGGCCTCTCTAACAGCCTGTCTAGCCCAAGTAAGGACCAAAGTGGAGTGATGCATGTCATGGACTGCAAACACCAGGATTCCGTTCTTAAGCATCAGGTTACAACTCATGGCCAACAAGTGGCCCCATTGGGGTGATTTTACTTCTCTGCAGAGGTGCAGTTTGTGTATTCTACAGCCCAAACTGACAGGGCAGATGAATTTAGCAAATGACAGAATCAAATTAATTGACTTAATTAAAACGTCAAGTAATAAAAAGTGAGAATCAAACTAGAAATCTGTCAACTTCCTTCATCATCTGAACAGCAAGGAAAATCAGTTGTTTTTGAAGAAAACTACAAACAATGTCTTGTTGGCAGTTTTCATAATGTTACAATATCAATTGAGAGTGGGGGTCAAAGTTTAGGTAATGGACATGCATGCCGAAAAGGGGTGGGGTCCCTAAAAGGAAAAATTGTGATATTGTAAAAAGTCCCTGGTACCTATTAAGCATAACATTTATCATCTAGATATATAAATAAATTATTTATATTATACCTAGATAATAAATTAAAATAATTTATAAATTATTTCAATTTTTTAAATGCATGTCGTTATTTTTTCTATTAACTTTTAACTTAATTAATGGAGTTATCAGAATAATAATTAATTAGAAAAATGTTATTTATTTTGTTATTGTCTACAAGAACTACAATGGTTAAATTATCAAAATACTAATAGTACTTGGTACTTTCTTGGTTACCTCATTTTAGGAATGACTCATCACCCCCCATTTTACAATATCACAATTTTCCCTTAAGAGAACCCTCTTTTTGGCATACATGCCTCGTTCTTAAACTTTGAACCCCCACTGTATCAATATATGATTATTTTTCATAAAAATTACAATAGTGCAAAGTGGGATTCAAAAGTTTTGCTATATTTTGGTACATACTAGTTTGGAGCATGTATATCATGTGACCAAAGCAGCTGTAGCCATGGAAGGTAGCCATTGTGGTTGATAGTATCATGGAATTGGACTGACGCTGATATGTTATGTATTGCTTCCCTCCAATCATTTCATGATTTGAAAGTCACACAGATGAACATGCAATTTATTCTAATTCAGGAACTTATGTTTTACAAGAAATTTTGATGGGGTTGCAAGAACCTAGATCAAAGTCAGGTAGGACTAAAACCGTGGATTTTGAGGTCATGCTTCAAGTTATTGAGGCAAATTTGGCAAGTAGCACTGAGAGTATCAGGCGAGCTCCGCATCTTACAGTTTGTCAAAATCATTCCAAGCTGCCAAGTTGTACCTCATGTTATTTTGTTAACATGAGGCACAATTTGTTAAAAAGAAAAAAAAAGAAACAAATTCAAAAATAACAAAAATTCCATTATTAAGCCAAAAAATGGTTTATTCTATTAAGAAAAAAGAAAAAAAAAATGTATAAATTTTTTTATTTGTAAGTTTTTGTTTTTTTATTCTTGCAAATAAGCCACATGGGTTATTGACAAAGGCATTATAGTAAAAGTTGACAAAATTGAAACAAAAATAAAAAATTTAGATAAAAAGCATAAATTTGTTTTAAGATACTTCCCCTAAATAAAGCTGAGTACATTTCCTACATGACCAGATGTAGAATGTCTGAGTTGTATAAAAAAATATATAACACATTATCATATAAAGTTAAAAAGTAACAACATGCCATGCAGGTTTTAACCTTTTTGGTGCAGAGAGCAACTAGATTTGCACAAATATACTTAATGTGTGAGGGTGACATGTAAAATTTAGTCCACATTATTTAAAAATTTTTGATCTTTTGTGATATACCCTCTAAAACTGCTTCTTGTTCAATATAGCCCCAGCCTAAAATTTAAAAAATAAAAAATACTTTACTTCTAAAACTTTAGTAAAACAATTGTTTTTAGAAGTATCACTGAATAAAAAGGTTTAATAACACACTTAAGTGATATACCCCCACCCTTGGGGCAAATAGTGTATTGTAGTATTTTAATTGTAAAACTCCAATAATTTTTTTTTTTTATTTAAATTCTTAATTCTATTTTATAGTCAAAAGTTTATTCCAGCCATTTAAAATGTTGCCAAATACACTGCACCAAAAGGGTTAAAGACAATCAATTGATATTGATTGGGAGAGAAAGACAAAAAAAACAAAAAAAACGAATTCTCAATTCCAATTCACTTGCAAAAATGTCTAGTAAAAATTCAGTGGAATTTCTATTTCCATTGAATAATTAAAAACAGAACATTATTTTTTTTTTTTTTTTTTTTTTTTTAATCTGATTCCAACATATTGCAAATAATCTTGGGGAAAAGAATTTCTCTTTTTTTTTTCTAAATTGTGCCACCAAATATATTGGAAAGCCAAGCTTAAATGGTAAACAAAAAAAAAATTAAAAAAAAAAAAAAAAAGGTGACCGTTCCCCCAATGCACAAAATTTTTTTTAAAAAAAACACCTTAACAAATTTAAGGCAAATTTTTGTCATAAAAATGAACAAAATTCAATTGCAAGACTCAGGAAAGAGCAGACTAGGCAGGAAAGTTTATTTTTTGGGGGGAATATTTTTTTTTTGCCTTGCAAAGGAATGACTTTTATATTTCTTTGAAAGATAAGGGTAGGCAGGCGTTGATAATGCTGCAGAAAAGAAAGACATTTTGATAAATACAACAAAATTAATAGGGTAATATAAAATAGTATCTGAATAAAAGTAAAAGATTTTTTTTTAAATGGGGGGGGGGATATTAAAAGAAACAAGAAAAGGAATTTAAGCAGAAAAAAAAGGAATTTATGAAGAAAAAAAATGTTTAAACAAAAGAAAAAAAAAGAGGCAATGACAAATTAGAAAATGAAAACAAAAATAAAAATAATTTTAAAAAAATAAAAAAATTGTAATGAATGTAAAATATATATAAAAAAAAAAATTTTTTTTAAATTTTTAAAAAAAAAAAAAAATTTAAAAATTCCAATGCATTCTTAATAAAAAATTTTTTAGATACACTCAGAAAAGATAATATTGCGTAGCTCTGAGCATGATAATTACAATTAAAAGATAAGAAGAAAAAAAAAAGAATCAAATTTTTCTCAAAGAAAAAACAAGACAGGATATTAAAATAATAAAATGAGCTAATATGTGGCCATACACGGGGGTGGCTGAAAAGTTCATATGATGAGGTCATATTTTCTGTTGTTTATTAACAATGGGATCCAAGCACTGCAACACTGGTGGAAGAAGTGTGTAGACCAAAAAAGAGGGACTATGTTGAAAAATAAATCTTATTTGGACACATTCCATGAGAGCATGCTGCTCAGCCTATGAACTTTTCAACTGACCCTCATTTATTTTATATATATATATATAAGTTGTAAACACGGTGTGTTTGGAATGGCTTTTTGCTGACAATTTTTGGGAGAATATGTGCTTAATTGGAGTCGTACCTAATTTTGAAAATTAATTAATTAATGATGAATTAGGCCTAATTCATTAATTAATTAATTTTCAAAATTAGGTACAACTCCAATTAAGCACATATTATCCCAAATATATATATATATATATATATATATATATATGTCCACACAGTATAACACTAAATCAAAACTATATATTACTTTTGAAGGAACATCCTACAAAACAGCAGCTATATGGTCACTTACCTCCCATCTAACAAAGCATGCTGGTCACTGCTGGTGAAGTAAGGATGAACTTATAAGCAACATTCTCCTATGGACACACCAGTGTTGGCCAACCAGCAAAAACTTACATTAAGACACTGCAGACACTGAATGATGCCAAGAGGGCTTGCCAAAGGCGATATCAGATAGAGGTAGATGACAAGACACAGTAAAAAGGAATCCGTGCTGTCAGCATGCCTTGATGATAATGAACAGTAGCATTCTTTCACAATCATCGGATAATTACTAAATATATATATATATATATTTTTTTTTTTTTTTTTTTTTTCTTAAAAAGAAAAGTGAGGGTACCCTTATTAGATTTAAAATCTAAAATAAATTGATCTTTTTTTCTTAGTTTTACGAATTCTTTGTCCTATTGAGGAAAAAAAAAATCCTTTTCTCGTTTTCTCACTGACTATTCCATCGTCTACAACAAAACAAAACAAAAAAAACAACAAAAACAAAAAAACAAAACAAACCACAATAACACCATTTATCAATGTACTTTTTCTCTGATGAGCATTGACGAAAAAAAGATCAATTTATTTTAGATTTTAAATCTAATAAGGGTACCCTCACTTTTCTTTTTAAGAAAAAAAAAAAACAAATTTATTTTACAACATGCATATGCTTTTACGCATCCTTTTTAAATTCAGTACTGCCAATAAACTATATAAATATATATATATATATATATATATATATATATATATATAGTTTTGATTTGTGTCATACTGTGTGAGTATTTGCTCTATCCCAGATATCAAACTGTCTTTTTTTTTTTTTTTTTTTTTTTAGAGATGCCATTATATATATAAGTATATTTTGGCAGCATTTTTTTTTTAAACCTGTTTTGTTGAACTCAACAGACAATTCTTGTTGGATGAGTTTGTTTAAAAGAAACTTGTGAGCCCCTCCTCCTACTAATTCCTACTGCTACTCTTTGTTTAAAAAAAAAAAAAAAAAAAAAAAAAAATGGAAACATCTCACCAGTTCCACACCTGATGATGGCACTAAGTTGTGCAGAAAGCGCTTGTGATAAATCCTTTGGTGGATTCATACACCAATTCCACCCAGATATTAAAAAGATGGCCAGACAGTGAGAAGGATCAAACAAAAACTTGTCCATTGAGTTCAACAAAACACACACATATATATATATATATATATATATATATATATATAAAATATATATATATATGGAAGCAGGTTATATCAAAAATTCAGAGCAAGCTGTTACCAACTGAGATGATAAAAATTAGATAAGGGTCTGCAATAAACTGGGTTTATGTACCAAAATTCATTTATATCTTTAAAGAAGGAAAAAAGTGGTGATCTATGATGAGGTATGTCTATTATACAGGGTGTTTAAAAAAAAAAAAACATTTCTATGGAAGTTCTTTTATATTATTATGATTTTAAAGTTTCCACCTGTTCACCATTCCTGGCAACACATTATTGGAATCTTCCCCAGGTGGTCTCCATAATATCACTTTTCTAATAAAGATATTCCCATAGAAATATTAACATTTTGACTGGTCGAAATTATATCATAAAGGTGCTCCCATAAGGATACTAACTTTTTTTTTTTTTTTAATCTCCCTCTATATAAATCATACAAAGTCGAAAGTTTTTTGGGTTTTTTTAACCTTAAAGTAAATTTGATTCACCAAATCTTCCTAATATAATTACAACTTTCTTTTCGATCTTTGACAAATCTTTTCTAGCCAAGAAAATGTTATTAAGAAAATCTCTATTTGACAATTGCCAAGATATATGTATACAATGTGACTGAGGTTGAACACATCAAATAGCTCTAAGATACTGTATTAAATAATGTGCTGAATTTCTCTATAAAACTCTACATTTTGGGGCTCTTTCTTTTTCTGCCTTTAACAGGATGTTAGAGGTTATTAGAATTTCAGAGCTCATTGGATCTCCAACAAACCAATATCCAATAATTTATATTTATCATGTTAGTGAGAATAGATCAAGTTAGCACAGGGAAATTGCAATGTTTGATCTGAAGAAACAACATCTATGTAGAAGGATATCATAATTGATTGAGAAGGATGGAAGAATATCCCACTTGGCTGCAGGGAGGGTATGTGATGAACATAATGTGCAAACAAACAGATGACAAGCAGAATTATAATATAGATGATAAAACATCAATAAAGATTTTTAAAGTTCTGACTATTCTATGTTTGTTTTTTCTCTATATCCAATCCTGGTACAATCAACCTGATACAATCGTAGTATCAATTCTTTCTTCTGGCATTGCTATTATAGATAACTAACACGCTGTGATACATCAAGTTGTGCCTTTTATTTTCTTCAATCAACAAGAAATATCAAGATTTCTTGATTATTAAAGTAAAGTAAAATTTGGTTGGTTGGTTGTTTTATGGCATATCAACCCTTTTTGGTCATTTAATGCCAAATCAAGTCATTTTGATAAACAAAGAACTCAGGTTGCTTACAGTATCTGCTGTTGCTTAAGTGGTCACCCAATTAAGTATTGAACTGGCTCATCGCTGCTTAACTTTGGTGATCAAGCGAGAATCAGTGCTTTCAGCGTGACTTGACCCTAAGTAAAATTTGGGATGCACAAAAAGATTTATCAACTTTCTGATATTTTACTAATAAATGATATAACTTAGCCAATTATAACTTTGCAATTAAAGAAACATTTCTACTACCTTTTTAATTTAATTAAATGCAGCCAGGACAAGAAAGTTAAACGGGTTAATGTTTTATTTTTGTAAATGGGATCATTCCATTCTCCGTGGATCCTGGATGACACAAACCAGAAGAGGAGAAGAAAAGAAAAAGAAAGAGACTGGTGACAACCCAACTGGATTATAGGAGTTCAACCACAGACTGCAATGGGACCAAAATATCCAATGCCGAACACCATCTTGGTCTTCTCTTCACCTGACCAACAAATGAAAATGGACACAAAACAAGAACGCAAAAATGTCCCTGAAAACTAATTTATATCATCTCTCTTGACAGTTCAACATCATTTAAACTAATACAAATATATAAACTTAAACATAGCTTGAAAAATGAAATTTAAAAAACTTTTTATTAAAGAAATGAAAAAAAATGTAAAGAAAGAGAGAAAGAGAGAGAGGTTACTCTTGTATATTAAAGAGTAGTTTCCCTTTCATTAATATCACTCAATGCTGATTGGTCCACATTAATAATGGTGGGGGTAGGAAGACATCAATATATACAAAATAATAATAGGCACAAATTTTAATTGCCTTGCTAGGAAAGAAACTTGAAAAGATATATCAAGCAAAAAATGAAATAAGTATTTAGCTGATATCATATTGTAGTAAATAAAAAATAAAAATAATAATGAAATAAAAATAATGAAATAAAAAATAAATTGTTATATACTTTTGGGAGTTCATTTTCATTCCCAGTTTATATACTGAGAAAATGTCAAACAAATATTGGAACAATCTAATTTCTGTGGTCCTGTTCAAAATGTGGCTTTTCAAAACAAATATTTCTTGTGCTTAATGTCCAGGTTAAAAGCATGACAAGGATACACACAAGGTCAGACTTTTTTAGACCTTATTTTTCTAATGAAGGTATTATTGGGGAATGAGAACGGTTTTAATCATGGGGCCTAAGCTTGACCCGTTTCTTGTTCCACATGATTTCTGCATCAAAAAAATAAGGTAAAAAAAAAAAAAAAAAAGTTCAGCCTCAGGTTACCCTTATCACACTTTTAACCTTGAATATATATAACGTAAACAATTTTTATATTGAAATTTTCTCCACACTTTCTTCCTACTAAAGCCATAAAAACTATATTTTAGAATTAACTTTTATAAAAAAAAAAAAAAATTGGGCAATTTTCAGTCATATATCACTTTATGATTGAAAGTGTGAATAGTTTTATGAAAGATTGAAATAAAATATATCTTAGTGGCTGACTATTGAAATTCAACATATTTATATAGTTTAATGCTAAATTTTAGCAGCCTCCAAGGTAGTGAAATATAAAATGCATCATCGAGGAACTCCTTGATCATACAATTTATATTTTACTACTCTTAGAGCTATTAGTAGCACCCAACAAGAGCAGAGAAATTAGACTGTATTCAGATTTCTTTTCTCATAACCCTTTCACAACCACTGGGACACCAGTGTCCCAGTCAAATTTCATTTTAACCATTAAAACATTCTACTCAAAGCGAAATTTTGCATATCCAAAACTTGAAAAAGAAAAAAAAAGTGAAAGGGTTAAAAAAAAAATTTTAAAAATTTGTGTCAGCTTAGAAATAATACACAAAAACTCCAATATCCATTATAAAAAGAATATTTGTTGCAAGTTTCAAATGAATTCATAATTTGAAAGGAAAAAATATTTCTACCATGCAACAAAAAAAAAAAAAGAAAAAAAGATTTTTTAAAAATTAATGAAAGTAAGGTTGAAATTTTTCAAAATTGTATCTAACTGTAGACACTCATGTCTCAGTTGATCTCTCTTAAGTTGATCAGTAGTTTTGAAAAGCAAAGGGTTACTCCTAATTCCTTCAAATTTTGTCGAATTTCAAATTTCAACCTTACAAAATTATAAGTATATGTTATTGCCAAGTTTTTTGCCTAAAAATTAGGTTATCAAAATTTGACATTTTCCTGATTATATACAGTAATTGATTTTTTTTGTTGGTTTTTTTTTTTTTTACCATGTTTCTTTTTATAAAAAAAAAATTAAGAAAAAGAAAGATAACATTAGAATTCAGTCAATGAGATTCAACAGGAAATATCTTTGACTCAAACTCCTGAAAAAGAATATTATAATATTTTATCACAAACACATACAATCCTGGTCACCAGTGTTGGTACCTTTTCATTATTTTGATATATCTTCAGAAATAAACAGAAAATAACCAAATTTATATGAAATTGTTTTATCAACCATGAGTTGTCAATAAACCAAATTGATTGATTCCTTTTGTTGTTTTTTTAAAGAGATATTTTACATTATCTACTGAAATTTTATGGGTGCCAATAATTATGACCAGAATTGTAACAACTGACATTTTGAGAGGTTTACATTTCAGACATTATCTAAATTTAGACTTTCATGACAAAAATTAAATTTTAAAAAAATTTACAGTATTTTTGTCAGAAAAAAAAATGTTATGACAACTGAGAAAATCTAGCATCCAACCTTATAAACTAAATTTGTTTTGGAGATTTGACTTCCCCCTACTTACTTCAAACAAAATTTAAATATTCTTTCAAAATAAAAAAATACTTTTTTTAAGTCAATAACCATGTTTTTGTTTTGTTTGTGTGTGTGTGTTTTAAAAGTTTTGTCACTTCAATTCATACCCAAACTTTATTCCAAGCTGCCACAGCCATCAAAAATGTTTTTTTTTTTTAAATTGTTCTGGTTTAAAAAGTTCCACTATGTCTACTAATAACTAAATTTTATATTTACACCATTTGTTGTTTTGTTTTTTTTATATTTCACCTTAAGAGAGAAAAAAGTAAAAAGACTTGCACATGTGAGAGATGAGAAAGAGCACAACCGAGCACATAGTGAGTGTGAAAGAGAGCACAACCACACTGCAAAGTGAGAGAGAGAGAGAAAGAGCACACACAAGAACAAAGAGAGAAAGCACAACCAAAGATGAGAGAGAGAGTACAGACAAGAACAAAGAAAGAGGAGAAAGAGAGAGTACAGATAAAAAATTTAAAAAAAGAAAAAAGAGTGCACCCTTGTGCAAAGAGAGGGAGGTATAGCACATCCAAGTGCAAAAGAAATTAAAAAAAAAGAAAAAAAAAAAAAAAAAAAAGATTGCACATGAAAGAGAAAATGAGCATATGAGAGAGAGAGAGAGAGAGAGAGAGAGAGAGAGAGAGAGAGAGCATGTACTTATGTTTGAATTAATTACAGAATAAAAAAAAATAAAAAGATCTCAATTATTATAAATAAACAAAAAAGATTGTTTTTCAGATCACAGGAATATATATAACGTCAACTTTGTTTATTTCTGAGAAAATTTCACATCTTTTTATTTTTGTATCTTTCATTTTGAGTTACTGAAACCAATTTAGGATGCCATTATTATTTTTTTTTTTCTTTGTAAACTTGTATTGCCAAAACTTCTTAAACCATTTTCTCAAAATGGTGCATCTACACAATACACAGCAATTGCACAAATAAAAATCTATAGATTTCTTTCACAGAGGTGCATACTAAACAGTAAATATCAAAAATTGCAATTTCTCTCCCAATATTTCTTGGTTAGAAATTGAACAAAGATCTTTTTTTTTAATGCCCATGAAAAGAGATTATAAAACTTTTATAAATATTCTACTTTTGAAAAATCTTAAATATATTTTACTGCTGGTATCACTTGGTTTAAGGCACAAGTTAAAAAAATATTTAAATTGGCTTGATTCTGAAATTTTTTTTAAATTTTTTAAAAAAGACAAAAAATTAGTTAGAATATGTAGACTTGGTAAGACCACCTTGAATAGTGGATATAAAATTTTTTTTTTTTTTTCAAAAGAATATTTGGACGTATGGAATTATTAATTTAAATCTATTAAACATTAAAGTCGAAAGTTTGCAAGTAGAGGGCTGTCTATGCAATCTGTATCATAACCATCAGATTTTTGTATGTATGGTAGCATAACACAGCAAAAATGGTCCTTTATAACAAGATTTTTGTTAGCTAGTGCAATATCATTAAAATGCTCTAACTTAGAGATTAAAGTAATTTTAAGACCAATTTACAGGTTAATACTGCAGGAGGGCATATTCATTTGTGCTCTCCCCTATCATTATAGTTTCTCAAGCAAGATTATTTAAATGTTAATTAGAGAGAGCTTCTTATTTGTATGATAGGTTTTATAAATAGGTGACATTACATCAAACTTAATAGCCACAAATGATAGTTTTTAAGTGAATAAACTTTCAATTTTGTGAATAAAGAGAAAGGCTTAATACATTCAGTTGTTATTAGTCAAGAATTTTAAAATTAAAAATAAAGAGGCATGTTATAAGATATTGACAGTTAAAAAGCAAAAAAGCTTATTTTATTCTGAGTAAATACGATAATCAGAAAAATCTTTTTGTCTGTATTCCTGAAAGGATTCAAAAGTTGTGCAATATTTCAAGCTACCAGGTTGAAAAGTTTTCTTGGATATTCACTGATTATTTTGGCAACTTATATCTCCATATCATTAATTTGATACAATTTGTCGAATCATTGTTAATTGTTTATTCTTTATTTTACACATTGGATAAGGAGTGGAGAAAAAATTGCAATGAGAGACATTTTGTGCTACCTGTAGAAAAAGAGAGTGAGTACAAGGGCAGCAACAAAAGTAATTAATGATGTGGAAGGACCAGGAACTGTCAACAAATGTATGGCACTAAACTCGTTAAGAAGCTTCAAGGAAGATGATACCAGCCTTGAAGACAAACCAAAGTCATGAAGACCTATTGTTGAAGATGAGGCCTTGCTTGAAATGGTTGAACAACAGCTAAGATCAGCCAACATCTCCATAAACTTAGCCTTGTGAACAGACGCTGAAATAGCTTGAAATATTGCAAAACTTTTAACTCACCCTAGTATCATTATTCCATATTGGTCACAATGGATGACTCAAATGATTTTTTCATGTACTTTTTCATCAACCAGTGTTCATTTATTTTGCACATGATAGCCATAATTTTTAGAACTTTTAAAATTATCTATTGATCCAGCCACTGTTGGTTGTTTTAGTCTCAATCTGGCAGCAATTTCGCAAGTGCTGTATCCTTCTTCACTGAGAATTTTGGTCTGCGCATACATCTGTGAATGAAATTCTTTACCAGTTATAATCACTATTACCACACTTTATATAATTCCCAGCTCAATTACACTTCTAATTACAGCTAAATCACACCTTAATGAGAACATGCAATAAAAATGAACACTCTTTGATCGAAAAAAAAACAATGTGTCATTCAATTTGACCAATCAAAATGAGTATCATGTGAGAAATTAATGAACACTGCATGATGTAAAAGTGCAGAAAAAAATCAAGTGTGTCATCCATTCTGGCCAATACTGTACTCTGACTAGCATTCTCATCTTGGTTATTTATAGTCAACTTTTAGTCATTATTTGCTTTAACCTTATGCTGGTGTCTGTCATAGTCTGTAACATTCTGGGAATTTCAAACAGAAGTCTTTTTATTCAATCCATAAGGATCAATTATTCTTATTCAATTCTCTATGCTTAGACATTTTGCATCATTTCATTTTTCAGTTTTAATTTATCATTGGGATGTTTTCTCTTTCATTGAATCAAAGTACACGACTTACATAATTACCCAAACCAGGAATTGAACGATGCCAGGTAACTAGATACACTTTAACCAAGACTTATCTACTAAGCCATGTTGTTTCAGACAAAAGATCTTCTAAACATCAACAGCAGAATGATAGGTTACCAACTGAGGGTGGCACCTGAAGAAAACAGGATGATGCAACAACTGAAACACTGCAATTATAACAACAACCAAGATGAGGACATTAGTTCAAGTAAGTCATTGTATGATAATCAGGATCATTTTCAAATCAAGGCTTTTTAGATTTTTTTGGTAAAGAACAATAACCCTACAGTTTTTGCAGTCAGTCAAGCATTTATTCATTAGGATGAAATTTTGCAAGATTTATTTTTATTTTTATACTGGTTAAGGGTGAACAAGTTCTGAAAATTAACAAGTGCTAAACAAATTTCTCTACACAGAAAAGGAGAAATGTATATCTATTCATTAAAAGAAACTTAAGTAAATTTGCCGGTAAAATCAGTTTGTTATTTTCTTGTTTTTTTTTGTTTTATTTTGAATATAAGACAAGCAGTGACAGGTGCACATTTACTTAGGGGTCAGGTTTTCTCAATGATAGGTAGTTCCTTTTTTTTTTGTGGTCTGGGTATCCCACTCCTGTGGTGCCAATTTTTACAGTCAGATGATCTTGCTGATGTCATTTGTTAAAAGTTTCGAAATTAATAATGGATTTTGCTATTTAAAGAAAAATAAATCAAGAGCACCCATACACTCTTCAACACTGACATTCTATTACAATGAGGATATTGAAAAGTCTTTTGTTTTTTGTTAATTTTTTAAGAATTTATAGTCTCTTTGTATAATAAATTTTATAATCAATTAAGTCTATTCAATAAATAATACTACAGTTAAGAATATGAAATGATATCTCACATCCATTTTTTTTAAAATTTTTCATTCAACCTAGGAACACAAGTAACGTTTAAGAACAAGTTGCTTGTATAAACTACCAAAATAACTGACTTGAGTAGAAGAGTTTATTATTCTGGTGATAATGAGCCTCACCAACTTGGAAACAAATGTCATAATAGAATGAACACAGATTGATGATAAACTCAATTACTCTATGAATATTTTTCATCATATCAGGAAAGTTATCTGTCAGTAAAAATTATGCTCTAATTCAAAAAAGAAAAAGAAAATAAATAACTTGTCTAAAATTTTACATCTTTAAGGACTTAAAAACACACAAATATACATACATACTTATTTTTTTTAGATATGTTTTATCAAATATGACACAAGGATTGTTTATTCAATTTTTTTTTTCCCTCGAGTTTTTTCCTGGTGGTGAATAAGCTCTCTTCTGGATTGAAACAGTATAAAATTGTCTAAACCTTTTTTGACTTCAAATACTTTCAACCACCATTAGTCATGATCAAGAATACAAATTTTCATAATGTTGTGGCTGAAATCCAGAAAATCAATATCATCAAATCACTTGTGAATTTTTCTATGTTTTCACATCAGATGCTAATGATGTCATGCTTTAAGCTGCAGTGTCAAATTTAATGTTTGAAAAATCATAGTCCATCACAATACAGTAAGGATAACCTGATGCTGAATTTTTTTTTTTCTCATTGGTCAAACAGAAAAGTTTTGTTAAAAATTCATAACATTTATGGATAACACTACAAATACAAAGTTATAATAAATTACAATTTGATAATAACCAACAGCGATCAAAAATTGAATTACAACTAAAAAAATTCTTTAGCAATTTCTATAAAACCTTGATTCACATTTGCAACATCCAGGGAAAAAAAATAATGAACAAACCTTGTTTGTCATATTTAATAAACATGCCAAAAAAAGAATGTTACTTAAATACACATTAACATATAAACTTGTATATATCAAAAGGCTATTTTCAAAGACTGTAGGTAACATTTTCTTATGTGTGTATGTGTGTATATATATATATATATATATATATATATATATATAATATACACCCACACACATTTACTATTGTTATATATTATTAACTAAAAAAGTTTTTATGCAAAAACAATTTTTAAAAAGTGTATTCAAACTTTCAAGGAAAGAAAGCTTTTGGAGAGACTGAAGATTCAATTTTTACAAATGACTGAGTGAAGGAGGGGAGAAACGCCAATTTATTTTACTTTTAATAGAAAGATTTTTTTAACAAAGAGAATAAACCCATTAGAACAAACCAAGTTGCAAGTGAAAAAAAAATGTTACCCTCAAATTTTCTTTACTGTGCATTTCCAAAATTTGCACACCACAAGAAACGAAAGAAAAGGCAATTTTATTTTTAATGATACAATTTTTGTTCCCAATCTTGCCAAATTAGAAGCATACAACAAGAAGTTTTTTTTTAGTTTGTTCAATACAATTAATAAAAAGTAATACATGGGAAGAGTTTGGTTAATGCAACTGTTCCCTTTTGTCTCAATACATCAGTTTCCTTGAAAACTGATCATCACCCCCTCTATTTCCTTTCATTATTTTTAAACAAAATAATAATAATACTGTTATTGTCTTTATTATATCCCTTGATTTATCTTTATCTTTTCTGTCATACGAATCAAAAACCTCTTTCCGAAGTATTTAACATTTTTTTTTTCACTTTCTGAAGTCAAAATAATTATCACAAGAATAAGTAAAGATTTTGTTCATCTGAATACAATTCAATAGACTTAGGTAACAAAAAGATATAAGGGTTTACGCAAAAGGATTTTGAAACAGCTGTTTAAGATTGGTTAAAAAAATAAATAAGAAGCCAAAATATTCCTTAAATTCATAAGATAAATCATATTATACATAATATCTTTTTTAAAAATCATAGAAAAATATGAGCTATAAAAAAAAATTATAGGTTCAAATCATGATTTTTGGAAGGCTATCAATTGACTTTACGAATATATTAGACAACTATAAGTGCAGACACAAAATATACAAGGTTAAATGGAGAACCTATTTTAATTGCCAAAAATCACTTAATCAAAGGAGTAAAGAATAAATAAATAACGCATAACATGATCAAAAACTAAAAATAAATAGGACTTCTGTCCCATAATGGTTGTTACAGTTTTGTGTATGGAATTTATATGCATATGTAACAATTATTGTGGGACAGAAATAGATTTTTGGTATCAAAAGTATTAATTGGCTTGGCAGAAACAGACCTAATTACAACAGTTACAAACTGTTGCTCCAAATGTGCAAATTATCATCAACTTCTGAAAAATCATTGGATAAATGAATTATATTCATTTTATGATGGAAGCAGTGTCAAGATCGTGGCCATTTTGATAATATCACTTATGAAACTGGAAAGATTTTTTTTTTTTTGTTTTTCCTTTTATTTAATTTGGAAGAAAGATTTTTTAATATATATATATTATATATTATATATATATATATATATATATAAATAAACATGCTTTAATCTCCATGTGTATATTAAGATGTTTTCTACTGCTGTAATTACTGATCAAATAACCAACCAGCCACAAAAATGAGATTTGTTGTTTTAGAGAGGAAAATTGTCAGAGTTAATAATTCTGAATAAAGTTCATTAAATAAAAAAAATGATAAAAAAGAAATAGAGAATTTCAAAATATGAACATAAAATAAATGTAGGTATTAAATCTGAAATACCAAAAAACAAAAAAAAAAATTAAAAAAAAACCTGAATAAATAAATTAAAAGGAAGGATGGAACCAAAAAAAATTCTAAAACTCCCAAAAAAAGAAAATAAATTAAAAATCATCCACCCAACAAAAAATAATAAATAAAAAAATAAAAACCAAAAAAAAAAATTAAAAAATTAAAAAAAAAAACAATCAAATTAATTTCATCAGCATGACTTATCATCCATGGCAATTCCTGGAGATTCTTTTCAATTTAGAATTGCTGAATTTCCAATTCAGTTGTTGAACTCATTTCATGGCTGGATTTTCTGGCCGGAGAGAAGCAATAGATTCTTTATTGGCTTCATTATCTTCGCACAAATTATGAATGGCTAGAATTGACCACTGGGCAATGACTGGGTTGAAAACAAAAAGTCAAGGATAACAAAATCAAAAATCTTCAAACTTGGTACTTTCTTTTTCTTTTTTTAAATCAACAAAAAGGTAAAGAAAAAAAATTCTCAAAATCTTTAATGTTTTTATAGACAATAGAAAGAAAGAAAGAAAACAAAATTGTTGTTTTCACTTTTAGACAAAATGAGAAAAAAAAATTCCCTAAACATGAATTTTCAAAAACAATTTTAGAGAATGGTGATTAAATATTTTGTTTGTTTTGTTTTCATTTTAAACTACTTCATTTAAAAACACCACAAAATAGCAATTTTCCAAAACACTGATTTCTGTCTACCATTCAAAATTACAACTATTTTAACATATATTCAAATACAATATTTAATTAAAACCAGCAGAACTACCAGGCATCACCCAAGATTTATCAAATTAAAAAATCTATCTATATATAGATAAATAAAAATTATTTTTTCTATACATTTGTTTTATCTTTTATTCTTTATACATTCTTTTTTTAAGTTGTTTATCTTTATCATCCTTCTTGCTTGTATTTTTTTCTTTTAATTTATTTGCTTTTTATTATGTTTGATTTGCTATTAATTTGTTTTATTTTATCTTTTTAAACCAATTTTTTAATATATCATTGATTTATACCTTATATTTTTATTCAGCTTTTCTTATGGAAAATGAGGGATAAAAAATGTTTTTTTAACTGCCCCACCCCCCAGACAAAAATATAGTGTGGAATTTATTGAACTTTGATGATCTCCACCAATTTTCCTTTATAAAAGGATGTGTGTTCAATCATTGTACAGACATATAGAATGCAGTTCCTTCAATTTTAGGCATAAATTAACCTTATACAGGTTGACATGTCATTAAAATCAATCAATCAAACCCAAGCTACAACCTTGGACTTTTTAAATTCAGGCTTAATAAGGGTTTTACAGTTTTAGTCTAGATTCCTTTGTTACATTTCAGTTGTCATGTTGTAACCCTTTGCCTATGGTAGCTAACTGGATTTGCTTTGAGTGTATATATATATATATATATATATATATACACACATACACAGAAAAGAAATCTGAATATGACACTATGCAAGTATAAAAAACATTCAAATATCAAATAATTTTTAAACATCTATTTGATCCATAGATGGAACCCTAACAGGTACTACCAGAGTGGACCTGGAATTAATAGCAAAGAAGAGTTACCCCACAATCCCATAGAACTGGAGTTTCACCATCAGATGCAGTTTAGTGTAATAACTAGGACACCCCTTAGGTGGTGTCTTCCCCCTCTGAAGTGGATACTGTCAGCATGTTCTAAGCCCGGCCGACAGGTCTGGTTTGGAACTATAAGGAAACAGAATAAGTATTAATTAAGCAGAAAATGGCATAAATGAATCAATTGTAACTAAAAGAAAAAGAAAAGGATACACGGATTTCTTCCATCAATTTTGGTCTGGTTAAGAATCAGTGGTATTCCTTTCAGTTCACGAACCTGTACAGGTAGAAAAAGAAAGAAAAAATATCTAACATCAGTAATATAACTTTTTTGACCGACTAACAAAAAAAAAAAAAATACATGGTCTTAGTTTAAAAGCAATTGATAAGAAAAGTATTCATTGCATTACATACAGATACCTACATGGTTCATCACCAAAAATTACTTCTTTTTCCTTTAATTCTTTTTGGTCATTTTTTAACAGTAGCTCAATGTAAGACATTTTCCTATTGGCTACTCATTGACCAACTCAATGGTAATGTATAGAAAATGTTGCTAAAAGGCCCCACTGTGGTGTAGGATTGTGTAATTGTTGTATTGCAAAATATCATAATTAAAAGTGAGTACTTTAACGTTTTTTATGCTATTGTTCTATGACATACAATTGCTGATCAAATTATGTTTTGTTTGTGTTTTTTATATATGATTAATTGAACTTTTGAACATATCTATTTTGCAAATTTACTGAAAATAATTTGCCTACTCTACAAAGATTCAAAAAATTATCTGCCAGCAATAGGAGTGGGGACCATTAATTTTGGTCTCTAAATAAATGTTAATTTTTAAAGATTTGCATAAAAAGGGATAAAATATTACATACATTTGATTCAGTTCTTGCACAATAGGTCCTTCTAAGAGGCTATGTCTTACAACTGATATTCTATTTAACAAGAATATCATTTTTAAATTATTTTTATAAATCAGCCAAGAATACATTTGAATCATATCCGTGAATTCATAAATCTGAAACTTACTTCGGGTATTTCATTGTAATATATTGGTTAACAAGTTTAAGTCAAATCAATTATAAGAGTGTAGTAGGTTCAATTCTCACTGAGTGTCCATTAAATGCAGATTTGTACCAAATCTAATTTATGCTTAGTTTTTAAGGTTAGTGAGTTAGATTCTCACCGAGTGCCCCATACTTCTTGATTTGTGTCAAATCTAAGCTGTGCTTAGTTTTTTTAGAGTCAGTAAAGAAAAAGAAAAGTAAAGTCGGTGGAGTAGCCTATTGTTGGTATCAGCTGAACAGTGAGGGAGTCTATCCTCTTTTCTCTAGTGCTAGACCAGAGAGGTTGCATTGCTGAGGTGGAGTGCCACATCACCCATCAGCTCCCAGATACTTTATAACACAGATCAGATTACCCAAGCTGTGCTAATTATGCACCGAGTTGGTGAGGACCGATATCAAATCTGGAACCTTGTGATTCCTAGGTGAATGCTCTACCAACTGAGACAATTGACAATAAAAACTATGGTAGGTATGGAAACCTCAATAATTAAAACAAAGAGTCTATGCAAAAAAGAACAAATACATAGACATTTGTCTGTGGATAGAGGTGCTGAGAACAAAAATGAAAGAGAAAAAGAATTTTAAAAAACAACAAAAACAACATCTTTACTAAGTAGAGCTTTGTCTGGTATAAGACTGCATTTATGGACTCACCAGGGGAGGAGAACCAAGTTCAAAGTTAATAACTAATTCACCACAGGAAATATGAGGCAGTCAAGATAAGTAGTTAAATGCAGAAATATAAAACAAATCAAAGTAAATTTATTGCAGCTATTAATATATGAACATTTTTAAAAAATGAATAACCACATAAATATTTTCATGAAATTGAATTGCATTTAAGAACTTACCTTATCTTGATTGGCTTTATTCCTATAGACCATGTTACCAATAAGTCGAATGAGGTCTCTCTTGATGCCGTGAGCAGGATGTTGAGGGTCCACTCGATCTATATCTGTTATTTTGTTCAAAGGAGCAAAAACACTCTCTCCATCTTGGCCGTAATCTTCAATACTTTGCAGAAGTTCTACAAGAATTTGTAAGAAGAATTCATTAAAGAAAAAAATTTATTCAAAAAAAAAAAAAAAAAAAAAAAAAAATTGAAATAATGAACCTAAAGAATAACTCTGACACTACTAGGGTCATGAGGGCAAAGATGTGAGAGACAGACAGAATTTGGCAGGGGTGAAGGGCATATAATCCCCCCCCAACCCACTCTACACAGAGACTTGACTGAAAATATACTTCTTTCTGACAAGTAGATATCAAATAAAAAATTGTTTCCAAGGTCCACTGTCCAGCTAATTTTCTCTGCTTGTAAATCACTTTTTCTTATCAGTCAACATTCAACCCTAACAAGTAGCTTAATAACAATCAGATGGGAACATTTTTTGTTTTAAGTAGCTATAAGAATTTCACAAAAATACTAACATTAAAAATATAAAAAAATCATATGTACACACACACATGCAGAGGGAATGTGTGTCAAAGTTAATACTGATTATTATTTCAATTATGATAAATTTTTTTGTAAATTTTCAGTTATCTATATTAATAATTATGAAGGGTTTGTGTTCTATAAACATACAAACAATTTGATGTAGAGTGACAAAATTTTCAATGCATTTTTATAGTAAAAATAATTTCCAATGCTTTTTATAGTATTGTAAAAAAAATAATTCCAATCATTTCCAACACATCTTTATGATAAAAATCCTTTCCATTAAAGTTTTTTTTTATAGTAAAGATCATTTCCAATGCATTTTTAGAATAAAAATAATTCATAATGCATTTTTATGAAAAAAAAAATCATTTGAAATGCATTTTTTTGTTAAATCATCCCAGTGCATTTTTTATATAAAAATAACATTAACCAATGCATTTTTATAATATTTTGCAATGTAGCTATATTACAAATTGGGGAAAGTGTTTACCTATCCTCTATAGTCAACTAGTTTGATATAGTTACCAAATGGACTTCTTACCTGGTACAGTCACTACAGTTAGTTTTCTATATGTAAGTAAAATTGAATAGTAAAAAAAATAATTTTCCTCAAAACCAAAGATACCAGGATTTTATTACTTCTAGTGGAAGATTATATAATGTTTTTTTATAATTTTCTAAATTATTCATCAAACTTTATTCTTTATTCATATATCAACTGATCTTTAGTGATGTAATTCTGCCATTTCAACATTCTTTTTCATATATTCCATTATCTCAACCAAATATTTCTCTAACATATTCCGCCAATGTTTCAGATTGTTTACCTCCCTCATTTGAAAACAATTCTGTTAAGATGCGGATTATTCATATTTAAAAAAAAAAAAAATATTACATTCCAAAAAGATTTTCTCTCAGGCATGTGTTATTGAATAACACAAAGTACTTCTTCATTATTTGAATCTGTGTCTTTTCCAGTCGTCTGGCGATCTTTCTGGTGTTTGGATTCAATTGAAATAGGATATTTCACATACTGTTAGCTGAGCACTCTCGACTGCTTCCTCAGTCGTCATCATGGGGTATATGAGAGTTGGTCCAAATATCAGAAAGATCGCCAGATGACGTGTTGTTTTTAAAAACAAAACCTATGTTGGTACCCAATGGCAAGGATGTTCTTCCCCCCCACCATAATAACTCTATAATTTATGCATACAAATGTATTTGCGGTTTGAAATACATAGGAAGAACAAACTAGCGATAGGAAGGCTGAATTAAGCAACATGTCCCTAGTAAGGCACCTCATAAATAACCCCAATTGCGCCAACTCATTTAGTGTTGACTGATTCTCAGTTGAGAGCAAGTCACACTCTTTTTACCACCTCAAGATTTTGGAAACATTGTATATTCTGACCAATAAGCCTACTCTTTGTAAACAAAGAGAGGGCTTACTTGGTTTGAATATTATCAATCTTTAGATCTTCTCTCCCTCCCCCTTTTAGGTAAAGAAAAGAAATTGTTCTTTTCTTCATTTTATTTTCTTACTCGTCCCATTTACCGGTTATTCTATTATCCTCGATATTTAGCTCTGTTGAGCGAGGATTGAAACTAGTCAGCATGCAACTCGTTTTTATTCCCCCCCCCCTTCTATTGTAAAAAAAAAAAAAAAAAAATTAATCTTTTAGGTCTTTTTAAAGCATTAATAAAATGCTGTACCCCCCCCCCCAAAAAAAAAATGTTTTTTAAATAATAATATATATATATATATATATATATGAGGCATATTGAAAAATAAAAATAAGTTAAAATTCTTAATTCATGAAAAGTATGTTGAACTGTGTATGAGTATGTGGAATAATATATATATATAATATATATATATATATAATAAATAAAAATAAGTGAATAAAATTTATAGGGGTACATAGGAGGGGAACTTACCAGTTTGCATTTTTTAATCTGTTCATGACAAAAGAAAAAAGAAAAAAGAAAAAAGAAAAAGAATTGCAAGAAAATGTAGACTAGTTGCCAGATATTGTACACTTAGTAGAATACCTGATTAAGTGGGATGGCCACTGGTGATGTGTCATCACATGTATTTAAATCTATGTACAAATCTGATTGAAAAATCCAAATCTTTTCAGTTCCATTAATGGCATATAATCATATTTTCACAAAAGAAAACATTTAAAATATTCTAAATGGTTTGGTTTGTTTTGTTTTGTTTTGTTTTGTTTTACAGCATATCAACCTCAGTGGGTCATTTAATGCTGATAAAGTTTTGAAATAAATCAATTCTTAAATGGATAATACAATTTTTTTATAAATACATTTTTGTATTTAACCCATAGATGGGACCCTAACAGGTACTACCACTCTGGGTCAGAGTGGACCAGGGAGCAATGGTGATGAAGGGGTGCTCCACATTCCCCAAACCTCCAAAACTGGAACCTCACCATCAGATAGAGTTTAACATCATTCCCAGGACATGTAGACCCGCAGCCACCGCCTTCTAGCACCCATATGATAAAAAGGGGTTGGGGCTTGCCATAAGGGCTATTCTAAATGGATTATTTTATAAAAAAATATTGAATTCTAAAATATCCCTTTTTATTTTGTATTACTTAGATTTTTTGGACTGCTGTCCTCATCTTTATTATTATAAAGGCCTCCTTCAAGTGTTCCTTGTTGTAATCAGGAGCCTTCACAGAATTTCAAAATAAATTCTTTATTTAATCCATTTGGATAGATTGTTCTCATTCCATTAAACATGACCAGGTACAAGTGTTAAACTGTTAAGTATTCTATGTTATTTTCACCCATAGTTAGGATTGAACCTGCAACTACAGATTGTCACTTAGAACTGTATTAACTCAAATCTTATATTCATTGTACTAGGTGTCCAAAAATGCATTGGCCAAGATGTTGTGTATATAACAATAAAGATGAGGACAACAGTCAAAAAAATTTAAATAATACAAATTATCAAGCCTCATAAAAATTCAGACAAATAATCCCTTCTTATAATAAGTTATGAGATGTCTTCAGAAAAAAAAAAAAGTTATTTAATAAGAATGAAAATAACAAAAAAGTAGAATTGAAAAACAATGCCTGAAATCTTAATTCTTAAAGGAAAAAAAAATAAAATTAACAAAATTCCCGCTTTGACCAAAGAATTCTTTATCTTCACTAGCTGGAGAAGCAAGGATGAACTCATAAGTGATGTTCTTCTGTGGAAGCCATCACATGGGCATGCCATAGCAGGTCGTCCAGCAAAGATGTACATAGACCAATGATGTGCAGAGGAACTCCCAGGGGCAATGAATGATAGGGATGGTTGGTGAGAGATTGTCATGGATATCCACGCTGCTAGCGCGACATGATGATGATGACTTTGTAAGTTAGTTTCAGTATTGCCAGATGATTGCTTGATTGATTTTAATGGCATGTCAAACAACCTAAGGTAATTTTATGCCAAGAGGTTAGGGAATGGCATTCATTGTATTGGTGTATATTGATAATAAACCGTTGTTTTTTGGACAGTTAGTGTAGATCTTGAACTCAAAGTCGTTGAAATTCAAAATCAGAGGTGAGTTAAATGATTGGCATGAAATAACCTTTGGGTAACCTTCTTTCCGGTTCTCACTCCATGTATGCAGTTGAAGGATCTTAGGTTTAGAAAGTCTGGTTCTGAATAAAAATGTGACCACAAAAAATATATGCCTCGTGTTGTGTCTGAGTGAACTAATAGCAACCTTAGCGAACCAGCATCTTGAAGCTAAAGACACAGACCAGACCAGCATCTTGAAGCTAAAGACACAGACCAGACCAGCATCTTAAAGACAGACCACAAGAAATAGAAGTTAGAAAAAATGTTCCAGCTACAAGAAACAGAAGAAAAGAAATCTAGCCATAAAGCCAGCTACTCAAGTAAGTAAGAAAGATTATGGAAGTATAACTACAGATACTCTCATATCTCATAATCATAATAGAAGAACTCTTAACATATGTATACCCAGCAGAAGAACGTGTATATAACAGTATGTTCATATTTACATTTTTGTGTAGCTGTTTCTTAAAATTTATTTTGTTTTGTACATGGTCCTATCAAATAGATATAATTTTTAAATAAATCTCTGACCAATAGATGGGACCCTAACAGATACTACTACACCAGAATAAACCTGGGAGTAACGGTGATGAGGAGGTACTCCAGGCTTTCCTGATGTCCAGAATTGGAGCCTCACCATCAGATGCAATTTAGAGCTATACCCAAGACACCCTTTTAGTATGGGGGAGAATCTGCAAGGAATACAGTCAGCATATTCTAAGCCCCACCAACAGGGTGTTGCTAGGTATTTGTTGGTGTGGGTATTATAATACGATTCAATATTCCATTTATCATAACTTTTCTGTATTTTGTAAAAAATTTTAATCTTAAAAACGAAAACATTTGAAGAAATAAAAAAAATCAACCCCTCTCATCATGGCATCAAGTGAGACTAAGAAAAAAATTACTTAGGGGTGAATGGAAATTAAATTTGGTTACAAGGGGAGCATATAAAACGTTTGTGAAGCTCTGCTCTAGGTCATTATCTGTCCCATAATAAATGATACACTTGCATATAAATTTTACATATTAAAAATAGCAACTGTTATGGGACAGACATCGTAATAAATTTTGTCTACCAAGTTCTTATCAGTCTGAAGATAAGACGACAAGTAACCTAATAATAATCATATGGGAATTTTTTTTTTTTTAAGTAAAATAGATAAAGAAAAAAAAATAACATTTAACAATTGAGTGTAGTTGATTTTGTTTATATTTTGATATTCAACAACCTTATGAAGAAGAAAAAACTTTCTTCATTTGCCACATATTGATTACCAGACCCCAATTATTCTTTTCTTTTTTTTTTGTACAGACATTCACCTTTTAAATATTCTAATGGATATAACTATTTACATATAGCTGAAGTACCCATCCTACATTGGGTAAGAGGCCAAGATTTTTAGAAGGCAGACTTAGCAAGACTGATATAAAAAAATCTCTATCAACTTAAATTTTCTAAACATCTATTTTACAATTCTCATTGACAATTAATATTATATATAGTTATTATTAGTAATGAAAATAACTTCATGATACAGAAAAGAGACTTGGCAATTATATTTTTTATAGTTAGTATTTCAGAAAAATTGATATCATTTCATAAACTTGACTAATTCTCATTCAAATAATCTCAAATTTTAACAGCATGTTAACTCAAAATTATGTCCAAAAAAAAATAAATAAATAAATAAAATAAAATAAAAATTTCCTGATCTCCCCCCCATGCAAGTTTAATACAAAGTCTCTTTAAGATGGGGATTTTTTTGTTTTATGGGGGCATTTCGCAAGGATCCAAATCACTTTTCAGTAGTAATAGATCTGTGAGACTAGCTTGCTAATCATTAAACCACAAATTATGTTTAATATTTTCTCTTTTCAGAAATGCCATTTATTGAAAATATATAAATACACACACACATTATATACATATATATATATCATTATTTATAAAAACAAACACTATTTATGTACATGCATACACACATAAGAATTTAATATAGACAAATTAGTAACAGTTGGAGATAAAGTATCTAAAGTCTCAAAAATCATACAAAATATTAATTGATAATTTAAAGAAATAGATTTAAATCATTTCATTTTATAATTATATACATAATAAAACAAATAATCAAGTTTTTAAAATGTTTGTTAATATGGATAAATTATTATACAGATAGAATTAAGAAATGAAAAGAAAAAAAATAGAAAGGACAAAAAAAAAATGAAAGTTCATCCTATTGCATTTTCTTCTTTTTCTGTACAGTGCATTATTATCATTTATCTCCAACCAAGGACAGGGGAGGGGTGGGGTTGGAATGCACCTAAAGCAAAGTGGTGAGTTAGGATGATGAGGTCAGGGAAAGGTTGAAAACATGTTATGAATTAAGTAATTCACACCTATGTGCATGGAAACTTTCATTTTTTAATCTTTTTTGAGGGTTTTTTTTTTCCAAGTTTCTATTTTTAACTAGAGATAGATATTACAAAAAAGACTTGTTTATGTACCAAGGAGAGTAAAAAATTTATACGCACTTTCGCCATAACATATTCATTATTGTCACACTGCGTTCTGCGCATGACTGCTTATAGTTGGCATTGTTGGTCACATAATTGGAGTTTGAGCCTGATTGCACCATTTTGCTTGCTGTCTTTACAGTGTAAACATGGCCACTCCACTCGCAGTATGCACCAAGGAAGTAAGCCTATTTCCTGAATTGGAAAGAGTGTCAGGGGGCAATGCACTACTGCTTAGAAGTATGTATGAGTGTATAGAGAAGTTTAAAAGTGTCCAAACAAGCGTGAAGTATGAAGGGGGGCAAGACACCCATCAACTTTCATCAATGATGTGAAGATTCAGCTAACTCAAGAGATGGTAATGGCAAACCAGTGAGTTGGCATCAATGAGGTAGCAGATAATTTCCCCTCATATTTTCACTGGGAATCACTGATTTGGTTTGGTTTGGTTTGGTTTGTTTTACGGCATATCAACCTCAGTGGGTCATTTAATGCCGATAAAGCTTTTAAATAAATCAATTCTTAATGGATAATACAATTTTGTTTATCAACTCATGTTTTTCTATTTAACCCATAGATGGGACCCTAACAGGTACTACCACTCTGGGTCAGAGTGGACCAGGGAGCAATGGTGATGAAGGGGTGCTCCACATTCCCCAAACCTCCAGAACTGGAACCTCACCATCAGGGAGTTTAACTTCATTCCCAGGACATTGGGAATCACTGAAGCATTTTAATTCTTCAGGATAACAAGTAGGATTTTACTCGTAGAACTTTGTTTTTATTAATTTTAATCTAGTATTTTTCTTCATCTTAAATTTGGTTGGGATTGTTTTTGTTTGAATCGAAATTCATTCAGATTGTTATCTTTATGATAGTGAGGGGAACAGAATAATAATATGCATGATGCAGACAAATCAAGAATGAGAGTATACAATCTATTAATAATGGAGATTAGGTCTATTTGTATATAACCGAAAATATGTCACTGCTCACGTCACATTACCCAAAAACATCATAACATAGAATTAAAAATTCAACCATGCAGCCTTAGACAATCTTCACTGTTTTTAAAACAAGTTTTAATAAATACATACCCAGTATTATATATTTATATGTAGTTTATTCTATTTTAATATATATTTAAAGTTATCAGAACTAAGTTTCCATTTCAATTTGTTCTATTTTTTTTACTCCTTTAATAAGTTTGATGATTTTACTTATTTATGGTACAAACTCTCTGACATTGAATTTTTAACTCCCATCCCTTGGGCAATATCTTTCCAAAATTAATATTTACACAGCCCAGAAGGCGTTTAGTTCATTAAGGAATATTTTATGAAGCCAAAATGTTCAGCTATTAAGGAAATATGTTTTGCAATTTATCTGTTATAACTAGGGTGAGTCAAAATTTAATTTGTATAAAATCATTTGTTTGCACACAGTTATATGGTATCAAGTATTCCTATCTAACACTAATAATTCATACACAGTTATATGGTTGCAATTAACTATTTCTATTTAATAATAATCATTTGTTGCACACAGTTATATGGTATCAAGTATTCCTATCTAACACTAATAATTCATACACAGTTATAATTAACTATTTCTATTTAATAATAATCATTTATATGGTATCAAGTATTCCAATTAACTATTCTATTTAATAATAATCATTTGATTATCAACAAATTTTCAAACAAATCTATTTGACCTATAGATGGGATCCTAACAGGTATTACCACTTACAGTGGATCTGGGAGTAATGGCAATGAAGAAGTCACTCCACACTCCCCAGAGTTCTGGAACTGAAGACTCAATGTTGAAAAATACGTGGGAAAGAGGAAAATGCAGAAAAGGGAAAAAATGCAGAAAAAAAAATACAGAAGAAAAAGGAAATGAAAAATAGAAAACATGATTATGACCAAAATAAAAGGAAAAAAAGATGAAGGAAACACAGAAGAAAAAATGAGAGAAGGGGGACAAATAAAGAACAAAAAAGAAAATGGGGGTCAAAGAAAATGCGTGCACATGCACACACACATATAAAAATAAAATAAAAAACAAGATTCTCTTAATGTCTCCACTGAGCAGGGCAGGGCCACACCCAAGTAATTTCCCCCCTTCCATAACCAGATATTCATGACAACCAAAGAAGTCAGTGAAACCTTTGGGAACACAAGATGAAGCTTCAGTTCATTTGTCTTCCTACTGGTTGAAATTGATTCTCCAAGGACAATTCAATTTGACCCACGAACACCTCGTTTGCAATACTAATTACCAATTAGCCCATGTCCACAGAGGGAGGGGGATAAGAGGGTGGGGAATTTTATTCCAGTTTCTAAATTGCCATCTGGCTAAAGGTCTTTCTTTCATTGATAGAAAGATAATGATAGCATTGCACTGAATGAAGACTATGGCATTACACACACACACACACACACAGAGTAAAAGAGAAAATATTAGAAATAAAGAAAGTTATTGTATTTAGGCTTAAAATCTTTTTCATATATAAGTTAAGGTAGTGTAAGCCATAAATTCCAAGTTTAAAACCTTTGATAAAATTAAAATAAAAAGAGGATTTCATACAAACACTTATTTTGCCCTTACTGTCAGTTTTATGAGGTATTCTTAATCATTAGACACATAATGTGATTCTTTTCAAAAGTTGAATTCACCACTGTCCAGTCAATGCTGGCAGAAAATATTTACCAAATGAATGTAAAAACTAAAAATGGAGCCAATCTGATTTATATAGAGGTCTTTTATAGTCACAAAACTTTATAAACAAAAAAAAACATATTAAAAAAAGATGACCCATCTATGGGTTAAATAGAAAAACATGAGTTGATAAACAAAATTGTATTATCCATTAAGAATTGATTTATTTCAAAACTTTATCGGCATTAAATGACCCACTGAGGTTGATATGCCGTAAAACAAAATCAAACCAAACTAAAAAAGATGCTATGCCAACAGCACAAATATATAGGGAAGGAAAAAAAAGAAAAAACAATAAAACATATATAATCAAATAGAAGTTGATAAAGGAAAGAAAAAAACAAACAAAAAACAATAGCCTGTAGGGCATGATTGAAAAACTATAAATTGTGTTTGAGAGACAAAAAAAAAAAAAAATTAAAAATCACTTCCTTCATATAAAATTATTGACTAAATAAGAAATCTGAAATTATTAAACAGATGCAGACATATAAAACAAACATCTTTTATGTTCACCGACTCCAAATTGAGGATAAAAAAATAGTCTATTGTTTATATGCAAACTACTTATGTATCTAATTTGCAAACACTGACTACAACTGTCATATGTCCAACTTTATTGGTGTAGAGGGGAAAGGTTTAGAACTTGCAAAATATAAATCAAAAGTGATCTCAACTTTTGAAAAGAATCACATTATGTGTCTGATGATTGAGAATGAAACTAACAGCAAAACAGAAAATGTTTGCATATGAAATCATCTTAATTTGTTTTTATCAATAGTTTTACATTAGGAGTTTAAGATTGTACATTGCATGTCAAACCAATCCAGGGTTATTTTATGCCTAGAAGTTAAGGAATAGCATTTATTGTATGTTTGTATTTACATTTTTTTTGTATAGTTGTTTTTTAAGAGTTAACTTCTTTTTTGCCCATGGTCCTATTAAATACAAATAATTTTTCAACACAGATGAGACTCTAATATGCACTACTACTACTGCTACTATGGGTCAAAGTAGACCTGAGAGTAATGGCAATGAAGGAGTACAATAAACTCCCCCAGAACTCCAAAACTGAAGCCTAACAATATAAGTTGGAATATATATTCCAACCCTACATATACAAGTATGTAGTATATTAAGAAAGATTGAAAAAAAAAAAAAACACAGGTTTAAATGAGTTAAGTGGTGAGTTTATTGGCCAATGCTGCAGTGTTTCAATCTATTAATTAGATCGTCTTCAGGGCATTTGTTGGTATATGGAAGGTAATGAGAAATTTTTTTATCACAGAATAACGAGAAAAGCGAGTGATAGTCCTTGTTTAAAATTTAAGGACCATCACTCGCTTTCTCGCTTAACTCATTTAAACCTGTGTTTTTTCAATCTTTCTTAATATACTACATACCATCGGATTCACTTCCTTTTCTTCACATATACAAGTATCTATAGCACATACTCAATTAAATACAGAAATAGTATGATTATATATATATGTACACACACACACCACACACAAAACCTGGATATACAAAAATACACATCCAACCGCACATGAAATAACCCCCACCCCAAATCAGCAACCCTACCAAATTCTTCATTTGTAACATTTATTTATGAGAGTACTTCCATCCAAGCAGCTCCCACCCTTCTACCCACAAATTACTTTTATTTATTTCTCTACCTAACTCCTTACTTATGTTATTTATTGGGGGTACAAGCGGTCAATTGCAAGAGGGTGGTGTCAGGAAAGTAAGAATGCCACCCGTCTTTACTAAAAACCTAACTGCATATGGACAAGGTACGTGCAAACCCTACCCGCAAAGATGCCAGAGGCAATGCATGGTAAGGTGCAGGGGTAGAAGTGGCACCGAGAAGGACGACTTTGACAGGATTCCGAGCAAGGGTATAATTTTGAAATGAGACAATTACTTCTCGAAGGATTGAGACATACTTCATGTGGGCTGAATTGAGAACAGCGAGAAACAAAAGACGACAGGAGAAAGGGAATGGAGGCTAAGAAGAGGTACTACACTTAAGTGGGTACCTTGTCTTGAAGAAAGAAAAAAAAATCAAAAAGAGGCTGGATGAAAATGATATACTCAAGGTAAAAAAAAAATTATTGTGCATGACTTGGTCATGTAGTGCCAAGTTTAAGGAGATATCCTTAGCAAGGTGGAGGCTGATAGGTGCTATTACCTGGCACTGAGAACTGTACATCCAACCTCCCAAGATATTTGACAGGTAACTTCATTGTCCTTTTGTCACCCCCAAGAAAGCTGATAAAACAAGAATTCTTTTTTTTTTCTTCTTTTAGGATCAATATTCCCAGGAAACATACATTTTTTCAGTGATGTTGAGATGCACAACATCTCTTATTATAATGGAGATTGTGTGACTGTCTGTAACCGAAACTATATCAGTACCCAAGTCACAATTCCCTTAGTTATTTATGTCACATTCACCATGATTTTATTTTTATTTAAATACCGGTTTACAGTGTTAACAGGAAGGTTAATTTGCATATCTATCTTAAAAATTGGTTTTATTTTAATAAATATGAGCAAAAAACTCAGAGATAAATCTTAAAAGAAATCCATTAACAAGAAGGAATAACTAATTTTATTCTTTACATTCAAATTTAACTAAATAGTTAAATTAGGAAAATTTAGCAATGAAAGCCAGGAGTGATGGAAAATGATGGAAGGGATAGTTTAAAAGTTATTCTATTTTTCGATTATACCCCTTGTTTTAAATCCTTTTATCTGCATTCTTATTTAGTTTCATTAAATATTTGCACCCAGAGGGTGCATATTTTTGCTAGTTAGTATATTAAGAAAAAACTAGATATCATTTTTGACATTGTTAGTTGAAATTAATTGTATTGACAAGGAATAAGGTTATATTGAGAAAAAAATGTTATATTATATATATATATATATTATATATATATATATATATATATATATATATATCAACCCTTATATATGTTAGGGTAGGAAGAAATTAATTCAATGGTGCTTGGTAACTGACAGTTTCTTGCCAATGTGATTTTCAAACCAAGTGATTAATTTGAGTTCATATTTTTCCTAATATACAGTTATAAGGTGCATCATGGGAAGGTTCCAACACCTGAGTCATGGTAGGAGGACTAGTTTAGTTTGTGTGGCATAATGTGAGGGCTGGTTTTCTTCATGTGGGATTCTGGGGAAGGCATTATAGATTTGCTACTTTATTTCTTCTCTGGCATTTAATTCATTCTGATGTTTTTGTTTGTTTGGTTTTTTTTTGTTTATTTTATATATCATATCATCATCACTTATTATTATTAAACATTTTATAGATAGATAGATAAAGTCTGGCAGAATGATCTCTTAGATTTGGAAGTTTTTTTTGGGGGGGGGGACAGATCCTATTCAAAATTTAATTTTGCTATAAGAAACAATATTTATCATGTTTTGTTATGGTCACTACTTTCTTTTAAAGATTATAGTGTCCAAATGTCTCACAAGTTATACACTCCTGAAACCTCAACTAGAATTCCTGAAGCACTCGCCTAGAATGCAGGGTTTTTGCTTACACCAGAAACCGTTATTCTAATGAAAATAATATGAAAGATCTATTTGAAAAAGTCAACATAGAAGACATTCTGTCCTTTTTGAAGGAAATAAAATTATACCATAGAATATAGACATGAACTTAATCAATACCATACAACATGATCCCCAATGATGCTAACATTGTTAAAACCATTAACCACAAAAGTGTAAATATAGATACATACTTCCTAATGTTGCATAGCCATCAACTTCTATATATGTTATATAGCGGCTTCTTCAAACTCACGCTGAATCGTATACGTTGCTGGTATACTGCGGGTAGGTTAGTAGTCGGCATAGAGACTCAACACATGGGCATTGTAACAAACTTTAGTTTATTTCTTTACATTCTCTCGGGGTGCGTGTGAGTGGACAATGAAATGACCGAGGGTTGACAATGACTTCCACTGCTGCTGGGATCTGGCGGTGTTCAGGTAAAGGGGTGGCTGGTGACGTCTCACCGCCCTTAGCTGTGGCAGTGCGTGACCACGTCGGTCCGCCGTCTCTCTCCTGACCGGGGTCTGTTCACTACTGACCTCTGGCTTTTGTATTGATGATACGCCTACGCATCTCTACCCTTGATCTGATAACTATCTCCGAACTTATTGTTTCCCATCCTTCTTTTGTTCGCTTTGCTTAATTTAACCGGAAATTCATATTTCCGTTTGTACAATATCCACACTGTTAGGCATGATATAACCCTATAGACAGGCTGATACGCTATTAAAATCAACCAATTGCCTAGATATTGCTTTGATTTCATGAAAAGTAAAATCTTTGAGTTTGTAAGTTGGCTGTGGTTCATTTAATGACTTGAGATTCAGGTATCACCAGAAGAAGAAATCACAAGGGGATAGATCTGATGAGTAAGTCAGCCACAAGATGTTGCCACATAATGAGATGAGGCATCCTGGGAAAATGCATGATATTCACCATCCTACGTAATACCAACTGTCGCTGCTCAAAAACACACATTCCTCCAGCTCACTGCTACAGAGGTAATTTTAAATCATATTATATATATTTTAAATATATCTATTATATTAAAGCTGAGCGAATCAATTTTTGTCTCCTAAGGGCTTTTTTACTGTTTAGTTTAATGACACAAAAGTTATACAGTGTTATTCCTTAGTTTTAGGATTGAGTTATGTTAGAAAAAAAATTCCATTTTAATTGGTTCCAGTCGTAATTTGCAATTAAGTCAGAAACTGACCTGTCTCATACTTTACATTCTGCCAATCACTTTCCCCCTATCTATGTATATCTTGATTACCTCCTTATATATCTGGTGAGTAACACTCAGAGTATGAGGCTAACTTGGTATCTCAGAGTCCAATGCGGTTAGTCACCTTCACAAGCCTTACAAAAAACATCCAGAGCTGCTGAATTGTACCCCACATTACCAAAATATTGAAAAACTTTTGACTCATCCTCGTATTATTTGGGAAAATGTTCAAGCAGTATATCTAGGAAAGTTAGAACAATATCAATAAAAAACATAAAATAAATTCTAAAGTGCACTTGTTAAGCATGTGCCTCATCAGCCAGAAATTACAATAAATACTTAAAGACTTAAGATAAACTTATACACAATTCCAATTTGGAATTTAACCAAATTAAGTCATCATATAATAAAGAATACAAAAAATAAAATAAGAAGAGAAAAAAAATGGCATTACAGATTTTGATGTAAACTACTTAAATATAAAGTGTCCAAAAAGAGAGAAAAAAAACTTTTTTTAGCGTAATCGAGACAATGTATACAATATGGATATCCAAATCAATTCAAGATGTTTCCATGCAACGTATTTAGTGAAAATAAGTTTTATATTGTCACGTTAAAATCCCACAAATAACCACTGAGGGTAACTGGACCATAGACAATACTGATACGTAAATCAATTCAAGATGTTTTTTACAAATTACTCAAGTACTAATTATTAACCATGACTAACAATACCAGGACACAGTTTTATAATGAACATTTTAAAAAAGGTCATATTTTGAAAACATAACATCAGGTGGATTGATTGATAGATTTTAACAGCATTTCAATCAGTCTGGGGTTATCTGATGCCAAGAGGTTAGGGAATTGCATACATAAGTGACGTTCTCCTGTGGGTACCTACACATAGGCACACCCATGTGGGTCGGTCAGCAAAAACCTACATGCAGAGATACTGTATGTTGTGCAGAGGACCTTCCAGGAGAAATGGCTGATAAGGACGGGTGGTGAGGAAGATTCATGGAGATCTGTGTTAACAGCATTACTCAATGAAACGTCTATATTTACATTTTTTGTGTAGTTTTTCTAAGTGTTTTTTGCATATGGTTATATGATATCAATAGGGCAGTTTAGCTCAGTCGGTAGAGCGTCCGACTAGGAACCACAAGGTTCTGGGTTCGATACCAGCTCTTGCCAACTCAGCATATGAGTAGCACAGGCATCTGTGTGGTAAAATGTGGAGCTGATGGTAAGTGTGGAGCTCCGCCTTAGACGCCAAAAACAATATCCTCGGTCTAGCACTAATGAAAAGGAGATAGACTCCCTTGCTGTCTGGCTGATACCGACTATAGGCCACCCTGACGACTTTTACTTTAATTTTATGATATCAGGTATCTTCATTTACTAGAAATAATTTTAAAATATCTATTTGATCCATAGATGGGACCCAAACAGGTAATCCCACCAGAGTAGACCTGGGAGGAAAAGCAATTAAGGTACACACACAAGATCTCTAAAACAAAGAGCCTCACCATTAGATACAGTTTAGTGTCATACCCCAGACACTATCACTGGTGGAGGAAAATATGGACATTAAATTTGATTAATTCAGCAACAAAAATATTTTTTAAAATGGCCGTAAGAAGAACAAAAGAAAAAAAAGGACAGCATACTTACGAATTGCACCTTTGAGTAGGTCAGTGTCATCTTGTACTAAGGCTCGGTAGCCAATGTGTTGGCACGTGGCCCAACAAAGGACCTCAAGTTCTTTGAGAATCACAAATGGTTGCTGAAAGGAACAATTGTGACAGGCGTACACATCGTGGCAGAAAACAAAAGCAACTCCTTCCTGATTGAAAGAAAGAAACCAAATAAGTTGTGATGCTTTGTATGATACCTGTTTGACCAACTTTTTAAAAAAAGACGCAGTTGAGGCTGCAATGCAGTTGAGGCTGCAATGCAGTTGAGATTGCAATGCAGAAGCTTGCAGAAATGTCTTTCTTTTTTCTTCATAGTTTTTGTTTTTTGTTGGGTTTTTTTTCCCAAGCTTCTTGGACTAATATCCTCATCTGTGTTTCTTACTTTAATGGGCAGAATTTCAAGTTTTACTCTTCAACATCCCAGAGACCGTTTATTTATTGGGGGCGGAAATTTTCAACTAATTTACAATTATATAGTGGGGTGAGGGCTAATGAATTCAAAGTAAAACATTACATCAAAATTATGTTCATTTTAGCATTTTTCTCTCATTGACCCCATAATCTGGTTTGGTTGATGTGGGGTGCTATTCATGTAGCTTGTCTTGGGCAGAGCCCAACACTCTTCACTTTAATGTAGCTTTAAATTCATTAAATATTTTAAAATTATATGAACACTAAAAATAAAAACCAAACCTACATAGGAATATATACAGCAGATGATTTTTAAAAAATAAAAAAATCAACTGGTCGTTAAACAATATGTTCTTGCTTAGTTTTAGTTATGCAAACAAATGCTTATAATAATAATAAGAGAATACATACCCATGTAGAATGTAATTTGTAGCACATATATAACATAACTGAAGCAGTTTAAGCTGAGGTTGGCAATATCATGGTAGTTAGTGCACTGACACATTGTACATTGCTTTAATCAGTGTAAGATTTGAAACCCTAATGCCACTGAAGCAACCAAAATCATTTGTTGTGCAAAATGTGAAGGCACAATTGATCACAGTGCAGCAACCAGATGGTTCAAGAAGGTTTTGCTCAGACAGCAAGAATCTCAGCGATCAAGCAAAGTTAGGTAAGACTGAAACCATGGATTCCAGAGCTGTGCTCCAAGCCATAGACACTAATCTGTCAGAGAGTATCATGTTTGTTTTTTTCTTTGTTTAATGGCATATTAACCTTCATGGGTTATTTAATGCCAAAGCCGTCCTTGTAGAAGAACTGTAGTGGTACTATTAAACCCATAGCTGGGAAAATGAGGGGTGTTCATACCTTTGCCAAGGGTATTAGTCTGAAAGTGAGCATAATAGCATGACTGGAGTTTGAACTCACTTACTACAATGTTACAGTCTAGCATGTTAGCAACTCCGCATTGGGCCCCACTTCTGAGAGCATCAAGTAGAGATTGATATTTTAAAGTCAAATGGGATTAATCACATTCATAACTTCAGCATAGCCAAAATTTTGCAGGATGTTTTACTTATCAGAGTATATGTTGTAAAGGGAAGTAACCCTCACGTATGAAAATGAGATATGTATAAAAGAGCAACAGAGGATTAGCTCAGAGTGATGGGAGTTGATCTCCAACCACGAACGTTGTTTCGTATTCTCAGATTGCAAACACACGTGCGACGACTTCAAGATAAGTAATCTTACCAAGATACTTTTTTACCTTGCCGTTTTTTTTGTTATTTGTATTATTTGTAATAAATTATTATTACAACCACTCAATCTTCTCGTTTATGTATTTCCAATACATAACAGTATATATATATATAAATTTGAGTCTGTATCAATATACAGGGTGGTCCGAAAATCTTGTCACCCCACATTGTTTTAATTTTCAGTATTTTTTGTTTTAATAATATAAGTTATGTAATTATTTTACCTCTTAAAAAAAAAATATTTGAAAATTAAATCATTTTCTAAAATTTTGGGTTGTATTATGTAATTATTTCATCTCTTAAAAATAAAATTTAAAAAAGAGTAGGGCATGACAAGACTTTTGGACTACCCTGTAGATGCAGTGAATGTCCAAATATTTTAATAATTTTGACTTCTTTCTTAGATATTCATCATAATTTATTGCTCACTTGTTACAAGGTTATGCTTAAACAAGAAAGCAGATGTCAAAAATTACAATTATTTATTACTTGTAGCAACATGGGCTCCTGTTTATGTTTTAATGGAACCACAAAAACAATCCCACCAATCAAAATCATGGAATTATTTGCATATGGATAAATCATACAAATATTTTAGCAGAATTTTTTTTTAAATGCGCACATGCACACAATTTGAGTTTCTAGTTGAGAAAAAAAGAAAAATGCAACTTTTTTTTTTTTTTGCCTTCCATACTTTAAATTATGGTCATTAGCTTTTGGAGGGAGTACAAAACAGTATCTGGGTGGTCTCAGGTACATGCAATGTTTTTGGAATATAGTTTAAAATCTGTCCCAGCATGATATCTTTCCTGTGGAACTCTTTTCTTGCTATTTTCTGAGAGGAGTTTGAATTCAACCAGCAAAGGCAACTTACCATTACTATATTCTTGTCAGTTACCCCTCCACCAACCCAAGTATTCATAACTTGAGCTGGGGAGAGGGATGAGGATATTAGTCAAATGAATATAAATTATTAAGCAGTAACAGGCTCAAAGCAACTTTGAATTTTGTCATCTTTCTTTCTTTCAAGATGAAAAATAAAAGCAGCAAAAAAATAAAAAAAAAAATAAAAATAAAATTAAAATCAAAATATTATGAAAATAGAAACAAAATCAATAAGAAAGTTTTTTAGATTATCAGACGAAATAAAAATTTGAATTAGACAATATTCTTTAAAAACAATTGAAAATAACTGAAAAAATAAAAATGTTAAAATCTATAAATCTCAATGAAATAAAAAAAAGTTATAAGAACTTATCTGCCTTTGGAACGTTTCATTTTCTTGAAATTAGCTGGCTTGTTTTAAAGCATGTCAATCCTTGTTGGGTTATTTTATCACAAAATCAGTTAAAACAATTATGATTTCCAATTATATACAGTTCAAAAATATCTCTTCAGTTATTTTATACAAGTAAAGACTTCATATTTAGTTGCAATATCAATGTTTAAGAGCCAATGTATTAATGTAGTTCACAGGCATTTTAAACATTATCTCAAATGGATCTATTTTGAATCTGAGATGGACCCTAACAGGTACTACCACTTTAGGTCAGTATAGACCTGGGAGTAATGGCAACAAAGGGACTTGACTAAGCTCCAGAAATGGAGCCTCACCACTTAGTAAAGTTACCTCTATAAATGTCATCCCTGACAGAATTTTTCATGCAAAGATTTTGTTTTTGTTTTGTTTTCCTCTATTCCTGGATGAAGTCACAATTTGGGAGGGAGTGACTTACCTTAATCCTTAATCTTTGTGACTATTTTACATTAACACAACCACACATTACAAAAACACTTTTGAAATTTACATTAACCCTTTCATAGCTCCCAGTTTCACATTTAGAAAAGAAAAAAAAACACTTGTTTCAAAAACATGATTTTAAAAACTTTTGTCAGCATAAAATGTGATTACCTAGAAGATGGAAAATATAAACCAGCAAATAGAATAGTGTATAAAATTTGACTATATTTGCATATAACACAACACAAGGAATCTGAATATAGTCAAACACAGCAGTTTAAGACAATAAATTTCATTTAAAACTTTAGAAAATAAAACTCATGAAAATAAAATCAAACATTTTTTGATGATTATGAAAATGTAAAAAAAGATCTTAACTGAAAGAAACTAGCATAGTTCCTATCATAAATGGTGGGATTATTTAGGTATGGACTAGCTCCCCTGACTAGGAAGAGAGCGTATTGATTCATTCATTTTAACAGCATGTCGACCCATTAGGGTTAATTTATGCCTAGAGGTTAAAGAACCGCATTCATTTTATGTTCCTATTTACATATTTTGTGTAGTTTCTCAAGAGGGTTTTTTTTTTGCACAGTCCTATAAAATGCAAATAATTTTTAAACAAATCAGGAGTTCCATCAGAAACAACTGCCAAGCTAAGACTGAGCATGACAGGGATAGGCACAGGTGCATCCACAACAGTGTTGCCAATAGCCAGAGCTTTGGAGGCCTTACTTTTGGGATTACCCATATATATATATATACACACACACCTCAAATGCATTTTATTAGAACACGCATTTCCAACAACGCAATCTAGAAAACAATCAGAAACTAAATGGATTCTAAAATTACAAACACACGTGAAGGGATTGAACGTAGACATCGGAATTCTCCGTTATTATAAATATTTCACAGGCGCTGCCAACAGAGACAAGGAAGCCGTTAAACAGTAATAACATTCATTTAATAAAGGGTATCTAACGAACCTGAAAATTTATGACAAAAAATAATAAAAAAATAAGTGAATCCAATACTCCATAATATCGAGTTCATTCATTTATATATTTTTTAATGCTTCGTAATAACACCCAACTTTAAAAAAACTTTTTTTTTTTATTTTTTTTTTTTTTTTAATCATAAATGGTTTTAAAAAATAAATCATTAACATTAACTAAAATATATAAAAAGACAATGTTACCATATAATTGAAAGCCAATAAATTTTGATTGTCAGATTGAAGTAATGTGAAAACCATGCTTTTTGCCATAAAAAAAGAAAAAGATGCTAATAAAAATCAATGTGGTTTTCATTGTTTTTGAAGAGACACAAACCATGAACCTTTTTTTATTAATATTAATACACCATTTACTACTAAGTAATTTTCAGAACAATATACCAGCAATAGTAATCAGTTGAGGGTTAGAATTTGTCTACTGGAAAAAAATTTCATCTCGAACAAAAGCAGTAGAAACAACCATAGAAACATTTGGTAAAAAAAATTAGTGACTGTATTGCTCTAAAGTGATTTAGGTTTTTTTTTGCACACAGTCCTATTGAATACAAATATTTTTTTAAACAGATCTATTTGACCCATAGATGGAACTCTAACAGGTACTACCACTCCAAATCAATGAGGACTTAGGAGTAATGGCAATGAAGGTACACTACACTCCCCAGATATGGAACCTCACCATCAGATTCAATTTAGTATTATATACCCACGACATTCCTTCTCTGCTAAACTTTTACCTTCATAATACACTGACTCTGGAAAATCTTGAGCAACATCTTATTAATTGCTCCCTACCAGGCAGAGAGAGAGAGAGAGAGGAGGACTTTTTGATCTTAACAGTCCTGTATACTTTTTCTATAGTTAAAAAAAAACAAAAAAAACACTGAAAATGTTTCAGTAAAAGTATTTCTCAATGATATGTAGGATCAAGTATTGTATATACTAGAATATCATCCAATCTCACATCATGTGACCCCTTCAAAATTTGATCTCCAAAAAATGATTTCATCATATATCCACAGTATCATACAAGTTGCATTTTTCGTAGGCTATATGTTTATGGAAATATATTTTCTCTCCAACTTCCTTTGTTTTTCTTAATTATTTTTAAGTGATTTTAACAAAAATGCTACAGCAAAAATATCTACATGTTCTGGAGGGATTTTTTTGCCAATGATGATATTGTTATAAAAAGACAAAGGTTTTGTTTACATTTGGTTTTGGTCAGTGATCATCAAGACTTGTTGGTTAATGCTGATTGTTTAGAAACAATTACTAATCTTATAATTGGATAATAAGAAAAGAAAATAACCAATCATATAACGGGATACAGTAAGTAAAAGAATATTTGTAATAACATTATCTCTATTTTACATAAAACAAGACAATTTGTTGACTTTTGCAGCTGGAAATTGTAGGCATATACACAAAGAAAAATAATTTGAAAAAAAAATGTATGGCAGCAAAATTTAAACATTTCCCAAAGATATTTAACAAAACATCCGTTTACAATAAAAACAATCAAATATGAATCTGAATAAGGTAAGTGAATGTTAAACAAAGTCAGAAAAGATTTCAGTATTGATTTAAGAAACATGTGATTAATAAATATTATTTTAAACAAAGAATTTTAGAAATAAAATGCACTGCTACTTGTTTATCATTGTTAAATATTTTAAATGCAATGCTTAGTGATTATAAAGATTTGATATTTTTCAAAAAAAAAAAAAAAAAAAAAAAAATTTTTTTTTTTTTTAATTCTTAAAAAAATTAATAAAAAATGGCAACAAAAATTATTTACAGAAAAAATTTCAAATGCACAACATTTTTAAAAAACACTTTTGTCAAATTATGGTATCAATATTTGTTTTTTAATTTTGAATTCTTAAAAATATTTTCACTTTTTATCATTAATAATATTTGATATTTTATATATTAAATATCAGTTTAACATGTTATTAAAATGTGTTAAAATTTACACAATGTCTTGCATATTAAGGGAAAAAAATACAATTCTCCAGATTTAAAATGACTTTAGAATAAAACAACATTCAAATATTGGTATTCAATTTATTTTCAAAAACCCTTTTAAAATACGGTAAACCTTCAGACACTTTCCTGAAAATAAAACCTATTTTTTATAATATAGTAACATTTGAACATCACAATTTTTTTTTAAACTGACCCCAGAAATAAATGAATAAATTATATCCCAAGAAAGCAAATTAGATCCCAATTCTTGAACTGTTAAATTACAGGAACTGAGAAATAGCTTTGGATGAAACAGAAATTCACATCATTTATCTCAAAGTTTATAATTCATGAATGATGCCTTAACCAAAAATTATTGTTCAATTACATTTGAGTTTTTAATCTTAAAAAACATAAAGTGGAAGTATTAGGAAAAAAATACAAACATATCAATAGGTCTGCTTTTTTTTTTTAATTATAAGATAAATCAAGCCCAGAAAAGACTTATTAGAAAAAAGAAGACTACAAAAGGCTTCCAAAAAAGAAGCCTACAAAAAGCTTCCAAGAAAGAAGCCTACAAAAGGCTTCCAATAAAGAAGCCTACAAAAGGCTTCCAATAAAGAAGCCTACAAAAGGCTTCTTGAGCTCAAATAATATTTACCGGCATCTATAAATGTTTATTTGACACAGAATTCTCATCTTTAACATTTCTGTTGTTGTCATTATCATCCAAATTTATTCCATGCTTAATCAAATATCAAGAGCAAGAGACAGGAAACTTTTCAGCTTTAAAGACAACATTGAAATTTATTGTCTACTAATATAGCTGAACAAAATTCTTCTTTTTTTTTTTTAAATAAGTTTACAAGAAAATTAAAAGTTTAAACTTTTAGTTAAGACAACTGGTCTAGGAGTAGGAAAGGTATGGACTTCGCCAGGCTAATGTTGCCCAAGATATGCTATATGATTAGCACCCTCACTACCAACAAACAGGGTTATAGGATTAATCAGAGAGGGATACAGTCTTATAGTTACAAGTTCCCCTACCTCAGGTCCAGAGCATGAACCATGAATGATGTGATTTTCAAAAAAAGCTATTTTTCTTCTTCCAATTTGATAACCATAAAAAAATCAATTAAAAAGAGAAAATTGATAAATCCCACAAAAATATCTAAAAACCAATCAAAATTATGTATGAAAGAAAAGTCTTCATTTCCAAATAACTTTAAAAATAAAATTAAATAATCTTACATCCTTTATGTTCTATAACAGGGCTTCTCAAACTTGTTACTTTTTACAACCTTTATAACAAAATTTGATTTCCATTCCCTCCCAAATAAATCAATTGAATATTGACATTTTTTTCTTAGTCTCAATGGATGCCATTATGAGAAGGGTTGATTTTTTAAAATGTTTTTGGTTTCAAGATTAAATTTTTTTACAAAATACAGAAAAGTTATAAATGTAATCTTGAATCATAATACTTGCATTAACAAATATCTGGCAATACTGAAAATTACTTACCAGATATTTTTCAGTCAGAGCAGGATTTTTTGTTAATAATAATTTTTTCCATTCATTAATTATCTCTTACCTTGGATAAGAATTTAGGCAGAGTATCTTAATTTTACTTGTTTACTATTTTTCTTTCTTTTTTAAAATCTATATTTTTATTTATTAAATAATCTTTTTTCCTAAAGTCATCTCATAATCCATAAAAAGGATATTTTACAATTCAGTATTTTTAAAAGATAATTTGTTCAAAATAATTATTTTTAAATGTTTTCCTTTGTGAAAAATGATTATATGCATTGCTAATGATACCAAAAAAATCCAAATCTTTTGGACAGAGCCAGATTGTTTGTTCATTTAAATGATCCATATGCTTTGAGCAGGTCTTATGTGAATGACACATCTCTAGTGGCTCACTCAGATATTTGCTAGGTGTATAATATCCAGCAACTAGTCAACATGTTCCAGCTATTTTTGTTCTAATGTTATAAAAGGGATTTATAAATGTAAACTAGTAAATTAAATCCCAGTTGACCCCTATGCTTTTATTCATCCTACCAAAATTTCATTCAGCTACATGGGTTTATATGGACCACTTTGAAAAGCCCTGTTCTAGACCTTTGTACATCAAACTAAAGATATAATTTTCTTTCAAAAATCCAATATCTTTATATCATGAGAAATAAAAAATAAAAATTCCACTGGATTTGGGTGTTTTCTAAGTCATACCATACCTTTTTTTTTTTTTTAAGAAATTCAAAAGGACAAATTGTATTTGAAATACACTTATGTTTTAAAATAATTGTTAAATGTTTTAAAATAAAAATATATCATGTATCAAGTGTATAAAGAGGTCTAGAAGATCATATAACAATTTGATATTCTAAATTTAAAACCACTTATATTTGTTATACAAAATTAATTTGTTATAATAAAAATCAAATTATTTTTTATTTTAATTTACATGTATTAAAAACATTTAAATCTAACTTAAAGTTAGATTTAAAAGCTTTTGAATTTAAAATCCTTCATAATGGACTATATATACAGTTTGATAGACAAGCAAGAAGTTTAACTTATCTATCAAAGTGTATAGAACTTATTATGAAGGATTCTAAGAAAATTCATAGTCAGTAAATTTATTGTACAATATATTCATCACATAGCAAATCTATTGCCAGGTAAATTCATAGTATCAGATTAATTGCTCTTATAATATCAGGCTTCCCTAACCCTAACCCTTTAGCTCTTTTTGTTAAATTCTTAAAAACTATTATTAAATTCTGAATTGAGTCACAGTTGATTTACATTCAATGAATTTACTGGCATGGAATTTGCTATATGATAAATTTACCAGACATGATCATTAAAATATTGATGTGAAGCCTAACAACAAAGTTACTGCAGTTTTCTCTCATCAAATAAGAAAAGATAGCTGCTGCTCATAACACATCTGCAAGTGTTAATTAGATCAACACAATGTTTTAATTTTTTTTTTTTTTTCAAATAGGTGAATTAGAATCAAACAAAGAACTTGATTGATGGGTGTGGGTCCAGGGTCTGACTATTCGCATGTCAGAGTAGCAGTGCATAGAAGCAGCAACAGAAACTTTTTTTATAAATTGAAAATAAAATTTAAAAAAAAATAAAAGCAGCAAAAGATGAAGAAAGCTCCAATGTTCCAGAACGAATGGAACAAGACGTAAAGCTCCTCACCTCCACATTGTTATCGTCTGGGCTTGTCGAGAAGTTTCCATAACCAACTGCACCCAACTGCAAAGCAGGATTTCAAGGGTTATAACATTTCAGCAATTTCTCAAAAGGTTCACTCTTAAGATAAGAGCAAACATGGCAGTTTTAAACCCCCTTTTTATTTAGAGAGACTCAAATCAGTTCCAGGCAGGAGAATTTCTTTTAGGACAATATCAGGTTTTAAGGAAGGTCATTTTTTTTTCCTGTTTAATATTGGCTACAAATATATTTGCTTCACTATTTGAATGGACATAGAAATATCAAATCAAAAAGAATATAAAATGTATGTACTAAAAAACACAGCACTAATGTAATACCATTTTGTCTATTACAAACATTATTCAACAAGAATACAACCCAATAGTTATTTACTAAGCTCAGATGTGGCACAAGGCCAGAAGTATAAGGTACCCAGTGAGAATCAAACTCATTACCAATGTTTTGCTAATCTTGCTTGCTAATGATTAAACACTGTGAGGGATCCAAGAATACAATCTAATAGCAGTTTGGAGATTTCAAGAGAGACAACATTTTTGTATGGAATTATCACTCAGCCATTTTATTGAAGGTTAAAAGTGTAGTAAATTTAACCTGAAACCAAATTTTTTTAGACCTTATTTTTCCATATCAAGCATCATTGGGAAATGAGAAAGTTTTAGTAAACAGGCCAGGAATTTTTCTTCAGTATCAAGTCATCTATATATTAATATGTTTGTTTCTAAATCTTCCGTCCATTATCATCCTGCAACACCCTCTGGTTAAAAATGAGACCATCCAAACTGTCCAATATGCAATGCAAAAATGTGAATACTGATTATCTAGTGTCACTTAATTGCAGATATCTTATTTGTCTCATTTTATTTCACCCAATTTTTCAAATGAAACATTCCAAATGGACTTGTGTCGCTTAAATGCCCAACGTAAAATTAAAATGAATTTAAAAAAAAAAGTTGTTCGTTTTATTTGTAATATTAAAATTGTGAATTACAGAAGATATTTTGGTAATTCTGGTAGGATTTATATGTAATGAAATTGCAAATCATCGTATCAGGCTTAATTAACTCCTTTTGCTTTTGTTTCATTTCGTGGAAATTCCATAGATCCTGTGAGTTATAATTGTTTCATCAGAAAATATTTTTATACATGAAGCATATTTCCTGGTATTATCGATTGGAAGCTAAACACCAAAATTTGATTATAATTGATAAACTAAAATGACAAAATTTCATTACCAGAAATTTAGTAACAAGAATGTTAAATTTAGCTAATTATTCAAAACTAGTCTCATAATCTGTAACACAATGATTAATGTTGGATAATTTCAGGTATAAGCCATAAACAACTTCCTGTCTGAAATAAATAACCACCAGTGTTGCATTATGGGAAAAATTAATCTTCAATGTGATGCTTCCTGCAACTAAATAGATAGCTTTCCAATGTTGGATTTACTATTTGGATTTGCATATTTGAAACTTTGCCCTTTCTGGATTTAATGCTGAACTGGATAGTGCCTTTTTTATGGACTTAGGACTTGATATCAATTATTTGTGAGTTAACTGGAATTAAAGCCTTTTCCCAAGTTTATTCTCTGTATTACCATTTAATAAATTACATCTTCTAACAGTTCATTAGTTCAGACTAGTTTTCCAACAAGCTCAATTCTCATTGGGTGACCTTGTAATTCTGTAACATGTGCCAAAATATTTATTGTATCAAGAAAAACAATTCTTATAAATTGCCACTAAACTAAATTACAGGATAAAGAATAATGAAAAACATGACAGAATTTTCAAACAGAATTATTTCAAAATAAATACAACTAAACACCTGAGTAGATTTTTTACTGGAATACCACATCACAGGGAAGGACAGCTCAAAAAAGAAACCATTCCAAAGAATTACTCAAATTCTTGGAAGAAAAAAATCAAGCAAATCTGACATATTTAGTTAAAATGGTTTACAGAAATGGATTATTTCAATTTCCTACAAGAAAAAAATGTAAGAAAAGAAAATAACTGGGGTACAGAAGGAGAGAATCATGACTTTAAGATATAAAAATAAAAATAATGATCTCCATTCTATTTGATTTGTGTGTATTGTATCTCTTCATAATGCAATCACATATACATACCAATACAGCTTGTATGTCAAGATGTAATTAACTCAAAAGAAAAAAATTGAAACAACTTAATATCTTAATACATATTAAAAATTTCCAATAATATTTCAGACATTCCAAAGGCATTTAAAACAGGCAAACAAAGAATGGGAAGAGAACTGCAGGTAGAAAGGGAGACACAACGTTGAATGGAAAGAGAATGGCAGGTAGAAAGGGAGACACAACGTTGAATGGAAAGAGAACAGCAGGTAGAAAGGGAGACACAACGTTGGATGGAAAGAAAAACGGCAGATAGAAAGGGAGACACAATGTTGAATGGAAAAGAAAAACGGCAGGTAGAAAGGAGACACAATGAATGGAAAGAAAACAGGTAGAAAAGTTGAATGGAAAGAAAAACGGCAGGTAGAAAAGGAGACACAAGTTGAATGGAAAGAAAAACGGCAGGTAGAAAAGGAGACACAATGTTGAATGGAAAGAAATGGCAGGTTGAAAAGGAGACAATGGCAAAAGGAAAGAAAACGGCAGGTAGAAAGGGAGACACAACGTTGAATGAAAGAAAACGGCAGGTAGAAAGGGAGACACAACGTTGAATGGAAAGAAAACGGCAGGTAGAAAGGGAGACACAACGGTGAATGGAAAGAGAATGGCAGGTAGAAAGGGAGAAAACACTGAATGGAAAGAGAACAGGTAAAAAGGGAGACAATAATAAGTGTTAAGATAGCAATGTGAAAATTGGCGACTATAGATTAAAGATCCAACTATCCCAGCAATTTGAATTATTCAAGAGAATTTCAATAGAATCTTTTAATTACTCACCATTTCTTTTTCATCTTTGGCTTCAGCAGAACCAACAGACAATAAACTGGTAGCCATTTCCTTAAAATCTTTGGCTAAATGCAAAAGATTAGATTCACAAATTCTTGGCATTGTAACTTTAAATGCTTTGTTTTCTTCACACGGACGCTGTAGCTGATTGGCCATCACTTCCAATATAAGGAGTCTGAAACAAAGAAACAGGAGTAGAGCATTGGATTAATTAATGTAAAATTCTATAATGTATACATGATTGACTAAAATGGTTATGCGCCAGAATTGGAGCTTCACCACCAATGGCAGTTTAGCGTCATACATAGGATACTTTCTTTTTAGAGTAGGGAGGGGGTTACCCCTCTGCAGGGGATGCAGTCAGCATATTCTAGCACCCTCTTACAGTGTAATAAGAATACAAGTTATCTCCCTTGCTATTCATGATGTAAAGATAGTGTCATTTTTTTTTGGATAAAAGGAATTTAGGGGAAAAATTACTCTTGAAAACACACTGCTGGTGAATAAAAACCATAAACTGATTTATGGGTGTAAATTTTAACACTAAATGATTAATTGATTTTAATGGCATGCCAACCAGGCTAGGTCTATTTTATGCCTACAGGTTAAAAAATTGCATTCATTGTACGTTCATAATTAAATTTTTTGTGCAGTTGTTTTTCAAGAGGTTTTGTTTTTGCACGTGGTCCTATTGAATACAAATAATTTTCAAACAAATCTATTTGGCCCAGATATAAGACTAACAGGTACTACCACTACAGGTCAGATTGGACCTAGGTGTAATGGCAATGAAGGGGTACTCCACACTCCCCAGAACAGCTTCATCAGATACAGTTTAGTGTCATACCTGACATTCTTTTTTTGCATAAGATACAGTCAGTGTATTATAAGCCCAGCCATCAGAGCAGATTACCTTCTGTATAAAAGTATGTGTGTGTGTGTGTATTACATTAATGTTACTGTTGTAGGTACATGATGTAACGGTTACTGTTGTAGGAAATGGACACAGCAAGAATCCTGGACATGGCTGTTTGCATTTCACATAGCACTAATACACTTAGGAAAGGTAAGAATACAACTTTCAGCTATGGATAAATAGTAGGGCAGACTAGGCTCTTTAACCTAGGTATGGCAAATGGTCAAGGGGAAGGAAAACTCTGAATTCAAACTAAAGAGGCTCTTTTTTTTGTTAGTCAAAACTACTTTGAGAGCTCCTATTCCACCTCATGAGTGCCCCAATTTAGGATTTTTTTTTTATTGAGAATAAAAAAAAACAATGGGGGAATCTCAGCTTCCAAGCAACTTTGCAAGTGCAAAAACACAGACACATATGAGCAGAACCACACATTCTCCTTGTCTAATCTACTAATAGAATTCCATATTCATATGGGGGATGCTACACATCAAAATTTTGTCTTGAAAGTCAGCAATGAAGCTGTCAGTGCCATAGCAACAATAACAACAATTTACTATGAGTACTTGGAAGCTGAAGTTCATCATCATCATCTTGAAGAACTGCAATGATATTGATATACAGACAGGTGCTAAAATTTGGCCAAAATTAACCAAGAATCATTCAATCTAAAAGAGAAAAATTATTAAAGAATTATACTTACTTCTGATCATTGTCCAATTGTAGATACATCACTTCCATGAAATCAGGAAGCAGCAAGAAATCCTCCAAGACATAAATTCTACAAAGACAAATGAAGAACTTAATGTCAGAAGTCATTTTTATTATTCAATATACATGTGTCCAATATGGAAGCAGTGACCTGAAATTTTAAAGCTCTTTTGTTATAAATGTTGTCTCAAGTGTTTTTATTTTAGTTTTTATTTCATTTATTGACTACAAGAGAGGAGGGAATTTTCCAGTCAAAACAAAAGTTGTTGTATTTATAAGAATGTTTTTTTATAATAATTTTAGCCCAAAAATGTTTCCATGCTGACTAACTTCAGTAAAAGAGTCAAATTATTTTTAATCTTCTTTTGTTTGATTAATTTAAATGGCATGTGAACCTGTCTAGGGTTATTTTATGCATAAGATTAGCAAATTGCATTTATTATACGTTAATGTTTACATTTTTGTGTAGTTGTTACTTATAAAATACAAAATTTTAAAAACTGATCAATTTGACTAATAGATGTGACCCTAATAGGTATTAACAACTCCAGATCAGAGTGCACCTAGGAGTAATAATGGAGAAGGAGTACTCAACACTCCCCAGAACTGGATCCTCATCATCAGATGCTGTTTTGTGTCATACCAAGGACACCACTTTTTTGGGTGGGGTCTTACCCCTCTGCAAAGGACAGTGTATTCTAAACCCCACCAAGTAGGCAGATCTTTTCTTATATCCTTTTAAATGTTTTAAAACAAATCCAGTGAAAAAAAAAAGAAACACATGGGTTCAAGAAACTCAACACATGAAGATCGTGCTGCAGTGTGTGGGGGAGGATCCATCCATGTAGAAAAATGTATGCTTAAATCAACCTATACATCACTTATACTAAGGTGAATAAAAAATGTTGCAATAGTTTGGTTAAGTGCTAATTTGCATACTTGCCCCCTATCTCACAGATCATCCGAGTGAGACGGACTAGACATGCAGGACACTGCTGGAGAAGCAAGGACGAACTCATAAGCGATGTTCTCCTGTGGAAGCCAACACATGGACGTGCTAGTGTGGGCCGCCCAACAAGGACCTACATTGACCAGCTATGTAAAGATGCTGGCTGCAACGAGGAAGAACTCCCAGGGGCAATGAATGATAGGGAAGTTGGCGAGAAATTGTCATGGATATCCGTGCTGCCTGCATGATGATGATGATATCATCATGTGAACAAAGCAGTTCAAGTACCGCTGTAATTGGTAGTATTGTAGTATCATGGTACATTGACACATTGTACATAACTTTATTCCATCTAAGATTTGAAAAAGCACAGATGAACATGCAACAGTCTCATTTGAGAACTTAAGCTTTATAATTTCGATTTGGGCCATAAAACTTTGGAAACAGCCAAAAGAATGTTGGGGGAAAAAGTAAAGAAATGATTGATCATAATACAGTAATCAGATGGTTGAAGAAATTTTAATTAAATTGCAAGAAACCTCAAAAATCAGGCAATGTCAGATAAGCCTAAAAGTGGATTCTGAGGCCATGCTTCAATACAGAGACAAATCACTTGATTAGCAGTGAGAGTATCAGGCAAGCTCGGGATCTCACAGTCAAGTTAGGTTCGTTACCTTAAAAAAACCTAACCAAAAGCATCCAGTGCCGCTGAATTGTGCCTCATGTTGCCAAAATATTGCAAAACTTTTGACTAAACTAGTACTTGACTAAATATAGCAATTGCATATGAGTTTTACAAGGGTAAAAAACAGATTTCAAATTTATTAGATTAGCTTGGTAAAAAGTGTTATGAAACCAACAGAAGTAAGAAAATCTAAAAGCTCATATCAGCCCAATAACAACTGATCTTTCCATTTTTTTTTGTATATATATATATATATATATATATATATATATATATATATATATATATAATATGTTTCAAATTACAGAGGGATTAGATTTAGATTATAAATGATCAAAAAGTGTGCATGTGTGGTCCAGTAAAGATACAGGCCAAAAAGATCTTGTCAGGGCCAATCAAATTCTGATACCCTAAACCTTCGACTCACCACAACATTCCCATTTTTAGAGGTTCAAATTGCTTCAGACTTGTCACTGAACATGTATCTCATTTGTTGTAGCCCTCAAATTTTATCAGATTTCAAACTTCTCTCAGAGAATTTTGGATTTTCTCTCCAAAGCAAATCAAGAGAGAGAAGCCAGCCTATCTCAAAACTGAACAGAAACAGCCGTTTACAATCAAAATTCAGTCTCTTCAGGAAAAAGCTGTTGTTTCTCTTTTCTTTTCTTATATTCTGTCCAGGGAGGCATGAAACTGGTGTGCGATAATAGGAACATAATGAATTGAAGCTATCACCCAATCCCACCCAAAGTTCCCATAAAAACCATCAGGGTGACAACATGACATCCTAGAATGGAGAAGGGGGGGGGCGTTAATGGAGAGGGAGTTTGTATAATGGAGTAGAAGTTCAAATCCTGTCTGCATTTCACTTTGTATTAATGCTTTTAGTAAAGGCATGAATCCATCTGCCCTATCAGTACAACCAACTGAGTTCTGTAACCTTGGCAACCAGTCTAGGAGAAGTAAAACTTAATTGAAATCTGTTGTACAGCACTTAAAATTGATCTTTTTGTCACATCCTGCTGAATAAATGCATTAGATCTTTTAATATTTTATTAGTTAAATAATTCTGCCAAACACAGGTTTCAATATGGCAACTGTGAGTGAGTATTATTACCAATGTAGTAAGATTGGTTGAATTAAAAAAATATATATATATAATATATATATATATATATATTTTACCAACCCTCTGCATGAGCAGATGTGACACAAGGTTGATTCCTTAAGCAAAGTTTAACAGGTTTGAATTCAGAGTTTTCCTTCTCTTAGACTGGCTACCTAGCCACAGTTAAAGAGCCCAGTCTGCCTATTATTTACCCATAGCTGGAGGGAGAGTAGTTGGATGCATACCTTTCCCAGGGGTATTAGCGATATGTGAAATGCAACCAGCCTCATCCAGGATTTGAACTCTGAGCGATGAGTCCATTTCCTACGACTAATCATTACACCACCACCTCCATTAAAAATAGGCATAGACTTAAACATGAACTTTTAACAAAACTCTTGAGAATCAAATGGCAACATGTACAGGGCAAATTAAAGCACTTGGAAGATAAATTCAATGAAGATATTTTCAAATAGATGTACTAATTAATTTGAAAGGTTTATAAAGTTATTTGTTCATAGTATGAAGTTTGAAAAGAATTTAAGAAAGAGAAGTAAAAATAGTTTATCCTTACGCCATTCAGAATCATCTTTCTTGAGCATATCCATCACAGCAAGAATCAACGACTGCATCAAACGGATCTTTCACATCAATTGGACGGGTATCGGGTCTTGGCTTGGTAATGAGAGTCTGAAGGCAATTGTGGATGACCATGCAAGTGTAGTGACCAAGGGTCCAATCACAACTAGACAGTAGCAGTCTGAAGAAGAAAAAAATTATTAAAAGAATAAAAAATCTTTTTATATATATTGTTATGAATGGGACAAACCTGAATTCTTCCTTTCCCTCACTTTGGCAAGAACTACTATGCTAGAATGAAAATCGAGAGCCATTTGAGTGACACTGGCCTTAAAAAGAAAATGGATGATCCACAGAGAAACAGGACATATTTTTACAGACAGCACAAAGGAGTGGGTCATTGAGACGAGACATAGAAGATACAATTCTACAAAAAGAAAAGAAAGATTAAAACACAAGGACATTCATTGTGTAATTCTGAACGTGAGGATTTGTTCTGTTCCATGCCATAGTTCATTGCTCTTCATTTTTCCTGCTTTGTTTTTATTAATAAAATTTGGCCATTGCTATAATCAGTGACTGGCTTGAAAAATCAGTAAGCAGTGGGGTTTTGAAATGCAGTTTAGTAGTGGGAGTCAGTATATAACAAGATATATAAAATATCATTCCAGGAAAAGGTAAGTGGGTCTACATTATATCTTCTACATTTGTTTTGTAAAAGTACAAAAGGATGATTCACAAATATTAATAAGCTGACGTTCATGCTGGAATCAATACGCCTCAGCAATATAACTACACACCATGAGACGCTAGAAGAAGAACGTAGATACCAAAGATGAGCAGAAGAGTAATCTTATTATAATGGAGATTGTGTGTTTATCTGTCTGTAACTGAAACTATATCACTACTCAAGTCACAATTCCCTTGTTATTTAAGTCATATTTTCCATGATTTCTTTTTATTTAAACCTCAATTACTAATAAATTGTTTGACATTATTAATACTGTTGGCCTTATCTACATACAAATAACATGCAATTTTATTTATATATACAACAAAATAGTGGTTTACAGTATGAAGTAAAGAATATTTTTTTTAAATTATGTAAGAATTGTCAAAGTTCATGAAGAGTCAGTTGGGTGCTGTCTGTGAGGAAAGTAGCACCAGGATACCATTCACTCCTCCAGAAATTTGGAAACAGCATACTGTACTCCTTGGCATTCACACTGGAAGCCTTAATACAAAGATTTCACAGTGTTTGGGTGTCAATCTAAGGGCATTACAGAGGATTCAAAAGTTGGATGAGTCCAATAGTGATTACAAATGTATGACGGGACAAGAAGCCTCACTCAAATTGTTTTGATAAGAAAAGAATTCTTGAATTTGTTGAGGAGATCCAGGCCATGATTAACAATGATCCCTGCAAGTCAATTAGATCCATACTAAGGGACATGAGAGTGTCAGAGGTTGTTTTTTTATCAAGCAATTAGTACATGAAGACATTTTTCTCATACTAAAGTTTTTAAATGCCATCCTTGGCCAGTTGAAAAGGGCTTACAGTAAGTCCTGAGTTATGGAATCCTTTGGTAAGCGTATAAGTCCTATCCTGCGTATTGGCAATAGTAATTTAATCCTGTCTGTCGTCCACTAAGGTCTGTGTAATTATGACCAGTATGGTCATTAAGTATTGTATCAGCAGCAGAGTACTGCCAGTGATTGGGCCAAGAGGTAGATCACATGATTATAGTAGAGTCTATAAGTAGGAGCAGGCGTCTAGCACACACCTTATATAACAAAAATCTCAACCATCCCCTATTTTAGCATATAAGGTGGGCTGTTCCACTCATAAATATTAAATCATTATTTCATTCAGAAATATTAAAATTATTTTTGTTTTATTTTATTACTGCTAATCCTATTTTATTAATTATTAATATTTTTTTATTATTGTTATTATTTTGTTATTCATAATCTAATTCTTAACTTTTCATAATGAGAAAAGGACAATTTTTATCACAGACCGTGAAGAAAAAAAAGGAAAGCTCATGCTGCAAAGCTTTTCAAACAACTCAAACATCCCCTCCAACTGAACAAGTTGCTTTTCCTCAGGTGAGAAAAATTCAAGAATCAGATGGTGAACTCAGAACAACCAACTGAACTTGTTCTGTTTCCAAAAAAGGTACCAAAAGTGATGAAACAAACACCCATCACATCATGGTTTTGGGGTGGTCAATAGTGTTGGCAACATTATCCTCTATTGATCTTCCATATGGTCCTCAGAAACACAAAGGCCTAGAGGAGTTAAGGCTTCTCTATATAAGAGGTGGATGCTGGAAGACCCTACATCTGACAACAGAACTGCATCATGCCAAACAAGCAAGAACCAATGTTGGCTGTAAGAAAATTTCTGCAACCATATCACACCGAAATCTGGTTGTCTAACTCGGCAGATCACAATCCCCTTGATTATTATGTGTGAGATACAGTTGAGTGAGAGATGAACAAAATTGCACAACACAAATATGGACTAAAGTCAAGGATAATGGCAGATTTTACCAAATGTAAACAAGGAGACATCAAAAAGGCTTGCAGGAGATTCTGTAGTTGTCTTTATTCAAAGAAATCACCATGGCTTCAACCAGAGTATGGTGATTTTTTGAATAAATTTAATCAATAGCATTTCAATATTTTTCGTGTAATTTGGTAAATATATCTGATAAATGAGATGTCAGTGTTATTTCCTTTTTGCATAAAGTTAACACAAAATTTACACTATATAATGTGTGTGTGTGTGTGTGTGTGTTTGTACACTTAACATACATACATACACACATCAAGGTGGCTGAAAAGTTCATATATTATATTTTTCTGCTATTTCTCTGAATGTTTGAGATGAGGCTTGATAATTAGTATAATCTGCATTATTGCGGACTATTGTCCCATCTTCATTGAAACGTGTAAAAATAACAATGAAGATGGAGACAATAGTCCGAATAATGTAGATAATACTATTTTTCTGCTGTTGACTTTTTTACTAAATGGGATCCAAGTGCTGCCACACCGATGGAAGAAGTGCTTGTATCAAGGGGGACTATATTTGGAAAATATTCAAGATGGGATGACTGAAAGTAATTGTATTTATTCGTCCAACTAATGTATTTTACACCGTTACAGAGAAATCCACTGGAAGGCATCTGTGTTTGTTTATAAATTTTCTCCTAATTTTCACTGCAAGCTAGTTGCTTTTTTGAGTGACATGTCTGTGTGTCTAAATACTGTGTAAAAAATGAAACTTATTTTTAGTCATTTCCAAACCAATAAAAGTTGAACAAATGGTAATTTAGGTTAGATATAGCTGCTACTAATTCTAAAAACATCACTACACATTATAACCAAGAGTTTTTTTTCCCATAATTTTGTAGTCTTAAGTTCAGGGTGCGTGTTATACAATGACTATGTCTATATACCCAATAATTTATGGTAAGTCTTCATTTAAGTTGTCTTCAAATCCATTTGGAGTTGCAGCAGTAATATTATGGATCTGCTTAAGAACAGAAGTTAAACTGTTCTTGTGTCAATAATTGGTGAGAGCTCCAATAAGAACTTTCATCAGTTTCATTTGTTGTTTTAAATCTTGATTTTTTTGGCCTAAACTGTGCCCTTATGCAGAACAAACATGGTAGCACCCTTGATTTTGCCAATGTAGATGAACTTGGCTCAAAAATAAATAAAATTTTTTTAAAGATTTTTAAAAAAAAAAAAAAGAAAGAATACTTAATTGCAACTTGTGCTCCTAGTCTATGGCCTATCAAACTTGAGGTTCCACTGTCAGTGAGTGGTAACAAGTTATTGGGCAATGTGTTTCAAGACTTTTTTTTGTTATAAAAAACAAACACACCACAGATTCCCAAGCAGCACTTCGTGGCAAGCCTTCAATTGTTTTTTGAGCTACAAGATACAACATCTATTCTGTTTGGGTTAATGAGGCTCATTGTCATTACTTTTTAAAAAAAGCAATTAAAATAACCAGGTTTTGTATTCTTTATAATAATAAGAAGAGACAAAAATGGCCACAGTAGAAAAAAATGGTTTGGTAGCAAATTACCTACTAAAAATGAGAAAGCAAGTTACCACTTAATAATAGTCCAGATTTCATCGATTTAATTGCTCAATCTTTTAAGTATAGAAGAGTTTGCTGCTTAAAAAAAAAAGCAAAATTAATTATAATATAAGAGGGATAGCGTTTTTAGCTATTTTTCATTCAACGGTGATTCTAATTGTTTGCTTGAAATCAGCCTCGAAACATGAAGTTTTACCTAGAGTCGAAACACTTATCCATAGTGACTGGGTAGATAAGTTCAAGTAATTGTTAAATATGGAATAAGAATAATGATGTTGATGCATCGTTTAACCTTAGTAACATATGTATGATATTTACCCAACCCTCCACTGTTCAGTGGATGCCAGTTTTTATCATTTTAAATTGACCTTGGTATCGCAGAATGCGATACAAGGTCAATTTTCAGCGGAGTACTGTTGGTTTGTATTATTATTAATATATTATATATAAGTCGGTTGCCGTAAATGATAATGTATCTCAGTATAAACATATTTAACCCACAGCTAAGAAGAGAATAGTAAAAATATATATACCAAAAGCATCTCCTAGCATTATTTAATAGAAATAGAATATCATTCATGTACTTTCCTATTCAAAATTTTTTGTGTAGTTATTGTCTTAAAGGGTTTGTTTTTTCCCCACGTTCCTAGTGAATACAAATAATTTTTAAATAGACCTAACAGCATTGGACGCTAACGGTACTACCTACTCCAGGAAGACAAGACCTTGAAGTAATCACCTTTAAGGGTACACACACTCTCCAACACCAAAATTGGAGCATCAGTACTGAATCACAGTTTAGTATCATATCCATCGACATATTTATGGTTACAGCAAGCCAGAAAAATAAAGTTGAGTTTTTGTTCCAAATTTATTAAATACTTTTCTTTAAATAAGAGTCATCTTTTAACTTGTTGTGTGGTGTAATTTTTTGCAAGGTACATGAGCTCATTTTTCTTTGCGCACACCATGTGTTTGTTAGTGGCAAAAATTATATAGCAGAAGGATGACAAAATAAACTTAATGTTGCATTAAACTACATTATTCTACTAGCGTCTGCAATAAATCATGTTTATGGTGTAGCTTCACTTAATGTGTATTTCGTTATTAATATGATTTCTAAGAAACAAAATGATGATCATACAGACCTAACGGGGGCAGGAGAAAGCTGTACATTCACTGATAACTGACAACAAGAGGTCAAAGGAATTATCAACTTATAAAACTTTGAAAACTTATAACATGAATATTTTGTCATGCAAACCTGTATATCACTATAAAGTAATTCCATTAGAAAACAAGTATTTTAGTAATTAATAGGATTAATACATATAATATATTATATATAGATCACCTAGTACACACACTAAATCTTCTCTTTTTTCACCTTTAAGTCTTAATCATTAGATTGATTTTATGTGGATGCTCAAACCGTCTAGGGGTTATTTTAGGCCAAGAAGTTAGGTAATCACATGCAATTTACATGTTCATTGCTGAAAACTGAATTGAGGTGTGTATTGGTTGTACTGGACCCATCTTGTCAAATAATGGTGCTAACTCCCTTGGGAAAGGTATATATCAATTATTCTCCTCAATCTTTTTCTTGTAAACTCAAATTTTTTTAACTCATTTTTCTAAAGATGGGACCGCTAACAGGTACAACCAGCTACTGGGTCAGAGTTGACAGGAAAATGCGATCATCGGGTCTCCACATTCCCCACACACGAATAAGAATTGAAACTTCCACATCAGATAGAGTTTACAATCATAACCCAGGAGACTAAGACCTGCTACCGCTTTCTGCACCAATATGTAAATGGGTTGGAGCTTGCCATAATGGTAATGAGGTGCTAGGGCTGACATGACCAAGCCAATTGATCAGGGTGGCATCTTCCTACAGCCGTCTAGCCTAAGAAGGGCCAAAGTGGACAGCAAGCCCAGTTCCATCATAGCAGCATCATGGGTCACCACGCACGGCCAATCAGTCAGGAAAGTGGGCCCTTAACCCCTCTGTAAGAGGTGCAGTCTGTCTATTCTAAAAGACTCAGCTGAACCGGGCTGATTCCCACCTGTAAAACTCTGCTTAAAAATTGACCTGTAATCACATCCTGTTTGTGGGCAGGGGTTGGGCCAAATACATATAGTTAATAGAACTGTTTTAAAATTAAATTTGTGTTCAGTAGGAAGTTGATAGAAAAAAAAACCTCTTAAGCAACAATGTACAAAAAGTGTAATATAACATATATATATTCGCCAACTCCTCCGACGATAGGTGCGACACACAGGTCAATTTTCTTAAGCGGAGGTTTAAACAGGTTGAATTCAGAGTTTTTCCTTCTCTAGACAGGTACCAAGCCATAATTAAAAGCCTAGTCTGCCTGCATTTACCCATAGCTTGCGGAGAATTGGATTCATACTTTCCCCAAGGGTATTAGCGGCTATGTGAAATGCAAACAGCTTTGTCCCAGGATTTGAACCCGAGGTCGACGAGTCCATTCCTTATGACTAATCTATTAAACACGCTTCCAAAATGAACATATAATGAACGTGTCGCCTATTCTCTAAAATAACACTACAACCAGAAAAACAATTAATCAAGTAAACTATCTTCATACAATAAATTTGCACATGTTAATATAGTTTCACAAGTTCCATATTTAATCACTTTTCAAAATAATTATTTGACCTTAACAAGTATGTACTTACCCAACATTCTGCCACAAGCCAGATGTGGACACTTTTTTTTAATCTTGTTTGCAGAGTTCCATTTCACTAAGCACATACACAACAAGGTACTCAATAATCGAGAAAGAGTTGATCAGAATGTACCACAGGGTTGAGTTCACATCCACCAGAGCTCTGGATTGGCAATCTCACTATTGATGCAGTTACTGTCAGACTCAGGATAACAACAACTTAGTTGAGTGATTACTACAGATTAGAGGGTCAAGATTTTTGATTGCAATTTTTGTTCATAGGAAGCGAGCATCAAATAAACAAACAATTAATTACATAAAATAATCCTTTATGTTGCCTACCAAATTTGATTAGCTAACCTGTGTGGTAAGCTCTCAGAATTAGTAGATAACTTACCCTAGGTAGTAAAATATCTACTAAAATGTGATGTCAATAATTCATAGAAAGGATAGATAGCAATAGACAGATACCGATCATATGGGAAATCTGATCTCTCTGAAAGATACAGTGAAAATTCTTCCATGCTATATAGCCTTTTGTGTTCCTGTAGAGCTGACCACCTGGACTAATGAAAACGTTTAGAGAAAACACTGATGGACTACACAGAGGATCTGCAGCAGCCGTCTTTGAATAAATATTGAACCAGCAACACCCACAAAAAGCAATTGTTACAGCCACTTGCCTCCTATCACACAACCATCCAATTAAGATGAAACAAGACTGCGGACACTGCTGGGGAAGCAGAAATGATAATAAATGACATTCCCAATGGATGCACATATAGGGCGAGCAGCAAAAACCAACTCATCAGCTTTGTTGCAGATCCGATGCTGTGTGGAAGAACCTGCCAGAGGTGATAAGCGATAGGGATGGGTGGCGAGACAGTATGGGATATTGTGCTGGTCACTGGCACCTGGTGGTGATGGTGAGATTGAAGAACGGACAACAAATTTTACTGTTAGGAGATTTTACAACAGAAACATATTGTAAAACCAAAATGAAAGAATTGTAGGTACCGTCTCAATCATCACCATCACCACCAGGTCGCAGTGACCAGCACAAATCATGACTGTCTCGCACCCATCCTATCGCTTATCACCTCTGGCAGGTCTTCCACACAGCATCTAGGATCTGCACAAAGCTGATTGATGTTGGTTTTTGCTGCTCGGCCCTATACTGGTGCATCCATGTGAATGTCATTTATTAGTTCATTCTAGCTTCCCCAGCAGTGTCCAGCATGTCTTGTTCATCTTAATTGGATGGTTTGTGTGATAGGAGGCAAGTGGCTGTACAATTGCTTTTTGTGGGGTGTTGCTTTCAATATTTATTCAAGACAGCATGTGCAGTATCCTTGTGTAGTTCCCATCCAGTGTTTTCTCTAAACGTTTTCATTAGTCCAGGTGGTGCAGCTATACAGGAACACCAATACGGCTATATAGCATGGAAGAATTTTCACTGTATCTTCTCAGAGAGATCAGATTTCCATATGATCGGTGATCTGTCTATTGCTATCTATGCCTTTTCTATGAATATATTGACATCACTTTTAGTAGATGATATTACTACCTAGGTGTAAGTTGATCTACTAATTTGAGAGGCTTACCACCCAGTTGAGCTATCAAATTTGGTAGGCATACATAAAGGGATTATTTTGAGGTAATTAATTTGTTTGTTATTTGATGCTCGTTTCCTATGAACAAAAATTGCAATTCAAAATCTTGACCCTCTAATCTGTAGTAAATACACTCAACTAGTTGTGTATCCTGAGTCTGACAGTTAACTGCATCCAATAGTGAGATTGCAATTCCAGAGCTCTGGTGGATGTGAACTCACCCTGTTGGTACATTCTGATCAACTCTTTCTCTGATTATTAGTACTTGTTTGGTGTGCTTAGTGAAATGGAATCTGCAACAAGAGTTAAAAAAAAGTGTCACATCTGGCTTGTGGCAGAGATGTTGGGTAAGTACATACTTGTTAGGGTCAAATAGATTTATTTGAAAGTGATTAAATATGGATACTTGAAACTATATTAACATGTGCAAATTATTTGTATGAAGAATAGTTACTTGATTAATTGATTTTTCTGGTATGTAGTGTTATTTTAGAGAAGTTAGGGACCACGTTCATTATATGTTCATTTTGGAAGCGTGTTCTAATAGTTAGTCATAGGAAATGGACTCGTCGACCTGGGTTCAATTCCTGGACAAAGCTGTTTGCATTTCACATAGCGCTAATACCCTTGGGAAAGGTATGAATCCAATTCTCCCGCCAGCTATGGGTAAATAGCAGGGCAGACTAGGCTCTTTAATTATGGCTTGGTAACCTGTCTAGGAGAAGGAAAACTCTGAATTCAAACCTGTTAAACTCCGCTTAAGAAATTGACCTTGTGTCGCATCCTACTCGTGCGGAGGAGTTGGCGAATATATATATGTTCATATTTACACTTTTTGTACAGTTGTTTCTTAAGAGGTTTTTTTTTCTACCAAGTCCTATTGAACACAAATAATTTTTAAACAGTTCTATTTAAGCTATATGTATTTGCCCAACCCCTCCACACAAACAGGATGTGATACAAGGTCAATTTTTAAGCAGAGTTTTACAGGTGGGAATTCAGCCCTGTCAGCTGAGTCTTTAGAATAGACAGACTGCACCTCTACAGAGGGGTAAGAGCCCACTTTCCATGACCTGTTGGCCGTGCGTGGTGACCCATGATGCTTGCTTATGATGGAAACCTGGTGGCTGAGCTGTCCACTTTGGCCCTTACTTAGGCTAGATGGGCTGTAGGAGATGCCACCTCTGATCAATTGGCTGGTCATGTCAAGCCCTAGCACCTATTACCATTATGGCAAGCTCCAACCCATTTATCATATATGTGCTAGAAAGCGGTAGCTGAGGGTCTTAGTCTCCTGGGTATGATGTTAAACTCTATCTGATGGTGAAGTTTCAATTCTTGAGCTCTGGGGAATGTGGAGTACCCATTGATCGCTATTATTCCCTGGTCAACTCTGACCCAGAGTGGTTGTACCTGTTAGGGTCCCATCTAGAAAAAAATAAGTTAAAAAAAATTTGAGTTTACAAAGAAAAAGATTGAGGGAGAATAATTGGATATATACCTTTCCCAAGGGTATTAGCACCTATTATTTGACATAGATGGTACCAGTACAACCAAGTACAACCACCTCAAATCAGTGTATCCAGCAATGAACATGTAAATATGCATGTGATTACCTAACTTCTTGGCCTAAAATAACCCTAGACGGTTTGAGCATCCACTAAAATCAATCTAATGATTAGACTTGAACTTAGTTGAAAAAAGAGAAAGATTTAGTGGCTACATTTCATCCATGAAATAAAGAAATACTGAATCTATTTAGATTACTAAAATACCTTGTGTTACCTTAATGGAATTTACTTTATAGTGATAACAGGTTGCATGACAAATATTCATGTTATAAGTTTTCAAGTTTTATAAGTTGATAATTCCTTGACCTCTTGTGTCAAGGTTATCAGTGAATGTACCAGCTTCTCTCCTGCCCCCGTTTTACGGTCTGTATGGATCATCATACAGTTTCTTAGAAATCATATTTAATTAACGAATACAACATTAAGTGAAGCTAACACCATAAACATGATTTATTGCAGACGCTAAGTAGAATAATGTAGTTTAATGCAACATTAAGTTTTATGCAAGTGTCTTCCCAAAATATGCACTACAACACACTGGTTGTGCTGCAAGAAAATGAGCTACATGTACCATGCAAAAAATTACACACACAACAAGTTTAAAAGAAATGACTCTTATTAAAGAAAAGTATTTAATAAATTTGGAACAAAAACTCAACTTTTATTTTCTGTCATTGCTGGTAACCAGTAAATATGTCATGGATATGATACTAAACTGTGTTCAGTACTGATGCTCCAATTTTGGTGTTCTGGGGAGTGTGTAGTACCCCTTAAAGGTGATTACTTCAAGGTCTTGTCTTACCTGGAGTGGTAGTACCTGTTAGGGTCCAATCTGTTAGGTCTATTTAAAAATTATTTGTATTCCCTAGGAACGTGGGGGAAAAAACAAACCCCTTAAGAAATAACTACACAAAAAATTTGAATAGGAAAGTACAATGAATGATATTCTAATTTCTATTAAATAATGCTAGGGAGATGCATGAACCTAACTATTCTCTCCTTAGCTGTGGGTAAATATGGTAGACTGAGATCTTTATCATTGTTACGGCAACCGACAAAGGAGAAAGGAGACTCTGAATTCCAAACCAACAGTACTCCGCTGAAAATTGACCTTGTATCGCATTCTGCGATACAAGGTCAATTTTAAAATTTAATTAAAATGCATCAGCACTGAACAGTGGAGGAGTTGGGTAAATACATACATATGTACTAAGGTTAACGATTGGCATCACATCATTATTTCTTATTCCTATTTTAAATTTACTTGAACTAATTTCCTACCAGTACTATGGTATAAGTGTTCGAACCTAGGTAAAAATTCATGGTTTCGAAGGCTGATTTTCTAAGCAAACAATAGAATCACCGTTGCATGAAAAATAGCTAAAAACGCTATCCCTCTTAATATTACTTAATTAATTTTGCTTAGTAAAGGCAGGCAAACTCTTCCTACTTAAAAGATTGACGCAAAAATCGATGAAATCTGACTATTATTAAGTGGTAACTTGCTTTCTCATTTTAGTGGTAATGTGCTACCAACATTTTTTCTACTGTGTGCCATTTTTGCTGTGTTAGGGTAATATATAAAAATCAGATTATTATAAAGAATTACAAAACCTGGTTATTTTAAATTTGCATTTTTTTAAAAAGTAATGACAATGAGCCTCATTAACCCAACAGTAGATGTTGTATCTTGTAGTCTCCAATTGAAGGCTTTGCCACTAAGTTGCTGTCTTGGGCTCTGTGTGTGTGTTTGTTTTTTTAATAACAAAAAATGTCTGAAAACACATGCAACCAATAACTTAGTACCACTTCACTGAGAATGTGGAAAACCTCAAGTTTTGATATGGACATAGACTAGGACGGCACAAGTGTGCAATTAAGTATCTTTCTTTTTTTTTTTTTTTTAAAATCTTTTAAAAAAAATTTTATTTTATTTTTGAGCCAAGTTCATCTACATCTGGCAAATCAAGGGGTGCTACCATGTTTGTTCGTGCATAAGGCACAGTTTAGGCAAAATAAATCAAGATTTAAAACAACACAATGAAAGAGAACACTTATTGGAGCTCCACCAAATTATTTGCACACAAGACACAGTTTAACTTCTTTTCTCTAAGCAGAATCCATAATATTACTGCTGCAATCCATAATGGATTTTGAAGACAACTTAAAATGAAGACTTACCATAATTATTGGTATATAGCACATATTCATGTATAACACGCACCCTGAACTTAAGACTACAAAATTATGGGAAAAAAAACTCTTGTGTATAATGTGTAGTGATGTTTTTAGAATTAGTAGCAGCTATATCTAACCTAAATTTACCATTTGTTCAACTTTTTATTGGTTTGTAAATGACTAAAAATAAGAATTTTCATTATGTCTTAAAGCACAAAGCTTACACAGTATTTAGAACACACAGACATGTTCACTCAAAAAAGCAACTAGCTTGCAGTGAAAATTAGGAGAAAATTATAAACAAACACAGATGCCTTCCAGTGGATATTTCTCTGTAACGGTGTAAAATACATTAGTTTGGACGATAAATACAATTTACTTTCAGTCATCCCATCTTGAATATTTTCCAATATAGTCCCCCTTGTGATACAAGCACTTCTTCCATCGGTGTTGCAGCACTTGGATCCCATTAGTAAAAAAGTCAACAGCAGAAAATATAAGTATTATCTACATTATTCGGACTATTGTCTCCATCTTCATTGTTATTTTTACAACGTTTCAATGAAGATGGGGACAATAGTCCGAATAATGCAGATAATACTAATTATCAAGCCTCATCTCAAACATTCAGAGAAATAGCAGAAAATATAATATATGAACTTTTCAGCCCACCCTTGTGTGTGTATGTATGTATGTAAGTGTACAAACACACACACACACACACACACACAGAGGGTATGATGGGTAAATTGTTGTCTAACTTATGCAAAAAGGAAAATAACACTGACATCTCATTTATCAGATATATTTACCAAAATTACACGAAAATATCTTGAAATGCTATTGATTAAATTTATTCAAAAAATCACCATACTCTGGTTGAAGCCAATGGTGATTGTCTTTGAATAAAGACAACTACAGAATCTCCTGCAAGCCTTTTTGATGGTCTCCTTGTTTACATTGGTAAATGCTGCCATTATCCTTGACTTTAGTCCATATTTGGTGTTGTGCAATTTTGTTCATCTCTCACTCAACTGTATCTCACACATAATAATCAAGGGGATTGTGATCTGCCGAGTTAGACAACCAGATGTTCGGTGTGATATGGTTGCAGAAATTTTCTTACAGCCAACATTGGCTTCTGCTTGTTTGGCATGATGCAGTTCTGTTGTCAGATGTAGGGTCTTCCAGCATCCACCCTCTTGATATAGAGAAGCCTTAACTCCTCTAGGCCTTTGTGTTGTCTGAGGACCATATGGGAAGATCAATAGAGGGATAATGTTGCCAACACTAGTGACCACCCCAAAACCATGATGTGGACTGGGTGTTTTGGTTTCATCACTTTTGGTACCTTTTTTTGGAAACAGAACAAGTCAGTGGTTGTTCTGAGTTCACCATCTGATTCTGGTAGAATTTTTTTCTCACCTGAGGAAAAGCAAACTGTGTTCAGTTGGAGGGGATGTTTGAGTTTGTTGAAAAGCTTTGCAGCATGAGCTTTCCTTTTTTTTTCTTCACGGTCTGTGATAAAAATTGTCCTTTTCTCATCTTTATGAAAAGGGTTAAGAATTAGATTATGAATAACAAAATAATAACAATAATAAAAATATTAATAATTAATAAAAATAGGATTAGCAGTAATAAAATAAAACAAAAATAATTTTAATATTTCTGAATGAAATAATGATTTAATATTTATGAGTGGAACAGCCCACCTTATATGCTAAAATAGGGGATGGGTTGAGATTTTTGTTATATAAGGTGTGTGCTAGACGCCTGCTCCTACTTATAGACTCTACTATAATCATGTGATCTACCTCTTGGCCAATCACTGGCAGTACTCTGCTGCTGATACAATACTTAAATTGACCATACTGGTCATAATTACACAGACCTTAGTGGACGACAGACATAGGATTAAATTACTGGACATTTGCCAATACGCAGGATAGGACTTATACGCTTACCAAAGGATTCCATAACTCAGGACTTACTGTAAGCCCTTTTCAACTGGCCAAGGATGGCATTTAAAAACTTTACAGTATGAGAAATAGAAAATGTCTTCATGTACTAATTGCTTGATAAAAAAACAACCTCTGACACTCTCATGTCCCTTAGTATGGATCTAATTGACTTGCAGGGATCATTGTTAATCATGGCCTGGATCTCCTCAACAAATTCAAGAATTCTTTTCTTATCAAAACAATTTGAGTGAGGCTTCTTGTCCCGTCATACATTTGTAATCACTATTGGACTCATCCAACTTTTTGAATCCTCTGTAATGCCCTTAGATTGACACCCAAACACTGTGAAATCTTTGTATTAAGGCTTCCAGTGTGAATGCCAAGGAGTACAGTATGCTGTTTCCAAATTTCTGGAGGAGTGAATGGTATCCTGGTGCTACTTTCCTCACAGACAGCACCCAACTGACTCTTCATGAACTTTGGACAATTCTTACATAATTTAAAAAAAATATTCTTTACTGTTCATACTGTAAACCACTATTTTGTTGTATATATAAATAAAATTGCATGTTATTTGTATGTAGATAAGGCCAACAGTATTAATAATGTCAAACAATTTTATTAGTAATTGAGGTTTAAATAAAAAAGAAATCATGGAAAATATGACTTAAATAACTAAGGGAATTGTGACTTGAGTAGTGATATAGTTTCAGTTACAGACAGATAAACACACAATCTCCATTATAATAAGATTACTCTTCTGCTCATCTTTGGTATCTTACGTTCTTCTTCTAGCGTCTCATGGTGTGTAGTTATATTGCTGAGGCGTATTGTATTCCAGCATGAACGTCAGCTTTATTAATATTTGTGAATCATCCTTTTGTACTTTTACAAAACAAATGTAGAAGATATAATGTAGACCCACTTACCTTTTCCTGGAATGATATTTTATATATCTTGTTATATACTGACTCCCACTACTAAACTGCATTTCAAAACCCCACTGCTTACTGATTTTTCAAGCCAGTCACTGATTATAGCAATGGCCAAATTTTATTAATAAAAACAAAGCAGGAAAAAATGAAGAGCAATGAACTATGGCATGGAACAGAACAAATCCTCACGTTCAGAATTACACAATGAATGTCCTTGTGTTTTAATCTTTCTTTTTCTTTTTGTAGAATTGTATCTTCTATGTCTCGTCTCAATGACCCACTCCTTTGTGCTGTCTGTAAAATATGTCCTGTTTCTCTGTGGATCATCCATTTTCTTTTTTAAGGCCAGTGTCACTCAAATGGCTCTCGATTTCATTCTAGCATAGTAGTTCTTGCCAAAGTGAGGGAAAGGAAGAATTCAGGTTTGTCCCATTCATAACAATATATATAATAAAAGATTTTTTATTCTTTTAATAATTTTTTTCTTCTTCAGACTGCTACTGTCTAGTTGTGATTGGACCCTTGGTCACTACACTTGCATGGTCATCCACAATTGCCTTCAGACTCTCATTACCAAGCCAAGACCCGATACCCGTCCAATTGATGTGAAAGATCCGTTGATGCAGTCGTTGATTCTTGCTGTGATGGATATGCTCAAGAAAGATGATTCTGAATGGGCGTAAGGATAAACTATTTTTACTTCTCGTTTCTCTTTTCTTAAATTCTTTTCAACTTCATACTATGAACAAATAACTTTATAAACCTTTCAAATTAATTAGTACATCTATTTGAAAATATCTTCATTGAATTTATCTTCCAAGTGCTTTAATTTGCCCTGTACATGTTGACCTGCCATTTGATTCTCAAGAGTTTTTGTTAAAAGTTCATGTTTAAGTCTATGCCTATTTTTAATGGAGGTGGTGGTGTAATGATTAGTCGTAGGAAATGGACTCATCGCTCAGAGTTCAAATCCTGGATGAGGCTGGTTGCATTTCACATATCGCTAATACCCCTGGGAAAGGTATGCATCCAACTACTCTCCCTCCAGCTATGGGTAAATAATAGGGCAGACTGGGCTCTTTAACTGTGGCTAGGTAGCCAGTCTAAGAGAAGGAAAACTCTGAATTCAAACCTGTTAAACTTTGCTTAAGGAATCAACCTTGTGTCACATCCTGCTCATGCAGAGGGTTGGTAAATATATATATATATATATATATATATATATATATATTTTTTTAATTCAACCAATCTTACTACATTGGTAATAATACTCACTCACAGTTGCCATATTGAAACCTGTGTTTGGCAGAATTATTTAACATAATTTCTAATAAAATATTAAAAGATCTAATGCATTTATTCAGCAGGATGTGACAAAAAGATCAATTTTAAGTGCTGTACAACAGATTTCAATTAAGTTTTACTTCTCCTAGACTGGTTGCCAAGGTTACAGAACTCAGTTGGTTGTACTGATAGGGCAGATGGATTCATGCCTTTACTAAAAGCATTAATACAAAGTGAAATGCAGACAGGATTTGAACTTCTACTCCATTATACAAACTCCCTCTCCATTAACGCCCCCCCCTTCTCCATTCTAGGATGTCATGTTGTCACCCTGATGGTTTTATGGGAACTTTGGGTGGGATTGGTGATAGCTTCAATTCATTGTTCCTATTATCGCACACCAGTTTCATGCCTCCCTGGACAGAATATAAGAAAAGAAAAAGAGAAACAACAGCTTTTTTCCTGAAGAGACTGAATTTTGATTGTAAACGGCTGTTTCTGTTCAGTTTTGAGATAGGCTGGCTTCTCTCTCTTGATTTGCTTTGGAGAGAAAATCCAAAATTCTCTGAGAGAAGTTTGAAATCTGATAAAATTTGAGGGCTACAACAAATGAGATACATGTTCAGTGACAAGTCTGAAGCAATTTGAACCTCTAAAAAATGGGAATGTTGTGGTGAGTCGAAGGTTTAGGGTATCAGGAATTTGATTGGCCCTGACAAGATCTTTTTTGGCCTGTATCTTTACTGGACCACACATGCACACTTTTTGATCATTTATAATCTAAATCTAATCCCTCTGTAATTTGAAACATATTATATATATATATATATATATATATATATATATATATATATATATATATAAAAAAAAATGGAAAGATCAGTTGTTATTGGGCTGATATGAGCTTTTAGATTTTCTTACTTCTGTTGGTTTCATAACACTTTTTACCAAGCTAATCTAATAAATTTGAAATCTGTTTTTTTACCCTTGTAAAACTCATATGCAATTGCTATATTTAGTCAAGTACTAGGTTTAGTCAAAAGTTTTGCAATATTTTGGCAACATGAGGCACAATTCAGCGGCACTGGATGCTTTTGGTTAGGTTTTTTTAAGGTAACGAACCTAACTTGACTGTGAGATCCCGAGCTTGCCTGATACTCTCACTGCTAATCAAGTGATTTGTCTCTGTATTGAAGCATGGCCTCAGAATCCACTTTTAGGCTTATCTGACATTGCCTGATTTTTGAGGTTTCTTGCAATTTAATTAAAATTTCTTCAACCATCTGATTACTGTATTATGATCAATCATTTCTTTACTTTTCCCCCAACATTCTTTTGGCTGTTTCCAAAGTTTTATGGCCCAAATCGAAATTATAAAGCTTAAGTTCTCAAATGAGACTGTTGCATGTTCATCTGTGCTGCTTTCAAATCTTAGATGGAATAAAGTTATGTACAATGTGTCAATGTACCATGATACTACAATACTACCAATTACAGCGGGTACCTTCAATGGCTTGAACTGCTTTGTTCACATGATATCATCATCATCATGCAGGCAGCACGGATATCCATGACAATTTCTCGCCAACCTTCCCTATCATTCATTGCCCCTGGGAGTTCTTCCTCGTTGCAGCCAGCATCTTTACATAGCTGGTCAATGTAGGTCCTTGTTGGGCGGCCCACACTAGCACGTCCATGTGTTGGCTTCCACAGGAGAACATCGCTTATGAGTTCGTCCTTGCTTCTCCAGCAGTGTCCTGCATGTCTAGTCCGTCTCACTCGGATGATCTGTGAGATAGGGGGCAAGTATGCAAATTAGCACTTAACCAAACTATTGCAACATTTTTTATTCACCTTAGTATAAGTGATGTATAGGTTGATTTAAGCATACATTTTTCTACATGGATGGATCCTCCCCCCACACACTGCAGCACGATCTTCATGTGTTGAGTTTCTTGAACCCATGTGTTTCTTTTTTTTTTTCACTGGATTTGTTTTAAAACATTTAAAAGGATATAAGAAAAGATCTGCCTACTTGGTGGGGTTTAGAATACACTGTCCTTTGCAGAGGGGTAAGACCCCACCCAAAAAAGTGGTGTCCTTGGTATGACACAAAACAGCATCTGATGATGAGGATCCAGTTCTGGGGATGTTGAGTACTCCTTCTCCATTATTACTCCTAGGTGCACTCTGATCTGGAGTTGTTAATACCTATTAGGGTCACATCTATTAGTCAAATTGATCAGTTTTTAAAATTTTGTATTTTATAAGTAACAACTACACAAAATGTAAACATTAACGTATAATAAATGCAATTTGCTAATCTTATGCATAAAATAACCCTAGACAGGTTCACATGCCATTTAAATTAATCAAACAAAAGAAGATTAAAAATAATTTGACTCTTTTACTGAAGTTAGTCAGCATGGAAACATTTTTGGGCTAAAATTATTATAAAAAAACATTCTTATAAATACAACAACTTTTGTTTTGACTGGAAAATTCCCTCCTCTCTTGTAGTCAATAAATGAAATAAAAACTAAAATAAAAACACTTGAGACAACATTTATAACAGAAAAAGAGCTTTAAAATTTCAGGTCACTGCTTCCATATTGGACACATGTATATTGAATAATAAAAATGACTTCTGACATTAAGTTCTTCATTTGTCTTTGTAGAATTTATGTCTTGGAGGATTTCTTGCTGCTTCCTGATTTCATGGAAGTGATGTATCTACAATTGGACAATGATCAGAAGTAAGTATAATTCTTTAATAATTTTTCTCTTTTAGATTGAATGATTCTTGGTTAATTTTGGCCAAATTTTAGCACCTGTCTGTATATCAATATCATTGCAGTTCTTCAAGATGATGATGATGAACTTCAGCTTCCAAGTACTCATAGTAAATTGTTGTTATTGTTGCTATGGCACTGACAGCTTCATTGCTGACTTTCAAGACAAAATTTTTGATGTGTAGCATCCCCCATATGAAATATGGAATTCTATTAGTAGATTAGACAAGGAGAATGTGTGGTTCTGCTCATATTCTGTGTTTTTGCACTTGCAAAGTTGCTTGGAAGCTGAGATTCCCCATTGTTTTTTTTATTCTCAATAAAAAAAAATCCTAAATTGGGGCACTCATGAGGTGGAATAGGAGCTCTCAAAGTAGTTTTGACTAACAAAAAAAAGAGGCCTCTTTAGTTTGAATTTCAGAGTTTTCTTCCCCTTGACCATTTGCCATACCTAGGTTAAAGAGCCTAGTCTGCCCTACTATTTATCCATAGCTGAAAGTTGTATTCTTACCTTTCCTAATGTTTAGTGCTATGTGAAATGCAAACAGCCATGTCCAGGATTCTTGCTGTGTCCATTTCCTACAACAGTAACCGTTACATCATGTACCTACAACAGTAACTTAATGTAATACACACACACACACATACTTTTATACAGAAGTAAAATCGCTCTGATGGCTGGGCTTATAATACACTGACTGTATCTTATGCAAAAAAGAATGTCAGGTATGACACTAAACTGTATCTGATGAAGCTGTTCTGGGGAGTGTGGAGTACCCTTCATTGCCATTACACCTAGGTCAATCTGACCTGTAGTGGTAGTACCTGTTAGTCTATATCTGGGCCAAATAGATTTGTTGAAAATTATTTGTATTCAATAGGACCACGTGCAAAAACAAAACCTCTTGAAAAACAACTGCACAAAAATTTAATTATGAACGTACAATGAATGCAATTTTTTAAACCTGTAGGCATAAAATAGACCTAGCCTGGTTGGCATGCCATTAAAATCAATTAATCATTTAGTGTTATAATTTACACCCAAAATCAGTTTATGGTTTTTATTCACCAGCAGTGTGTTTTCAAGAGTAATTTTTCCCCCTAAATTCCTTTTATCCAAAAAAAAAATGACACTATCTTTACATCATGAATAGCAAGGGAGATAACTTGTATTCTTATTACACTGTAAGAGGGTGCTAGAATATGCTGACTGCATCCCCTGCAGAGGGGTAACCCCCTCCCTACTCTAAAAAGAAAGTATCCTATGTATGACGCTAAACTGCCATTGGTGGTGAAGCTCCAATTCTGGCGCATAACCATTTTAGTCAATCATGTATACATTATAGAATTTTACATTAATTAATCCAATGCTCTACTCCTGTTTCTTTGTTTCAGACTCCTTATATTGGAAGTGATGGCCAATCAGCTACAGCGTCCGTGTGAAGAAAACAAAGCATTTAAAGTTACAATGCCAAGAATTTGTGAATCTAATCTTTTGCATTTAGCCAAAGATTTTAAGGAAATGGCTACCAGTTTATTGTCTGTTGGTTCTGCTGAAGCCAAAGATGAAAAAGAAATGGTGAGTAATTAAAAGATTATTGAAATTCTCTTGAATAATTCAAATTGCTGGGATAGTTGGATCTTTAATCTATAGTCGCCAATTTTCACATTGCTATCTTAACACTTATTATTGTCTCCCTTTTTACTGTTCTCTTCTTCAGTGTTTCTCTTTCTACCTGCCATTCTCTTCCATTCACCGTTGTGTCTCCTTTCTACCTGCCGTTTTCTTTCCATTCAACGTTGTGTCTCCTTCTACCTGCCGTTTTCTTTCCATTCAACGTTGTGTCTCCTTTCTACCTGCCGTTTTCTTTCCTTTGCCATTGTCTCCTTTCAACCTGCCATCCTCTTTCCATTCAACATTGTGTTCCTTTTACCTGCGTTCTTCCATTCAACATGTGTCTCCTTTTCTACCTGCGTTTTTCTTTCCATTCAACGTTGTGTTCCTTTCTACTGCCGTTTTCTTCCATTCACATTGTGTCTCCTTTTCTACCTGCCGTTTTTTCTTTCCATTCAACATTGTGTCTCCTTTTCTACTGCCGTTTTTCTTTCCATCAACATTGTGTCTCCTTTTCTACCTGCCGTTTTTCTTTCCATTCAACATTGTGTCTCCCTTCTATCTGCCGTTTTTCTTTCCATCCAACGTTGTGTCTCCCTTTCTACCTGCTGTTCTCTTTCCATTCACGTGTGTCTCCTTTCTACTGCCATTCCTTTCCATTCAACGTTGTGTCTCCCTTTCTACCTGCAGTTCTCTTCCCATTCTTTGTTTGCCTGTTTTAAATGCCTTTGGAATGTCTGAAAATATTATTGGAAATTTTAATATGTATTAAGATATTAAGTTGTTTCAATTTTTTTCTTTTGAGTTAATTACATCTTGACATACAAGCTGTATTGGTATGTATATGTGATTGCATTATGAAGAGATACAATACACACAATCAAATAGAATGGAGATCATTATTTTTATTTTTATATCTTAAAGTCATGATTCTCTCCTTCTGTACCCCAGTTATTTTCTTTCTTACATTTTTTTCTTGTAGGAAAATTGAAATAATCCATTTCTGTAAACCATTTTAACTAAATATGTCAGATTTGCTTGATTTTTTCTTCCAAGAATTTGAGTAATTCTTTGGAATGGTTTCTTTTTGAGCTGTCCTTCCCTGTGATGTGGTATTCCAGTAAAAAATCTACTCAGGTGTTTAGTTGTATTTATTTTGAAATAATTCTGTTTGAAATTCTGTCATGTTTTTCATTATTCTTATCCTGTAATTTAGTTTAGTGGCAATTTATAAGAATTGTTTTTCTTGATACAATAAATATTTTGGCACATGTTACAGAATTACAAGGTCACCCAATGAGAATTGAGCTTGTTGGAAAACTAGTCTGAACTAATGAACTGTTAGAAGATGTAATTTATTAAATGGTAATACAGAGAATAAACTTGGGAAAAGGCTTTAATTCCAGTTAACTCACAAATAATTGATATCAAGTCCTAAGTCCATAAAAAAGGCACTATCCAGTTCAGCATTAAATCCAGAAAGGGCAAAGTTTCAAATATGCAAATCCAAATAGTAAATCCAACATTGGAAAGCTATCTATTTAGTTGCAGGAAGCATCACATTGAAGATTAAATTTTTCCCATAATGCAACACTGGTGGTTATTTATTTCAGACAGGAATTGTTTATGGTTATACCTGAAATTATCCAACATTAATCATTGTGTTACAGATTATGAGACTAGTTTTGAATAATTAGCTAAATTTAACATTCTTGTTACTAAATTTCTGGTAATGAAATTTTGTCATTTTAGTTTATCAATTAAATCAAATTTTGGTGTTTAGCTTCCAATCGATAATACCAGGAAATATGCTTCATGTATAAAAATTTTTCTGATGAAACAATTATAACTCACAGGATCTATGGAATTTCCACGAAATGAAACACAAAGCAAAAGGAGTTAATTAAGCCTGATACGATGATTTGCAATTTCATTACATATAAATCTAATCAGAATTACCAAAATATCTTCTGTAATTCACAATTTTAATATTACAAATAAAACGAACAACTTTTTTTTTTTAAATTCATTTTAATTTTACGTTGGGCATTTAAGCGACACAAGTCCATTTGGAATGTTTCATTTGAAAAATTGGGTGAAATAAAATGAGACAAATAAGATATCTGCAATTAAGTGACACTAGATAATCAGTATTCACATTTTTGCATTGCATATTGGACAGTTTGGATGGTCTCATTTTTAACCAGAGGGTGTTGCAGGATGATAATGGACGGAAGATTTAGAAACAAACATATTAATATATAGATGACTTGATACTGAAGAAAAATTCCTGGCCTGTTACTAAAACTTTCTCATTTCCAATGATGCTTGATTGGAAATAAGGTCTAAAAAATTGGTTTCAGGTTAAATTTACTACACTTTTAACCTTCAATAAATGGCTGAGTGATAATTCCATACAAAAATGTTCTGTCTCTCTTGAAATCTCCAAACTGCTATAGATTGTATTCTTGGATCCTCACAGTGTTTAATCATTAGCAAGCAAGATTAGCAAAACATTGGTAATGGAGTTTGGATTCTTCAACTGGGTACCTATACTTCTGGCCTTGTGCCACATCTGAGCTTAGTAAATAACTATTGGGTTGTATTCTTGTTGAATAATGTTGTAATAGACAAAATGGTATTACATTAGTGCTGTGTTTTTTAGTACATACATTTTATATTCTTTTTGATTTGATATTTCTAGTCCATTCAAAATGTGAAGCAAAATATTTGTAGCCAATATTAAACAGGAAAAAAAATGACCTGCCTTAAACCTGATATTGTCCTAAAAGAATTCTCCTGCCTGGAACTGTTATTTGAGTCTCTCTAAATAAAAAGGGGGTTTAAAACTGCCATGTTTGCTCTTATCTTAAGAGTGAACCTTTTTGAGAAAATTGCTGAAACTGTTATAACCCTTGAAATCCTGCTTTGCAGTTGGTGCAGTTGGTTATGGAAACTTCTCGACAAAGCCAGACGATACAATGTGGAGGTGAGGAAGCTTTACGTCTTGTTACCATTCGTTCTGGAACATTGGAGCTTCTTCATCTTGCTGCTTTATTTTTTTATTTTTATTTTCAATTTATAAAAAAGTTTCTGTTGCTGCTTCTCTGCACTGCTACTCTGACATGCAATAGTCGACCCTGGACCCACTACCATCAAATCAGTTCTTTGTTTTGATTCTAAATTCACCTATGAAAAAAAAAAAAATTAAATATTAAAACCATTGTGTGATCTAATTAACACTTGCAGATGTTGTTTTATGAGCAGCAAGTCTATCTTTTCTATTTGATAGAAACTGCAGTATACTTTGTGTTAGGCTCACATCAATATTTTAATGATCATGTCCTGTAAATTTATCATATAGCAAATTCCATGCCAGTAAATTCATTGAATGTAATCACTGTGACTCAATTCAGAATTTAATACTAGTTTTTAAGATTTTAACAAAAAGAGCTAAAGGGTTAGGGTAGGGAAAGCCTGATATTATAGAGCAATTAATCTGATCTATGATTACTGGCAATATTTGCTATTGATGAATATATTGTACCATAAATTACTGATCTATAATTTTCTTAGATTTCATAGATAAGTTCTATCACTTTGATAGATAAGTTAAACTTCTAGCTTGTCTATTCAAACGTATATAGTCCATTATGAGGATTTTAATTCGAAAAGCTTTTAAATCTAAACTTAAGTTAGATTTAAATGTTTTTAATACATGTTAATTAAAATAAAAATAATTTGATTTTATTCAACAATTAATTTTGTTATAAACAATTAAAGTGGTTTTAAATTTAGAATATCAATTGTTATATGATCTTCTAGACTCTTTATACACTGATAATGATATATTTTTATTTTAAAACATTACAATTATTTTAAAATAAAGTGTATTTCAAATACAATTTGTCCCTTTTGATTTTCCTAAAAAAAAAAAAAGAAAAGGTTGGTATGACTTAGAAACACCAATCCAGTGGAATTTTTATTTTTTTTATTTCTCATGATATAAAGATATTGGATTTTTGAAGAAAATTATCTTTTAGTTTGATGTACAAAGGTCTAGACAGGGCTTTCACCGTGGTCACTAATAAACCCATGTAGTGAATGAAATTTGGTAGGATAATAAAAGCATAGGGGTCAACTGGGATTTAATTTACAGTTTATCATTTTATAATCCTTTTATAACATTAGAACAAAAATAGCTGGAACATGTGACTAGTTGCTGGATATTTAACCTAGCCAATATCAGTGGCCACTAAGAGATGTGTCCATTCACATAAGACCTGCTCAAAGCATATGGATCATTTAATGAAACAAACAACTGGCTCTGTTCAAAAAGATTTGGATTTTTTGGATCCATTAGCAATGCATATAATCATTTTTCAAACACAGGAAAACATTAAAAATAATTAGTCACTATATCGAAAAATTATCTTTTAAAAATACTGAATTGTAAAATATCCTTTTTAATGGATTATAGAGTAACTTTAGAAAAAAAAGATTATTAATAAATAAAATATAGATTTTAAAAAAGAAGAAAATAGTAACAAGTAAAATAATATACTCGCTAAAATCTTACCAAGGTAAGAGATAATATGATGGAATAAAATTATTATAAAAAAATCTGCTCTGACTGAAAATATCTGGTAAGTCTTTTCAGTATTTGCCAGATATTTGTTAATGCAAGTATTATGATCAAGTTACATTTAAACTTTTCTTGTATTTTGGTAAAAAATTTAATCTTGAAACAAACATTTTAAAAAATCAACCCTTCTCTAATGGCAATCTCATTGAGACTAAGAAAAAATGTAATATGCAAATGATTTATTTGGGAGGAAATGGAAATTCAAATTTTGT
>CM042156.1:72140020-72190020 GCA_023376005.1 Doryteuthis pealeii
ATGCCCAACATAAAATAAAATGAATTTAAAAAAATAAAAAGTTGTTTTTTTATTTGTAATATTAGAATTGTAAATTACAGAAATATTTGGTATTCTGGTGATTATATGTAATGAAATGAAAATCTGTAATCTTTGCTTTGTTTCATTTCGTGAAATTCCATAGACCCGATATACATTTTTCATCAAAAACATTTTATACAAAGCATATTCCTGGCATTATCGATTGGAAGCTAAAAAACACCAAATTTGAGTTATAATTAGATAAACAAAATACAAAATTCATTACCAAAATTGAAGTAACAAGAATGTTAAATTAGCTAATATTCAAAACTAGTCTCATAGCTGTACCACAATGATTAATGTTGGATAATTCACGGTATAGCCAATAAACAAAGCTTCTTGTCTGAAAATAAATAACCACAGTTTGCTTATGTGGAAAAATTATCTTCAATTGACGCTTCCTGCAAGTAAATAGATAGCTTTCCAATGTTGGATTACTATTAATGGATTCACTACTTGAAACTTTGCCCTTCTGGATTTATGCTGACGTATGCCTTTTATGGACTTTGATATCAATTTTTGTGAGTATAACTGAACTAAAGCTTTTTCCCAACAAGTTTATTCCTCGTATTACCATATTTAATAAATTACATCTCTAAACAGTTCAATTAGTTCAGCTAATTTTCCAAACAACTCAATTCTCATTGGGTGACCTTGTAATTCTGTAACATGGCCAAAATATTTATTGTACAAGAAAAAACATTCTTATAATTGCCACTAAACTAAATTACAGGATAAAGATAATTGAAAACATGAAATTTTCAAACATAATATTTCCAAAATAAATACAACTAAACCCTTAGTAGATTTTTTACTGGAATACACATCACAGGGAATGCCAGCTCAAAAAAGAAACCATTCCAAAGAATTACTCAAATTCTTGGAAGAAAATCAAAGTTAAATCTGACATATTTAGTTAAAATGGATACAGAATGGTTATTTCAATTTCCTACAAGAAAAAATTAAAGAGAAAAAGAAAATAACTGGGTACAGAAAAGAGAGATAATGACTTTAAGATATAAAAATAAATAATGATCTCCATTTATTTGATTTGTTGTTGTATATCTTCCTAATGCAATCACGTAACATACCAATACAGCTTGTATGTCAAGATGTAAATAATCAAAAGAAAAAAATTGAAACAACTTAATATCTTAATACATATTAAAATTAATCCAATAATATTTCAGACATTCCAAAGGCATTTAAAACAGGCAAACAAAGTGAGACATTGTGAATGGAAGAGAACGGCAGGTAGAAAAGGGAGACACAACGTTGAATGAAAGAGAACAGCAGGTAGAAAGGAAAAGAAAACGGAGATAGAAAGGAGACACAAACATTGGATGGAAAGAAAAACGGCCGATAGAAAGGAGACACAACATTGGATGGAAAGAAAAACAGCAGGAGAAAGGGAGACACAACGTTGGATGGAAGAAAAACGGCAGATAGAAAAGGAGACACAATGTTGAATGGAAAGAGAATGGCAGGTGAAAAGGAGACAATGGCAAAAGGAAAGAAAACGACAGGTAGAAAGGGAGACAATGGCAAAAGGAAAGAAAACGACAGGTAGAGAAGGGAGACACAACGTTGATTGGAAAGAAAACGGCAGTAGAAAGGAGACCAACGTGATTGAAACCGCAGGTAGAAGGGAGACACAAAGCTGATTGGAAAGAAAAGGCAGGTAGAAAGGGAGAACAACGTTGATTGGAAAGAAAACGGCAGGTAGAAAGGGAGACACAACGTTGATTGGAAAAGAAACGGCAGTTAGAAAGGAGACACAACTTGATTGGAAAAGAAAACGGCAGTTAGAAGGGAGAACACAACGTTGATTGGAAAGAAAACGGCAGGTGAAAGGGAGACCACAACGTGAATGGAAAGAAAACGGCAGTTAGAAAGGGAGACACAACGGTGAATGGAAAGAAAACGGCAGTTAAAGGGAGACACAACGGAAAGGTGAAGAAAACGGCAGTAGAAAGGGAGACACAACGGTGAATGGAAAGAAAACGGCAGTAGAAAGGGAGACACAACGGTGAATGGAAAGAAAACGGCAGTTAGAAAGGGAGACACAACGTGAATGGAAAGAAAACGGCAGTTAGACAAGGGAGAGAGAAAGGAGACACAACAGTGAATGGAAAGAAAAACGGCAGGTAGAAAGGGAGACAACGGTGAATGGAAAGAGAATGGCAGGTAGAACGGAGAAAAACACTGAATGGAAAAAGAACAGGTAAAAAGGGAGACAATAAATAAGTGTTAAGATAGCAATGTGAAAATTGGGACTATAGATTAAAGATCCAACTATCCCAGCAATTTGAATTATTCAAGAGAATTTCAAGAATCTTTTAATTACTCACATTTCTTTTCATCTTTGGCTTCAGCAGAACCAACAATAATAAACTGGTAGCCATTTCCTTAAAATCTTTGGCTAAATGCAAAAGATTAGATTCACAAATTCTTGGCATTGTAACTTTAAATGCTTTGTTTTCTTCACACGGACGCTGTAGCTGATTGGCCATCACTTCCAATATAAGGAGTCTGAAACAAAGAAACAGGAGTAGAGCATTGGATTAAATTAATGTAAATTCTATAATATACATGATTGACTAAAATGGTCATGCACCAGAATTGGAGCTTCACCACCAATGGCAGTTTAGCATCATACATAGGATACTTTCTTTTTAGAGTGGGGAGGGGGTTACCCCTCTGCAGGGGATGCAGTCAGCATATTCTAGCACCCTCTGACAGTGTAATAAGAATACAAGTTATCTCCCTTGCTATTCATGATGTAAAGATGGTGTCATTTTCTTTTGGATAAAAGGAATTTAGGGGAAAAAAATTACTCTTGAAAACACACTGCAGGTGAATAAAAACCATAAACTGATTTATGGGTGTAAATTTTAACACTAAATGATTGATTAATTGATTTTAATGGCATGCCAACCAGGCTGGGTCTATTTTATGCCTACAGGTTAGAAAATTGCATTCATTGTACGTTCATAATTGAATTTTTTGTGCAGTTGTTTTTCAAGAGGTTTTGTTTTTGCACGTGGGATTTTGCACATTGAATACAAATAATTTTCAAACAAATCTATTTGGCCCAGATATAAGACTAACAGGTACTACCACTACAGGTCAGATTAGACCTAGGTGTAATGGCAATGAAGGGGTACTCCACACTCCCCAGAACTGCTTCATCAGATACAGTTTAGTGTCATACCTGACATTCTTTTTTTTGCCTAAGATACAGTCAGTGTATTATAAGCCCAGCCATCAGGGCAGATTACCTTCTGTATAAAAGTATAAGTGTTTGGTTTGGTTTGTTTTGTTTTACGGCATATCAACCTCAGTGAGTCATTTAATGCCGATAAAGTTTTGAAATAAATCAATTCTTAATGGATAATACAATTTTTTTATAAATACATTTTTCTATTTAACCCATAGATGGGACCCTAACAGGTACTACCACTCCGGGTCAGAGTAGACCAGGGAGCAATGGTGATGAAGGGGTGCTCCACATTCCCCAAACCTCCAGAACTGGAACCTCACCATCAGATAGAGTTTAACGTCATTCCCAGGACATGTAGACCCACAGCCACCGCCTTCTAGCACCCATATGATAAAAAGGGGTTGGGGCTTGCCATAAGAGCAATAGGGTTGGGAAAATCATATAGGTGCTAGGGCTTGACGTGACCAGCCGATTGATCGCAGGGGGCCTCTCCGACTGCCCGTCTAGCCCAAGATAGGGCCAAAGTGGAGTATTGCATGTCATGAACTGCTCATCCACCTGGGCTGTATCCTTAAGCATCACGGGTCGCCACCCACGGCCAACAGGTGGCCCCATTGGGGGGAGTCTTACCCCTCTGCAGAGGTGCAGTCGGTGCATTCTAACGCCCCAGCCGATAGGGCGGAGTATAAGTGTGTGTGTGTGTGTGTGTATTACATTAATGTTACTGTTGTAGGTGTGTGGTGTAACGGTTACTGTTGTAGGAAATGGACACAGCAAGAAGAGTACAAATCCTGGACATGGCTGTTTGTATTTCACATAGTACTAATACACTTAGGAAAGGTAAGAAAACAACTTCCAGCTATGGATAAATAGTAGGGCAGACTAGGCTCTTTAACCTAAGTATGGCAAATGGTCATGGGGAAGGAAAACTCTGAATTCAAACTAAAGAGGCTCTTTTTTTGTTAGTCAAAACTACTTTGAGAGCTCCTACTCCACTTCCATATGAGTGCCCCAATTTAGGATTTTTTTTTATTGAGAATAAAAAAAAACAATGGGGGAATCTCAGCTTCCAAGCAACTTTGCAAGTGCAAAAACACTCACACATGTGAGCAGAACCACACATTCTCCTTGTCTAATCTACTAATAGAATTCCATATTCATATGGGGGATGCAAAATTTTGTCTTGAAAGTCAGCAATGGAGCTGTCAGTGCCATAACAACAATAACAACAATTTACTATGAGTACTTGGAAGCTGAAGTTCATCATCATCTTGAAGAACTGCAATGATATTGATATACAGACAGGTGCTAAAACTTGGCCAAAATTAACCAAGAATCATTTAATCTAAAAGAGAAAAGTTATTAAAGAATTATACTTACTTCTGATCATTGTCCAATTGTAGATACATCACTTCCATGAAATCAGGAAGCAGCAAGAAATCCTCCAAGACATAAATTCTACAAAGACAAATGAAGAACTTAATGTCAGAAGTCATTTTTATTATTCAATATACATGTGTCCAATATGGAAGCAGTGACCTGAAATTTTAAAGCTCTTTTTCTGTTATAAATGTTGTCTCAAGTGTTTTTATTTTATTTTTTATTTCATTTATTGACTACAAGAGAGGAGGGAATTTTCCAGTCAAAACAAAAGTTGTTGTATTTATAAGAATGTTTTTTTATAATAATTTTAGCCCAAAAATGTTTCCATGCTGACTAACTTCAGTAAAAGAGTCAAATTATTTTTAATCTTCTTTTGTTTGATTAATTTAAATGGCATGTGAACCTGTCTAGGGTTATTTTATGCATAAGATTAGCAAATTGCATTTATTATACGTTAATGTTTACATTTTTGTGTAGTTGTTACTTATAAAATACAAAATTTTAAAAACTGATCAATTTGACTAATAGATGTGGTCCTAACAGGTATTAACAACTCCAGATCAGAGTGCACCTAGGAGTAATAATGGAGAAGGAGTACTCAACACTCCCCAGAACTGGATCCTCATCATCAGATGCTGTTTAGTGTCATACCAAGGACACCCCTTTTTTGGGTGGGGTCTTACCCCTCTGCAAAGGACAGTGTATTCTAAACCCCACCAAGTAGGCAGATCTTTTCTTATATCCTTTTAAATGTTTTAAAACAAATCCAGTGAAAAAAAAAAGAAACACATGGGTTCAAGAAACTCAACACATGAAGATCGTGCTGCAGTGTGTGGGGGGAGGATCCATCCATGTAGAAAAATGTATGCCTAAATCAACCTATACATAACTTATACTAAGGGGAATAAAAAATTTTGCAATAGTTTGATTAAGTGCTAATTTGCATATATATATCATGTGAACGAAGCAGTTCAAGCCATGGAAGGTACCCGCTGTGATTGGTAGTATTGTAGTATCATGGTACATTGAAACTTTATTCCATCTAAGATTTGAAAGCAGCACAGATGAACATGCAACAGTCTCATTTGAGAACTTAAGATTTATAATTTCGATTTGGGCCATAAAACTTTGGAAACAGCCAAAAGAATGTTGGGGGAAAAGTAAAGAGATGATTGATCATAATACAGTAATCAGATGGTTGAAGAAATTTTAATTAAATTACAAGAACCTCAAAAATCAGGCAAGGTCAGATAAGCCTAAAAGTGGATTCTGAGGCCATGCTTCAATACAGAGACAAATCACTTGATTAGAAGTGAGAGTATCAGGCAAGCTCGGGATGTCACAGTCAAGTTAGGTTCATTACCTTCAAAACTTAACCAAAAGCATCCAGTGCCACTGAATTGTGCCTCGTGTGGCCAAAATATTGCAAAACTTTTGACTAAACCTAGTACTTGACTAAATATAGCAATTGCATATGAGTTTTACAAGGGTAAAAAAACGGATTTCAAATTTATTAGATTAGCTTGGTAAAAAGTGTTATGAAACCAACAGAAGTAAGAAAATCTAAAAGCTCATATCAGCCCAATAACAACTGATCTTTCCATTTTTTTTGTGTGTGTGTATATATATGTGTATATATATATATATATATATATATATATATATATATAATATGTTTCAAATTACAGAGGGATTAGATTTAGATTATAAATGATCAAAAAGTGTGCATGTGTGGTCCAGTAAAGATACAGGCCAAAAGGATCTTGTCAGGGCCAATCAAATTCTGATACCCTAAACCTTCGACTCACCACAACATTCCCATTTTTAGAGGTTCAAATTGCTTCAGACTTGTCACTGAACATGTATCTCATTTGTTGTAGCCCTCAAATTTTATCAGATTTCAAACTTCTCTCAGAGAATTTTGGATTTTCTCGCCAAAGCAAATCAAGAGAGAGAAGCCAGCCTATCTCAAAACTGAACAGAAACAGCCGTTTACAATCAAAATTCAGTCTCTTCAGGAAAAAGCTGTTGTTTCTCTTTTCTTTTCTTATATTCTGTCCAGGGAGGCATGAAACTGGTGTGCGATAATAGGAACATAATGAATTGAAGCTATCACCCAATCCCACCCAAAGTTCCCATAAAAAACCATCAGGGTGACAACATGACATCCTAGAATGGAGAAGGGGGGGGGTGACGTTAATGGAGAGGGAGTTTGTATAATGGAGTAGAAGTTCAAATCCTGTTTGCATTTTCACTTTGCATTAATGCCCTTAGTAAAGGCATGAATCCATCTGTCCTATCAGTACAACTGAGCTCTGTAACCTTGGCAACCAGTCTAGGAGAAGTAAAACTTAATTGAATTCTGTTGTACAGCACTTAAAATTGACCTTTTTGTCACATCCTGCTGAATAAATGCATTAGATTTTTTAATATAATATTAGTTAAATAATTCTGCCAAACACAGGTTTCAATATGGCAACTGCGAATGTAAGTATTATTACTAATGTAGTAAGATTGGTTGAATTAAAAATAGGTATATATATATATATATATATATTTACCAACCCTCTGCACGAGCAGGATGTGACACAAGGTCAATTCCTTAAGCAAAGTTTAACAGGTTTGAATTCAGAGTTTTCCTTCTCCTAGACTGGCTACCTAGCCACAGTTAAAGAGCCCAGTCTGCCCTACTATTTACCCATAGCTGGAGGGAGAGTAGTTGGATGCATACATTTCCCAAGGGTATTAGCGATATGTGAAATGCAACCAGCCTCATCCAGGATTGGAACTCTGAGCGACAAGTCCATTTCCTACGACTAATCATTACACCACCACCTCCATTAAAAATAGGTATAGACTTAAACATGAACTTTTAACAAAAACTCTTGAGAATCAAATGGCAGATCAACATGTACAGGGCAAATTAAAGCACTTGGAAGATAAATTCAATGAAGATATTTTCAAATAGATGTACTAATTAATTTGAAAGGTTTATAAAGTATTTGTTCATAGTATGAAGTTGAAAAGAATTTAAGAAAAGAGAAACAAGAAGTAAAAATAGTTTATCCTTACGCCCATTCAGAATCATCTTTCTTGAGCATATCCATCACAGCAAGAATCAACGACTGCATCAATGGATCTTTCACATCAATTGGACGGGTATCGGGTCTTGGCTTGGTAATGAGAGTCTGAAGGCAATTGTGGATGACCATGCAAGTGTAGTGACCAAGGGTCCAATCACAACTAGACAGTAGCAGTCTGAAGAAGAAAAAAATTATTAAAAGAATAAAAAAATCTTTATTATATTTATTGTTACGAATGGGACAAACCTGAATTCTTCCTTTCCCTTACTTTGGCAAGAACTACTATGCTAGAATGAAATAGAGAGCCATTTGAGTGACACTGGCCTTAAAAAAGAAAATGGATGGTCCACCAAGAAACAGGACACATTTTACAGACAGCCTAAAGGAGTGGGTCATTGAGACGAGACATAGAAGATACAATTCTACAAAAAGAAAGATTAAAACAAGGACATGTCTCCCATTCATTGTGTAAACATGAGGATTTGTTCTGTTCCATGCCATAGTTCTTCATTGCTCTTAATTTTTTCCTGCTTTGTTTTTATTAATAAAATTTGGCCATTGCTATAATCAGTGACTGGCTTGAAAAATCAGTAAGCAGTGGCGTTTTGAAATGCAGTTTAGTAGTGGGAGTCAGTATATAACAAGATATATAAAATATCATGCCAGGAAAAGGTAATTGGGTCTATATAGTGAATTTAAAAATTTTTTTTTTTAATTATGTAAGAATTGTCCAAAGTTAATGAAGAGTCAGTTGGGTGCTATCTGTGAGGAAAGTAGCACCAGGACACCATTCACTCCTCCAGAAATTTGGAAACGGCATACTGTACTCCTTGGCATTCACACTGGAAGCCTTAATACAAAGATTTCACAGTGTTTGGGTGTCAATCTAAGGGCATTACAGAGGATTCAAAAGTTGGAGGAGTCCAATAGTGATTACAAATGTATGACAGCCAAGAAGCCTCGCACAAATTGTTTTGATAAGAAAAGAATTCTTGAATTTGTTGATGAGATCCAGGCCATGATTAACAATGATCCCTGCAAGTCAATCAGATCCATACTAAGGGACATAAGAGTGTCAGAGTTTTTTTTTTATCAAGCAATTAGTACATGAAGACATTTTCTATTTCTCATATTGTAAAGTTTTTAAATGCCATCCTTGAAAAGGGCTTACAGTAAGTCCTGAGTTATGGAATCCTTTGGTAAACGTATAAGTCCTATCCTGCATATTGGCAAAGGTCCAGTAATTTAATCCTATGTCTGTCGTACACTAAGGTCTGTGTAATTATGACCAATATGGTCAGTTTAAGTATTGTATCAGCAGCAGAGTACTGCCAGTGATTGGCCAAGAGGTAGATCACATGATTATAGTAGAGTCTATAAGTAGGAGCAGGCATCTAGCACACACCTTATATAACAAAAATCTCAACACATCCCCTATTTTAGCATATAAGGTGGGCTGTTCCACTCATAAATATTAAATCATTATTTCATTCAGAAATATTAAAATTATTTTTGTTTTATTTTATTACTGCTAATCCTATTTTTATTAATTGTTAATATTTTTATTATTGTTATTATTTTGTTATTCATAATCTAATTATTAACCCTTTTCATAAAGATGAGAAAAGGACAATTTTTAACACAGACCATGAAGAAAAAAAACAGGAAAGCTCATGCTGCAAAGCTTTTCAACAAACTCAAACATCCCCTCCAACTGAACACAGTTTGCTTTTCCTCAGGTGAGAAAAAATTCTACCAGAATCAGATGGTGAACTCAGAACAACCACTGACTTGTTCTGTTTCCAAAAAAAGGTACCAAAAGTGATGAAACCAAAACACCCAGTCCACATCATGGTTTTGGGGTGGTCACTAGTGTTGGCAACATTATCCCTCCATTGATCTTCCCATATGGTCCTCAGACAACACAAAGGCCTAGAGGAGTTAAGGCTTCTCTATATCAAGAGGGTGGATGCTGGAAGACCCTACATCTGACAACAGAACTGCATCATGCCACACAAGCAGAAGCCAATGTTGGCTGTAAGAAAATTTCTGCAAACATATCACACCAAACATCTGGTTGTCTAACTCCGCAGATTACAATCCCCTTGATTATTATGTGTGAGATGCAGTTGAGTGAGAGATGAACAAAATTGCGCAACACCAAAGATGGACTAAAGTCAAGGATAATAGCAGCATTTACCAATGTAAACAAGGAGACCATCAAAAAGGCTTGCAGGAGATTCTGTAGTTGTCTTTATTCAAAGACAATCACCATTGGCTTCAACCACAGAGTATGGTGATTTTCTGAACAAATTTAATCAATAGCATTTCAAGATATTTTCGTGTAATTTTCGTAAATATATCTGATAAATGAGATGTCAGTGTTATTTTCCTTTTTGCATAAGTTAGACAACAATTTACGCATCATACCCTCTGTGAGTGTGTGTGTTTGTGTGTGTACACTTACATGGCAATAGCATAATCTTTACAGATCATTGCCGTCCCTCACAGTCCCACCACCAGAACCCTTCCTTGCATGAGCCCTCAAATGATTAATCAAACCTGCTGCAGATCCACAAAGTTTGATGCAAATATGACATTGAAAAGACTTCCTCCCCATTGAATGAGATGATTCAGATGAATCAGAAGAGTCAGATGATAAAATTTGATGCTTATGCACCACCATATTAAGACCAGAAGCCGACTTACAGACCTTGCCACATATAGCACAAGACACATTGTTTACTCCTGGAATACACTTACATACATACATACATACACACACAAGGGTGGGCTGAAAAGTTCATATATTATATTTTCTGCTATTTCTCTGAAATGAGATGAGGCTTGATAATTAGTATTATCTGCATTATTCGGACTATTGTCCCCATCTTCATTGAAACGTTGTAAAAATAACAATGAAGATGGGGACAATAGTCTGAATAATGCAGATAATACTTATATTTTCTGTTGTTGACTTTTTTACTAATGGGATCCAAGTGCTGCAACACCGATGGAAGAAGTGCTTGTATCGCAAGGGGGACTATATTTGAAAATATTCAAGATGGGATGACTGAAAGTAAATTGTATTTATCGTCCAAACTAATATATTTTAAACTGTTACAGAGAAATATCCACTGAAAGGCATCTGTGTTTGTTTATAATTTTCTCCTAATTTTCACTGCAAGCTAGTTGCTTTTTTGAGTGAACATGTCTGTGTGTTCTAAATAGTGTGTAAGCTTTGTGCTTTAAGACATAATGTAAATTCTTATTTTTAGTCATTTACAAACCAATAAGAAGTTGAACAAATGCTAAATTTAGGTTAGATATAGCTGCTACTAATTCTAAAAACATCACTACACATTATACACAAAAGTTTTTTCCCCCATAATGTTGTAGTCCTAAGTTAAGGGTGCGTGTTATACATGAATATGTGCTATATACAAATAATTATGGTAAGTCTTCATTTTAAGTTGTCTTCAAAATCCATTATGGATTGCAGCAGTGATATTATGGATTCTGCTTAGAGAAAAGGAGAAGTTAAACTGTGTCTTGTGTGCAAATAATTTGGTGGAGCTCCAATAAGTGTTCTCTTTCATTGTGTTGTTTTAAATCTTGATTTATTTTGCCTAAACTGTGCCTTATGCACGAACAAACATGGTAGCACCCCTTGATTTGCCAGATGTAGATGAACTTGGCTCAAAAATAAAATAAAATTTTTTAAAAAAGATTTTAAAAAAAAAAGAAAGATACTTAATTGCACACTTGTGCCGTCCTAGTCTATGTCCATATCAAAACTTGAGGTTTTCCACATTCTCAGTGAAGTGGTACTAAGTTATTGGTTGCATGTGTTTTCAGACATTTTTTGTTATTAAAAAAACAAACACACACACAGAGCCCAAGACAGCAACTTAGTGGCAAAGCCTTCAATTGGAGACTACAAGATACAACATCTACTGTTGGGTTAATGAGGCTCATTGTCATTACTTTTTTAAAAAATGCAAATTTAAAATAACCAGGTTTTGTAAATCTTTATAATAATCTGATTTTTATATATTACCCTAACACAGCAAAAATGGCACACAGTAGAAAAATTTTTGTTAGCACATTTCCACTAAAATGAGAAAGCAAGTTACAACTTGATAATAGTCAGATTTCATTGATTTTTGCGTCAATCTTTTAAGTAGGAAGAGTTTGCCTGCCTTTACTAAGCAAAAGTAATTAAGTAATATTAAGAGGGATAGCGTTTTTAGCTATTTTTCATGCAACGGTGATTCTATTGTTTGCTTAGAAAATCAGCCTTCGAAACCATGAATTTTTACCTATGTTTGAACACTTATACCATAGTACCGGTAGGAAATTAGTTCAAGTAAATTTAAAGTAGGAATAAGAAATAATGATGTGATGCCAATCGTTAACCTTAGGAGTGTATGTATTTACCCAACTCCTCCACTATGGGCAGAATGCGATACAAGGTCAATTTTCAGCGGAGTACTGTTGGTTTTGAATTCAGAGTCTCCTTTCTCCTTTGTCGGTTGCCGTAACAATGATAAAGATCTCAGTCTACCATATTTACCCACAGCTAAGGAGAGAATAGTTAGGTTCATGCATCTCCCTAGCATTATTTAATAGAAATTAGAATATCATTCATTGTACTTTCCTATTTAAATTTTTTGTGTAGTTATTTCTTAAGGGATTTGTTTTTTCCCACGTTCCTAGGGAATACAAATAATTTTTAAATAGACCTAACATAGATTGGACCCTAACAGGTACTACCACTCCAGGTAAGACAAGACCCTGAAGTAATCACCTTTAAGTGTGTAACTCCCCAGAACTCCAAAATTGGAGCATCAGCACTGAACACAGTTTAGTATCATATCAAAGACATAATATTTACTGGTTACCAGCAATGACAGAAAATAAAAGTTGAATTTTTGTTCCAAATTTGTTAAATACTTTTCTTTAATAAGAGTCATTTCTTTTAAACTTGTTGTGTGTGTAATTTTTTGCATGGTACATGTAGCTCATTTTCTTGCAGCACAACCAGTGTGTTGTAGTGCATATTTTGGGAAGACACTTGCATAAAACTTAATGTTGCATTAAACTACATTATTCTACTTAGCGTCTGCAATAAATCATGTTTATGGTGTTAGCTTCACTTAATGTTGTATTCGTTAATTAAATATGATTTCTAAGAAACTGTATGATGATCCATACAGACCGTAAAACGGGGGCAGGAGAGAAGCTGGTATATTCACTGATAACCTTGACACAAGAGGTCAGGGAATTATCAACTTATAAAACTTGAAAACTTATAACATGAATATTTGTCATGCAACCTGTTATCACTATAAAGTAAATTCCATTAAGGTAACACAAGGTAACATAAGGTATTTTAGTAATCTAAATAGATTCAGTATTTGTTTATTTCATGGATGAAATGTAGCCACTAAATCTTTCTCTTTTTTCAACTAAGTTCAAGTCTAATGATTGATTTTAGTGGATGCTCAAACCGTCTAGGGTTATTTTAGGCCAAGAAGTTAGGTAATCACATGCATATTTACATGTTCATTGCTGGATACACTGATTTGAAGTGGTTGTACTTGGTTGTACTGGTACCATCTATGTCAAATAATAGGTGCTAATACCCTTGGGAAAGGTATATATCCAATTATTCTCCATCAATCTTTTTCTTTGTAAACTCAAATTTTTTTTAACTTATTTTTTTCTAGATGGGACCCTAACAGGTACAACCACTCTGGGTCAGAGTTGACCAGGGAATAATAGCGATCAATGGGTACTCCACATTCCCCAGAGCTCAAGAATTGAAACTTCACCATCAGATAGAGTTTAACATCATACCCAGGAGACTAAGACCCTCAGCCACCGCTTTCTAGCACATATATGATAAAAGGGTTGGAGCTTGCCATAAGGGTAATAGGTGCTAGGGCTTGACATGGCCAGCCAATTGATCAGAGGTGGCATCTCCTACAGCCCATCTAGCCTAAGTAAGGGCCAAAGTGGACAGCTCAGCCACCAGGTTTCCATCATAAGCAAGCATCATGGGTCACCACGCACGGCCAACAGGTCATGGAAAGTGGGCTCTTACCCCTCTGTAGAGGTGCAGTCTGTCTATTCTAAAGATTCAGCTGACAGGGCTGAATTCCCACCTGTAAAACTCTGCTTAAAAATTGACCTTGTATCACATCCTGTTTGTGTGGAGGGGTTGGGAAAATACATATAGCTCAAATAGAACTGTTTAAAAATTATTTGTGTTCAATAGGACTTGGTAGAAAAAAAAACTTCTCAAGAAACAACTGTACAAAAAGTGTAAATATGAACATATATATATTCACCAACTCCTCCACGTGAGTAGGATGCGACACAAGGTCAATTTCTTAAGCGGAGTTTAACAGGTTTGAATTCAGAGTTTTCCTTCTCCTAGACTGGTTACCAAGCCATGATTAAAGAGCCCAGTCTGCCCTGCTATTTACCCATAGCTGGTGGGAGAATTGGATTCATACCTTTCCCAAGGGTATTAGCGCTATGTGAAATGCAAACAGCTTTGTCCAGGAATTGAACCCAGGTCGACGTGTCCATTTCCTATGACTAACTATTAGACCATGCTTCCAAAATGAACATATAATGAATGTGGTCCCTAACCTCTCTAAAATAACACTATATACCATAAAAATCAATTAATCAAGTAACTATTCTTCATACAAATAATTTGCACATGTTATTATAGTTTCAAGTATCCATATTTAATCACTTTCAAATAAATCTATTTGACCCTAACAAGTATGTACTTACCCAACCCCTCTGCCACAAGCCAGATGTGACACTTTTTTTCTTTTTTTTTTTTTAACCAATCCCCTCCGCACGAACAGGATGTGACACACTGTCAATTTCTTAGGCGGAGTTTAACAGGTTTAAATTCAGAGTTTTCCTTCTCCTAGACTTGTTACCTAACCAAGGTTAAAGAGCCCAGTCTGCCCTATTTACCCATAGCTGGAGGGAGAGTAGGATTCATACCTTTCCCAAGGGTATTAGTGCAAAGTGAAATGTAATTACCACATCCAGGATTTGAACTCGGGACGATGAGTCCATTTCCCATGACTTTAACCATTACACCACGCGCTTCTTTTTTGAACTCTGGTTGCAGATTCCATTTCACTAAGCACACCAAACAAGTACTAATAATCAGAGAAAGAGTTGATCAGAATGTACCAACAGGGTGACTTCACATCCATCAGAGCTCTGGAATTGCAGTCTCACTATTGGATGCAGTTAACTGTCAGACTCAGGATACACAACTAGTTGAGTGTATTTACTACAGATTAGAGGGTCAAGATTTTGAATTGCAATTTTTGTTCATAGGAAACGAGCATCAAATAACAAACAAATTAATTACCTCAAAATAATCCCTTTATGTATGCCTACCAAATTTGATAGCTCAACTGGGTGGTAAGCCTCTCAAATTAGTAGATCAACTGACACCTAGGTAGTAATATCATATCTACTAAAAGCAATGTCAATATATTCATAGAAAAGGCATGGATAGCTTTAGACAGATCATCGATCATATGGAAATCTGATCTCTCTGAAAAGATACAGTGAAAATTCTTCCATGCTATATAGCTGTATTGGTGTTCCTGTATAGCTGCACCACCTGGACTAATGAAAACGTTTAGAAAAAACACTGGATGGGAACTACACAAGGATACTGCACATGCTGTCTTGAATAAATATTGAAAGCAACACCCCACAAAAAGCAATTGTACGGCCACTTGCCTCCTATCACACAAACCATCCAATTAAGATGAATAAGCAAGGATGAACTAATAAATGACATTCACATGGATGCACCAGTATAGAGCCGAGCAGCAAAAACCTACATCAATCAGCTTTGTGCAGATCCTAGATGCTGTGTGGAAGACCTGCCAGAGGTGATAACCGATAGGGATGGGTGCGAGACAGTCATGGATATCTGTGCTGTCACTGCGACCTGGTGGTGATGGTAATGATTGAAGACGGACCAACAAATTTTTACCGATTAGGGATATTACAACAGAAACATATTGTAAAACCAAAATGAAAAGAATTGTAGGGTCAGAAATTAATGCAAGCATAGAATGTTTTTATATTCATAATTTGCCTTTGAAGACTTGTGAAAACTGATGATATATTTGAAAAGATATAATTGTTTTTGCTTATCTATCAAAGCCCTCCACATGAGCAGGATGTGACACAAGGTCAATTTTAAACAGAGTTTAAGCAAGGCACGGAGAGGGGAGAGGTGAGTAGCCTCAACATCAAAGAGAGCCAGAAAGAGAGAGAAAAGACAACAGACCCAGAAAGCATCACAGTTTGTGTGCTGTCAGTGCACCAAAGACTGTCACTCAGGAATTGGCCTGCACAGTCACTTGCACAGATTTTTTTTTTTTTTGGACACTATACCATCTTTAGTGGACAGAAAGGTGCCAACACAACAACAATGTCTAAATTCAGTTTTCCTTTTCCTAGATTGGTTGCCATACCAAGGTTAAAGAACCCAGTCTGCCCTATCATTTGCCCATAGCTGGAAGAAGAATAGTTGGATACATAGCTTTCCCTAGCATATTAGCATCTATTAGGGCTGATTTAGCTCAGTCGGTAGAACGTTCGTTTAGGAACCACATGGTTCCTAGTTCGATACCGGCCCTCGGCAACTCAGCATATGAGTAGCACAGATTATCTGTGCAGTAAAGTGAGGAGCTGATGGTGGGTGTGGCGCTCCACCTCAGAAGCTAAAAAACAATTTTCTTGTTCTAGCGCTAGTGAAAAGGGAATACTACCTCGCTTGTCCTGCTGGTACCAACTTTAGGCTACCCCAACGACTTTTCTTACTTTTTACTTTATTTGACCTATTGACAGGACCCTTCCAGGTACAACCCCTCCAATTTAAAGTGGACCTGGGAATAATGGCAATGAAAATGTAAAAAGCTGGATGGAGAATAGTTGGATATATATGTTTCCAAAGGGTATTAGCACAATATGAAATTAAAACAGCCTAGTCAAGGATTTGAACTCTGGTTACTGTGTCCATTTCCTACAATGATAACCATATCAACACCAAGTGCCTCCACATTGTATATTAATAAATTCACTAAAGAGGAGAAAGAGAGACAAACAGAAATAAATCTTTGCTGGCTGAAAAATCTAAAAATCTTGAAAATTTTAAAGTATAAAAATCGAATACACAAAGAATAGCAAGTCTATTTCTGTCCAAGCCAAACAGGTATTCACCCCCCCCCTTTAAAGTAGCTGGATACATCAGCAAAAGAACAAGGTAGTTAGGGGGGGGGAGACTCGTGGGGAAGGTGGGATGGGGATTTCAGCAATTCCAATTGAGGCTTTTCTGACCACCCACTCCCACTTCTCTTGCACAGCCTCTGTGGCTCCCAGGGGTTAAGTGCAATGTGGTAGTGTAATTATCACCTTTCATATTGGAGACAGCATTTAATGATGGCCGACACTGAATATTGATGTGGCTAAAAGGAAAGAAATTGCGATTTGCCTTGACTGACTCCTACCCCTACCCCACAACTGTGCCGGAGTCGCAGGAATTTTGGGGTATAGTTCTAAATGCACAGTCAGTTTTACACGCAGAAGAATGCACATATACATATATATACACACACACACACACACATCATATATATCATAGACACACACACACACATACATCATATATATCATACACACACACATACATCATATATATCATAGACACACACACACATATATATATATATATATATATATATATATAAATGTGTGTGCAATGAAAGAACATTCATATGTAATGAGAGTTCTATTTCAATGAGTGTGTGTATATATATATATATATATATACACACATATATATATATATATATATATATATATATATATATATGGCTTGCAGAAATGCTTTAGCAAATATCTTTGTTAGTTACTGAAATGCATCATTTCAATATCAAAAGAAAGCATGGAATTATGTTGTCAAATATATTTTTCAAGAATTATTGTTTGTTTGAGTCATCTAAGGCAACTAAAGAACCAGCACTAAAGGTTCTGAAGTAATCTTAAAATCTTATCGTAAAATAAAGACACGATATATATGAGAGAGAGAGAAATATAAGTAGATATATGAGGTAGAGTCAAAAATTATCCATACTTTCACCATGACATATCTTTATTATTGTCGCATGCATTCTTATATTTGACATTCTTGTGATCACATGATCAAAGTTTGAGCCTGATCATACCATTTTGCTTACTGTCTTTACAGTGTAAACAAGATCACTCCACTAGCAGTATGTACCAAAGAAGTGATCAAACTTCTCTTTTCAGAAGGAGTGTCAGGAGCTGGAATTTATTGGAGGTTTTTAACACAATACAGACAGTGCACTACCATGTAGAAGTCTGTAAGAGTAGATAGAGAAGTTTAAAAGTTGCTAGACAAGTGTGACACACAAAGAGGAGATTCAGTAAGCTTAACAGATGTTAATGGCAAATCAGTGAATTATTATCGATGAGGTAGCATGTTCTCTGCAGATTAGTCATTGTTCTGCCTATCAAATCATCCATGATGAGCTCAACTTCCATAAAACAAGAGTGCAGATAATTTTTGAATCTCCCTCATAGATAGATTATTTTTTTCAAAGACTGAGCAGTGCAAATCATGTTAGTTTGGTCAGTTGGTTTTCCATCACATCAACTCTTATGGGGTTATCTAATGTCAAAATCAGTCTTCAAGCAATTTTCTGGTTTCAATTAACTATTCCTATTTTTATTATTATTACTAGCAAATATATGCACCCTCCAGGTGCAAGTATTTAAGTTTTAATGTAATGAAATATCGTAATAAATTAGAAAGTCTAATAAGAATGCAGATAAAAAGATTTGAAACAGAGTGGGGGTATAATAGAAAAATAGAAATGAAACTTACGCTTCCATCACTGCCGTCTTTCATTGCTGAATTTTACTTATTTTACTATTTAGTTAAATAAAGAATAAAATTACACTTATTTTTCTTGTTAATGGATTTCATTTAAGATTCATTGAAGAGATTTTTGCTTATATTCATTGAAATAAAACCAAACAATTAGAAATCAATAATACTAAGCACATATTTAATAAAATCACATTTTTAATACAATATGCAAATTAGCCTTCCCGTTCACACTGCAAACGCTATTTTTTATAATATAAATACAATAGCATGTTATTTGTATGTAGATATGGACAACACTAATAAAAAGGTGAAGCAATTTTATTAATAATTGAGGTTTAAATTTAAATATAAATAAAATCATGCAGAATTTGATGTAAATAACTATGTTAATTGTGACTCAATTAGTAATATAGTTTCGGTTACAGACAGAAAAACACACAATCTCCATTATAATAAAATTATTATTGGCATTTCAGTCTCAGAAGACTATAATATCATTTTTTTGCACCTGAAGTTACAGCGCCTCCTGTGACTGTAAAGTCCAATGTTAGAAAAACATTCTCGACCACAAATGTCGCATTTGAAGGCTGTCCCTGAAGATGTTGATGTGCCGGTGCTTTGTTGCCGCTGGACCTCCTAGCTTCATGATGAGGTGACTTCAGACATGAACAGTCCTCTACAGAGAGCTTGCCGCCACCAAGGGTGGTCCTGAGCCAAATTTTTCGAGCTGGAAGGGGCAATGCCAAAGCACCTGAGATCGTTCTAGCAGACATCCTTGAAATGCAGCTGGGGGTGACCAATCTGTCTCTTACCAGACAATATAGGGTATCCTTTGGTATTCATCCAAATAATAAATTAATAACAAAATAAATATAATGTTAGACTTATTTGTTGATGTCAAATGAAAAGAATTGTGCTAAAACAGGAAGAGAGAAAGATTTTAATGAACGATTCCAAAATGCATACATTTGACATAGATACTTACGGGAAGTCAGGATTAAAACAGTTCCATACAAGGCATTGATTATCACAATTGTTTACCACAGCATTTCCCACAAATTGGATGGCATACTGCAATTGGATTTCCGCTGAAATAAAACAAAACAAAAAGAAAATTAATACATTTTTGTTATACAGATCAACCTCCCTAATCCAGCACCTGAGGAATGTTGGAACAGAAAAATACCAAATCACAAAAGGATTATCTTTAGCTAACCACCTCATCGTGCCTTTAAAATATCACATAAATATAACATTAGATTATAGAATACTTCCCCAGGGAAAAAATTTATGTAGTTTTCGATAATGCCTAACTTCAAAGTCAATACTATTATAGAGATTTAGTACCATAACCACTATACTTATTCTGATCACAGAGATCAAGATCTTCACTAGGTAAGTCAATTTCAGCATTGACATATATTTGTTGGTACATGTATTATTATATGATTCAACATTACATTTATAATAACTTTTCTGTATTTTAAAAAATTTCTAATTTTGAAACCAACAAATTTTTTTTTTTTTTTTTTTTTTTTTTTTTTAAATCAACTCCTCTCATCATGGTATCCAATGAGACTAAGTTAGCTATGTCTTGTAATTTAATATTCAATTAATCTATTTGGGGGTGAAGGGAAATGAAATTTGGTTACAAAGTTTGCATCAAATAAAAAAAAGTTTGAGAAACCCTGGTCAAGAAGATGACAAACTATGACAAAGTACCATTTTCCTAACAATATATTAAAAAAAAAAAACCACAAGGTTCCTAGTTCGATATTGGTCCTCGCCAACTCAGCGTATGAGTAGCACAGGGATCTGTGCAGTAAAGTAAGGAGCTGATGGTAGGTGTGGCGCTCCACCTCAGCCGCCAAAAACAATCTCCTTGGTCTAGCAATGTTGAAAAGGGGATAGACTCCCTCGCTAACTGGCTGATACCGACTTTAGGCCGCCCCGACAACTTTACTTACTTTTTATATCAGAAGAGGTACAAGAAAGCCAAGGTAGCCTCTGTCTGTGAATTCCAATGGCTTGTTCCCTAGAGTTCCTTGGAAAATCAAACGGGAATTTTAACAAGACACCTAGCTGCCATCCAAGGACTAATGTCTATCAATCATTGAAGAGCAGCTTCTTCAATTACTCCCATCCCTGTTCTTTCTCAACACATATCTACAATGGCACACCATCTGTCACTGCTCAAAAATGGACCCTTTGGTGAACCAATAGGGAGATGATAGTGCCATTTGGCCACACTTGGTGATAACCCCATTTCTACTAACCATAAAGGAGAGGGAGGGCAGAGATTAACAACTGGACATTACTCTGAGGCAAGAACATGGTGTCACTACCTGACCAGGAGTAGAAAAACTTGATTGAGCTTATCACACACACAAGAATAAGCTTATTACAATAATCAAGTCCTTTTCCTACCATGAAAGGGGGGGGGGCATTTTTTTCCAAGGATGCAAAAAGTTTTCAATCAGTTATAACTCTCTGGTAAAGATAAGCATAAAAATCTGAATGCACCAATTATTTAGGGTCACAAAAATAACTATGAATACCACATATCTTATTATAATGGAGATTGTGGGTTTGTCTGTAACCGAAACTATATTACTAATCAAGTCACAATTCCTTTTGTTATTTATACCACATTCTCCATGATTTTATTTTTAATTTAAACTTCAATTATTAATAAATTATTTTACATCATTAAGACTGTTGACCATATCTACAAACTATTAACATGCAATTATATTATATATACAATGAAATAGTGGTTTACAGTGTGAAGGGAAGGCTAATTTGCATATTGATCTTAAAAAATTGATTTTAATAAATATATGCTTAGTATTATGATTTCTAATTGTTTGTTTTATTTATTGAATATGAGCAAAAATCTTGGGATAAATCTTAAAAGAAATCCATTAACAAGAAGAAATAACTGTCATTATTATTCTTACTTCCTATTTTAACTAAATAGTTAAATTAGGAAAATTTACAATGAAAGACGGGAGTAATGGTAAATGATGGAAGAGTTAGTTCAAATGTTCTATTTTTCAAATCATACCCCTCTGTTCCAAATCTTTTTATCTGCATACTTATTCAGTTTCATTAGCCTTTCTAATTTGATATGATATTTTATTATATTAAAACTTAAATACTTGCACCTGGAGGGTGCATATATTTGCTAGTTCATATAATGTTCAACTTTTGAAATCAAATTCTTAACTTATCATTAAGGAGTCATGCACAAGGTATGCTTTTAAAATACAAAAAATTGGGGTCTAGGCTGGCCTGCAGATCCATATGCCTAAGATTTGGTCCTAGGCTAAGTTGCAGAGACCAAGTAATAAACTATTTTCTTATAAAATAAAGATAATATTACAATTGTTTAGTTACTTATCATATCCAATTATATGATGGATTATTTTATTATATTAGGTTGCTATTATTTTCATGAATTAAAAGAGGAGCATTTATTTTTTTAAAATGTATACTATCTATAAAAATCCATTTATTTACATTCTGTTAAATTACAGATCAAAATTATCATTGGTTGGTTAGTTGGTTGATTTTACAACATGCAAATCCTAGTTAGGTAATTTAATGCTAAAGTCAGGTACTACCACTCTAGGACCATGGAATAATGGCAACAAAGGAGTGAGACTCCACACTATCTAGATTTCTGGAACTGAACCACCAGATGCAGTTTCTTGCTTTGTGCCAGGACATCTTTTTTTAAGGGGGAGGGTCTTACCCCTCTACAGAGGATATAGTCAGTATATTTTAAGCTTTGTAAAAAGATTTCTTAAGAGAATATAGTAAAATCATTTTCAGCTTATAAGTTCAAAGGGCTAATTATCAACACTCAATTTAGTTAAATATTTCATGTAAAGGTCTATTTTTACTATATATTTAGATTTTTTTTTCTGTACGAATAAATGTAAATTTCCCTGCTTTTTCCACATCTACACTAACATCAAAAGGGACAGGTTAAATTGTTAATATGCATGATAAACATGCAATGTTTATTATATGTACTAATTATATATGTAATAAATAACTGTTATTAATTTGTAATTCTATTTATTTTATTTCACAAATATATAAACAATAGATTTGTGTCTAACTCTTATAAGAAAGGCAAAAAGTTATTTTAATTTTTATTAAATTTTAATAAAGGGGCGCAATTTGAAATGTACATTATTGTATAGGCTTTTTCACATTGCCTTTGAAAAATGCACCACCTATATGCATAAAATGAGAAATTAAAAATTGTTTTGTGATGACTATAATGAAAACAAAAACACCCACACATAAATATATTGGAATGGTTTTCACTTTCATATAGCATCACACAGGTTCTATTGGAAGGGTATATACAAAAGTCTAAAACCAAAATAAATTATGGTCAGGAAAGATAGTTTTTTTGGCATAATTGTAAATTGAAACTACTTTAAAAAATGTTGCATCAGGTGACAGGTACTACAGCAAGTAATATCATTATATATAAAGATAAACCTAATGAGTCAGATATACCTACTAAAAGTTTTGCTTAGTGCTCTTCAGGGTTAAATCTGACTAAAGAGACTTGGAGCAAACGCATTATTATACAATCCTCCTGCTGTGATTCAAATGAATTTGCATAAACTAAACCAACCAATAAAAAACAAAGACAGAACACCATTTAAATCTATTTTATTTTTTTAATATTTTTATATAAATTTGAATCTTATTACTTTAGTTCTAATATATACCCCAAATTACACCAGTATCCCATAGTACAAACAGGTACCATCATCATCCCCCCCAATAAATGGAAACCCAGCATGCCGACAGCAGTCTGCATCTCTGCCTATAGTTAAACGGTTTATCTTTATTATTTGCTCTACTTAGGTATTGAGCACTCTTTACTGGGTTTTTTATATGTATATATATTTTTCATATATATAAAAAAATGTTTGGAAAAAAGAAAAGACCAAGAAAAAAACAATTTATATATATATATATGTAAATTGTTTTTTTCTTTTGGCCAATTATTATAGTATCAACCAATTATTTTTGGTTGGTATGACTATCTTGGTCTTTTCTTTTTTCTAAACATTTTTTTTTTCTCCCCAGGTGATGTTTGGTAGTATATTTTTACAATCAAACTATTTGCTGGGTTTTTTCTTACGCAAGGGTTTACCAACAAGTTTGGTATATATATATATACACACACACACTGTTATCAACCATTATGAATGATTTATGCTGCAAACACCTTAAATCAACCAACTTATTCACTAGCTTCACAACTAAAGACTTAAAATTCACCATGAATCAAACTGCAGTTGGAAAAAGGTCATTTATTTAGTGGACTGCACATGCTGTCAAAAATAATATGTTAAAAAGTCAGAATGGCCATTTTGTTTTAGACTTAACACAGACATAGAATCAAATCTATAAATCAGCAAACTAATACTTGTATAATAAAATTTCCACCATACGATCACAATTTTAACAGATATTCAAGGTTTACTATCATAGAATTGAAAAATGATACAACATAATACCAATAATAGTAAAACATGAAAACAAATGAATAAAAAACTTACAAACACATGCACCATTTGAATCTAATATGAAATTAATTACCCTGTCTTGAAATAAACTAGGCAGACTGAAGGAGACACAAACACTTATATAAATAATTGCGACTTAGCTGGGCCCATAACCTGTTAAGTTTCTGACCGCCATCCTTTATAAATTAATATTGTTTGGTTGCTAGCAGAGTATCAGATTTATGAGCTAAAAAGTATAACATCGTAAGTCCAGAAAAATCGTCAATAAAGTTCGAAGTTTGCCGATTGCCCCGTCACCTTCCCACTCAAGTGGCAAAATGCAAGTTGAAAATAATAAGAAGCCTTTCAGCCAGCACAAACGCAATACTTGCCTCTGCCTATATAAGGAATCGTTGCTTTAATTCATATTCAGGGAAAACCCCTTTTGAAATTTTTACCGGTTCAAGACCGAACTTAAGTTGTATGCATATTTTTGGAACGACTTGTTTTTGCTATGTGCAAAATAAAAAGAAATTGGACCCCTGTGCGGAGGAGGGTATTTTTATCGGGTATGATAAACAAAGTCCAGCATATCTCATTTACTTCCCTGAAACAGATGCTATTAAAAAAATCAGATGTGTCAAATTCACTGATTCCTATGCTAAAACCCGAAATCAGATGAAATCGCTGACTTACTAGTCTTGCCAACTTATGCCGACCCTGTTTTTGCGAGTAAACCGCCAACTGGTGAAACTCAACAATTATTACAATCACGGTACCCAACAACGTGAAAGAAAAAAGCCAGACTTCTTTGTAACTGAACTTTATTGACGATTTTTCTGGACTTATGATGTTATACTTTTTAGCCCATAAATCTGATACTCTGCTAGCAACCAAACAATATCAATTTATAAAGGATAGCGGTCAGAAACTTAACAGGTTATGGGCCCAGCTAAGTCGCAATGAACTAGCAACAATATCTCAGTTTCTTTTTTCTTTAAAACTTTATTTTTAGTTTCAACCATTTTTCCCTGAATACAAATATTACAGTTGGTTTTACATGAGGGGGCAAGTTTTATTTTCATTCCATTCACTACTTTTGGCAATTTTTTAATATCATTTATGTTGCAGTGTCCTAAGATTCTATGCCAGGTATTAATATCATATCTCGCAATCTTAGCTGGACCAATTCAGCCCCTTGGAAAATCCAATTTCAGGTATGCACTGAACCAAAGAAAAAAAATTTTTTTTGCTGCGGGTATGACTCTTTATCACATAAGGAACATTTGCTCGCTGATTGCGGGCCACTCAACATGTGATCAACGATAAAACTAAATATCAGTTTGGACCCCAATTTTGAGCCTGAAAATCACTGTGTGGAATTGGTGGATGGAAGCAAATCCAATGGCTTAGTTCAAAAACGCGGAGACGTGTGTGTATATTTAAAAAATAATAAGGGGCAAATTTGCGAATACATTTTAAAAGGGGCATTGTATATCTCCACTTTTAAACAAAACATTTTTCTGTCCGAGCCGCCACGGCTTCTGGGGCCCACATAAATTTTGGACACAAAACATCAAAGTTGATTTACCCAAATGTCCTAAAATTGTCATTCATTGATTTTACCACTTCAGCAATCAGTGCTTACTATAGACAAAAAGACAGAAATCTCACAGACCCCAATTTGCTGTCCTACAACTTATGAACAGCAATGAATGAATAACTATATGTTTTTAATTATGATGATTAGAATTTTTTTTTGGGGGGGGGCTTATTTTTCCATTACCCTGTGGGAAAATAAAAATGAAAAACATTGATTTTAATGGCATGTCAATCCATCAATGGTTATTTTGTGCCAACAGGTTAGGAAATAGTGTTCATTGTACATTCCTATTTACATTCTTGGTTTAGTCATTTCTTAAGATCTTTTTTGATTTTTTTTGCACTTGTCTTTTTGAATATGAATTATTTTTTAAACAGACCTATTTGACATATAGATGGGTACTACTTAGTTGGGAAGCTGAGGGGGTTCATACCTTTCCCAAGGGTATTAGTCCAAAAGTGAACTAATAGTACAATTGGAGTTTGAACTTGCTTACTACGATGTCTCAGTCTTGTACATCAACAATTATGCCTCAGAGACTCCACATTTTTGTGTAGTTGTTTTTTAGGGGATTTTTTGCACACAGTCCTTTCGAATATGAATTATTTTTAAACAGATCTATTTGACGCATAGATCGGATCCTAACAGATACTACCACTCCAGGTCAGAGTGAACCTGGGAGTAACGGCAATGAAGAAGTATACCACCCTCCTCAGAATTGAAGCCTTACCATCAGATGCAGTTTAGTGTCATACCAAGGACACCCTTTTTTTGGGGGGAGGGTCTTACTCCCTCTACAGAGAATACAGTCAGCATATTGTAAGCCTCGCCAACAGGGAAAAAGAATATAAGTAACTGAAGTAGATATTAGTTGATAGCTACTAAGTTACCAAAAATAATTAAATAAAAGTAGGAAATTATTTTCAACAGTGCAAAACTACTCCTCAATAACCATATATATATATATATAAATAAATTTTTTTTTTTTTTTTTTTTTTTTTTTTTTTTTAAATGTAAAGTAAATTATGATTAGTTTGAAATTCTGTCACAACTTGGCCTCATCTTTAAGGGGGAGAAAAATGTCCTGCATAAAAGCCACACCCAAACTTTTCATCTGATTTCCATTTTTGTTTTCCTCTACTTACCGTCCATCTCTATCACACCCAAGACTTAGCCATCTAAAATTACTTTTAGCACAGATGTAACTAATAGCAACCAGGGACAATAACTAAGTTTATAAAATAACTTTTTAAAAAAGGGGAGACAAAAAAAAAACTTAAATGAAGTCAGTCGGGTATGTTGTTTAGAGTGTGTATAACAAATTAAAAATTCCCAGAGTTAATTTTCCCTGGGGGTATGGAGGAGTAAGGTGTAACAACCTAATCGAAAATACTTTGACATCTTTGAAAATTGTCTTTAGAAATTAAATTTAAAAAAGAAAATGTTGCTTTTAATTGATTTTCCTTTATGTTTGTTTTTTTTTTTTTTTTTTAATTCATATCTAAACACTGTTTACAATTTATATTTGTTATAAAAACATGTTTTTCTTTAACTATTTATATCTTATTATAATGGAAATTGTAGGTTGTCTGTCTGTAACCTAAACTATATCACTACTTAAGTCACAATTTCTTAGTTATTTACGTGACATTCTCCATTTTATTTTTATTTAAACCTTAATTATTAATGAAATTGTTTTACATTATTAATACTGTTGACCATACCTACATTGATATTTACGTACCCCACTTGTACGGGTTAGGCACAAGGCCCTATTAACGTGGGACCACCCACAAACCGAAGCTCATGGAGTGGCGGTGAAAAATTGCGTCGATCCCGTCGGCATTCCCCCTCAAGGGGGCGCCTCAGGCACTGGGCAATAAACCCAGCCCTGCCCCTTTAAATCGAGGGGCAGGTGTTGCCTGGGGGGATAGCCCCCTGGGATCAACGCCGTTAATTATATCAATGGTCCAGAGGCTGAAGCCACTGTTGACCATATCTACATGATATTTTCCACGTACCCCACTTGTACGGGTCAGGCATGAAGGCCCTATTAACGTGGGACCACCCATAAACCGAAGCTCATGGGGTGGCGGGTGAAAAATTGCGTCGATCCCGTCGGCATTCCCCCTCAAGGGGGGCGCCTCAGGCACTGGGCAATAAACCCAACCCTGCCCCTTTAAATCGAGGGGGCAGGTGTTGCCTGGGGGGGTGGCCCCCTGGGATCGACGCCGTTAATTATAGCAATGGTCCAGAGGCCGAAGCCACTGTTGACCATATCGACATACTAATAACATGCAATAGTATTTATACATAACAAAATAGCTGGTTACAGTGTGAATGGGAAGGCTAATTTGCATATTGATATCAAAAATTTGATTTTAATAAATACGTGCATGGTATCATTGATTTCTAATTCTTTGATTTTAGCTTAATGAATATGAGCAAAAATCTCTTCAATAAATCTTAAAAGTAATCCATTAACAAGAAGAAATAACTAATTTTATTCTTTATTTCCTATTTTAACTAAATAGTTAAATTAGGAAAATTTAGCAATGAAAGACAAGAGTGATAGAAGAGTAAGTTTCACTTGTTTTATTTTTCGATTATACACCCCTCTGTTTCAAATCTTTATCTGCATTTAGTTTCATTAGCCTTTCTAATTTAATATATTTTATTACATTAAAACTTAAATACTTGCACCCAGGGGGTGCATATATTTGCTAGTATTACTAAAAAATGTTTGTATATATGTATGTAAGCAAAAACAGGATATCATAGCAAGAATTTTACTGAAGCTATCCACTTAAAATGCTCTTGGAGAATAAAGCAATTGCCAACTGAATGATAATTTTATGGGATCCATGTTTACAATAACATTTTTTTTTCCTTAAATCATCCAACTTTTTTTTAATATGAAATACTAATTAGAAATCCTTTCACTACTTCCTAAATGGAAGCATCAATATTAGAGAATAGAGAAACTGAACATACATACATATATATATATAATATATATATATATATATATATATGTTTAGCATGGACTGTTTTTTACAATAACTTATCATACAGAATTTAAATTTACAAACTTCAGAAAAAAAAATTAAATTGTCTTACTAAAGTAAAAGAAAAGATGTAATGAAACTGAATAATTATTAGTCAGATAATCTTTTTCTTTTAACATTTTGAACTGAGCATTATTTTACTATACACCATGAGCCTAGAGAAAATCACCTCAGCCACTAATAATAAAAGGCTTTTTAAAGTAAATATTAGATGAAAATGTATTCTGGTTGTCACTCAGACTCCTCACTGTCTGTAATTCTCCTCTACACACAACAGCCGTAAAAATTCTCATTGTCACCAAAAAAGAATCCTGCTAGCTTTTATGTGTGCCTCAGTTAGTCATGTAGATTTTCTTCACATACACATGATATTTGACTAGTTATGAGGCAGTAAGTAATTTACATACCTGTATGTGGCACAGCCAATTTTGTGCCTTTTATGTCACGGTGATATAGGCCATGACTACTACCATTGAATTAGGGAATAGCTTTAAATAAAGCAAAATTTCAATGTGTCCTGCACTGAATTTTTTTTTTTTTTTTTTTTTTTTTGGTGGAGAGTGATTTTGTGAGATCAGGTACAAAGTTTCTGTGAGACAATGAACTCTGGGTTCAAAGTGTTAAATTTTGTACTATTAGTTACATCTTTCTGTAACGTGAATTTTTTGTTTACTGTTAGAGACCCCACATTGATGAGATCCACCCCTTTCCATGAAGAAAATCTTTATACACTAAAACCCCTGCATTCCAAAAGATTTTATTAGAGAATAGAGAAACTGAACATATATATATATATATATATATATATATATATATATATATATGTTTAGCATATTTTTTTTTAAAATGCAGATAGATCATTTTCACCTGATCATTTTAAAAGTAGCTCGCAAGCCAAAAAAGTGTACCCCACCCCTGGTCTAGGTAATTTTCAACTGGTAAGTACTTTATATGATTAAAAAAAGATAAAGATTATGTGTAGTTAATCTTAAATTCAAGTCTTATCTGCCCCACTTGAACTCTAACAAAGTGCTTAAAGAAAAACCTAGATGGAAACTACACAAGGATGCTGTGTGTTGCGTTGAACAAATCTTGGAAGCAGCACCCCACAAAAAAAGCATCTGTATGGCTCCTATCATACAAATTATCCAAGTAAGATGAACAAGACATGCTGGACACTGCTGAAGAAGTAAGGACAAACTTATAAGTGATGACCAATAGGGATGGTTGTCAAGAGAGAATCATGGGTATCAGTACTGTCAGTGTGGCCAGATGATGATGAATAACAGAAAATTTTATGGCCATAGCTTGATCCACCCTTGAATTAAAAATGACAAAATAATATATGTACAAAAGAATAAATGAATGAAGATATAAGAACAATGATATTTCTTAAACTTAAAAAAAAAAATTCTAATTTATTTCTCGGCTTTTTGGGGTTGGGTTTTTTTTTTTCTATATGTCTTATGCTAATATTCCTTGAAAGGAATTTTTTTTTTTTTTTTTTTTTGAATAAACATTTTTTTTTCCCCTCAGAAGTGTATTAAAATGACCTTATGTGTTAGCAGATTTTATCAAAGCGTCTAACGGAACACCTATACTCCCCTTTGGGTTCCCAAACCAAGTACCTACTACCAGCCTTCACTAAACAATGCTATCCCCACATCATTTTTGGGGTAAAAACAAGGAACAGGGATTTGGTACCAGGCAAAAGTTTCTTCTTGTCGAGTAATGATATCTTTTAGAAGATACAAATGAAACACAAGTCTGGGTTGTTGGATGGATGGCTGCTCACAGAAGATAAGAAGGGGCAAGAGTTGATAAAAGTAGTGGGTGGGGAGAGGAGGATTAGGGTCTATCAAGGTTGATCACAAGAAACTGACACTTTGATAAACAAACAAAATTACACACACACACACAATATATATATATATATATATATATATATATATGTGTGTGTGTGTGTGTTTGTATGTGGAGAAGACAAACAATAAGTGAGTTAACAGTTATGTAAAGTTAGTTTTAAAAAAGTTTAGAAAATGTTTGGGACAAGAAAAACTGCTCAGGGTTTTTGGTTTTATTGTTTGTTTTAGGAAAGAAGAATTATCTCTATGATTTTTCTTGAGTTGGGAAACTCATTTAGTTTAAGTATGGACTACATACACATACGTATATCTTTCAATCAAGTGATAGATATCAAAATGCTTCAGTTTCAACGACTAATTATAAAACAGAAACAGATCTAGCAAATTTTATTCGTTTATTTCTAGTTGAACGCCTTAAAAACGAGTGCATATGTGTAAGTGAACATTTGTGGTTATATTACACCAACCTATTGATAAACATGGGCACCTCATTGTGATATATATATTTACAACCCCTCCGCACGAGCAGGATGCGACACAAGGTCAATTTCTTAAGTGAGTACAACAGGTTTGAATTCAGAGTTTTCCTTCTCCTAGACCGGTTGCCTAACCAAGGTTAAAGAGCCCAGTCTGCCCTACTATTTACCCATAGCTGGAGGGAGAGTAGGATTCATACCTTTCCCAAGGGTATTAGCACTAAGTGAAATAATTGCCACGTCCAGGATTTGAACTCGGGGCGACGAGTCCATTTCCCATGACTTTAACCATTACACCACGTGCTTCCTCATTGTGATATAATGGTTAGCAAGCTACTCTCAAAGACCAATGGTTACTTTGTAGTGAGCTTGATCTTCACTGAGTGCCACAGGATTGAAGCTACTATTAGTTTTATGGCCAACTCAAAATAATGTCATGGTTAGTGAGCTTACCAAGCAGATCATTGTTAGTGAGCTTCATTCTCATTGGCTGCCTTGTATTTCTGGCCTTATACCAAAATAAACTAAGCTTATTAAATGACAGGGCCCCTCATAATATAATGGTTGGTTGGTTGGATTTTACAGCATGTCAACCCTTGGGTTATTTTATGCCAAAGACGTTTTAGTTTAATTCATTGTTGGGTATTCAATTTTTTTTAAAACTTATTTTTTCTATTTAACCCATAGATGGGACCATAACAGGTACTATCACTCAAGGTCAGAGTAGACATGAGAGTAATGGCAAAGAAGGGGTACTCCATACTCCCATAGAGCTCCAAAATTGGATGCAGTTTAACATACCAATGACACTAAGACCTTCAGCCACTGCCTTCTAGCACGTATATGATGAAAAAAGGTTGGGGATATGCCATAAGTGTAAACAGAGTCAGAACAATCATATAGATGCTAGGGCTTGCCATGACCAGCTGATTGATTGGAAAGAGTCTCTCCGACCGCCCGTCTAGTTTAAATAAGGTCCAAAGTAGAGTTTTGCATATCATAGACTATTCAGCCACCAGGATTCCGTCCTTAAGCATTACGGGTCACTACCCATGGCTAACAGGTGGTCCCATTTGGGGGATGGTGTAATGGTTATAGAGCTTAGCTAGAAGACCATTGTTAGCTCAATTCTGCCTGGATGCCCCATACTTCTGGCCTTGTACCAATCTAAGCTTATTAAATGACAAAGACTTATGTGGTATAATGGTTATCGAGCTTGGCTAGTAGACCATTGTTAATAAGTTTAAATTCTCACTGGGTTCCCCATACGTCTGACCTTGTGCCAAACTAAACTAAGCTTATTAAATGACAAGGCACTTTATGTGGTGTAATGTATGGCCAAAATTTCGGTACGACAGCGCTTCCCTATATATAAATTTTATATGAAATTATAAATTTTTACTTATTTTATTTTTTCCCTTAAGAACAGTCTAAACTTACATTAAAAAAATTCCATGAGCCTTAATTATAACAATGAAATCATGTTAAAAAAAGCACATCTTCAAGAGATGAAAAAAGGCAAAAAATGCACCATTTTGACAGGTTTTAATTTATGAAATTCTCTCATATTAAAGACTGTAAAACAATTTTTACATGTGATAATTTTTGATCATTCCTTTTTATAAACAGCAGAAAGTAAGCTAAGTTTGATTCATTATTTTAATGAGTTTTGTTGAATTGTAATTCATGAGGGGAGAAGGTTAAAAAAAAATGCAAAATTTTGGTCACACCTAGTGTAATGGTTATCAAGCTTGGTTAGTAGATCATTGTTAGTAAGTTTGATTCTCACTGGGTACCCCATACTTCTGATCTTGCACTAAATTAAACTGGATAAATGACAGCCTATTGATAGACATGTGACAGTGTGCTGCTGTTCTTTTTTGCAAATCTGTCAGCAATCCTCTCGGGGAACAAGCAAAATTGCACTTCAGCACCTTCACTCTTTTCTATGCTTGTCTAATCAAGACACTCTTTTTGACAGAACATAATTACAATGTGGGAAGGGGTCAATCGTAGACGGACTTCAAAGTTAACTAAAAGTAAATAGGAAATTTAATGGGGTTTTTTTTTTGTAGTAGTAATGTTAGTAGAATGGTTTGGTTTTGTTCACAATTTACATCATCGAAGGCTTGATGCTTCCTAGCTGTCTAAATTGAAGTCTACTTAGATGAATTTCCTCAGAGAACTCGTTTGAAATAAATTCCAATGAGTGAGTATATCACCAAGATACTGAGGCAACTGCAGTTATAAAAACTCTACAGCTGATGACAACGTCAAGTGGAGTTTTAAGTTTACCAACTGTGACATATTCCGACTCACCCATTCTGGATTGGACTGAAACATTGGTCAATCACAACACTTCAAATTAAGTGATCAATTTTAACGGCATACCAAACCGTTTAGGGCTATTTTATGCCAAAAAGTTAGAGAATTGCATTCGTTGTACATTTATATCTATGTAGTTGTTTCTTAAAGGGTTTCTTTTGCATACGGTTAAATACAAATAATTTATACAAATACAGATCTATTTGACCTATAGATGGAACCCTAACAGGTACTACCACTTCAGATCAGAGTGGACCTGGGAGTAATGACAATGAAGAGGTACACCACATTACCCAGATCTTCAGAACTGGATCCTCACCATCAGATGCAGTTTAGTGTCATACCTGGGACACATTTTTGGGGGGAAGGGGAGGGTCGTCTTACTCTTTCTGCTGGGGATACAGTCAGCGTATTCTAAGCCCTGCTGTCATCACTTGAAGTTCATTGCAAATGTCACAAGTCTTTCCAATTCAGCTCTGCAGAAACAGATTCTTTTTTAGACTAATAAGAAACAATATATCCAAGATCACTGAAAGGCATATAAGAGCTTGACTAGACTTTCAAAATTATAAAGAGAAAAACAGGATAAAGAAGGATTCCTGTTCTTGCTGGAAATAATCCTGGACATTTAACCTGCTATAACAGCAGATGCAGAATAGTGACAATGATATCAATCCATTGAAATCTAACAGTGAAGGTGTGAGTCTTGAGAACCAAGTGTTGGTCACTTTTATTGTTTTATTTACTACTGCTCTAATAGACAGGGTGCAATGGGTAAATTATTGTCTAAATCATGTAAAAATAAAAATAATACTGACATCTCACTTTATCAGATATATTTACCAAAATACAGGAAAATATATTGAAATACTATAGATATAAACAGCATTCTTGTGTAGTTTCCATCTAGGTTTTTCTTTAAGCACTTTGTTAGAGTTCAATTTTATTCAAAGAAATTACCATTGGCTTCATCCACAGCCTCCAGAATCTCATGCAAGATTTTCCAACGATCTCTTTGTTTAAATTGGTAAGTCCTATCATTATCCTTGTTAATGTTGAATGAAGTTTTGTTGGTCTCTTGCTCAATCGTGCCTCACACATAATCACCAAGCGGGAGTTAGGCAGGCAGATGTTAGATTGAAGCTTTAAATTTCCCAATTCAAAATTTAAAAAAGACAGCTGTGCAGCTTATATAATAAACAGATGAGTCACTTAATTTTAAGAAGAAAAAATGAAAGTCTGATACTTTCTCAACAGTACCTTTTTGGCAAAACAAGTGGAAAGTGCAGCACCCTCCATAGTCACCAGGCCCCCTTAACTCCTAACATTCCCCCCCCTAACTGAAAATTCATCTCAAAGATGAATTTTAAGAATGGTGAATATTAAAAAAATACAACTGCAAAGTTTCACACCATTTCAAAAGGGAAGTTTTTGAGGTGCTCTGACAAATGGAAAACTCACTGGAATAAAAGTGTTGATTGCCAAAGGGATTATGTTGAATAGAATTAACATTTCAATTTATTGTTAATTTGTGTCTTGGTAAATACAGCTACATTCTTGATACTTTTTGAATACATTATATACAAGCAGATGGCCTGCAAGTAATAAAACTTAGACTTTCCAGTGAGGAAAGTAGGTCCTGAATTGTAATACTCACCATCTTCATTGCCTTCTTTGAGGACCATTCGGATAAGATCCCGAGTTAGAAGTGGAATCTTAGAATGTCTGAAAGAGATAAAAAAAAAAACTTGAAAATATATAGCAAGTCAAATAAACAAATCATTTAAAAATGTGTTTTCATCAATCAAAAAGGTGCTCAATACCAGCCAGTAGACCAGGATAACCTGCTGGTCGGAGCTTAAAATACCCCCCCCCCATTTTTCCTTGTTGATTTAATATCCTTTTTTAACAGATTTAAGATAGGCATTATCGCCACTTCTGTTTTGGGGAAGGAATTCTCTTTTTACAAGAAATTTTAGAAAATTCTAAAAATCTCATTTGCTCATATTCATACGAGCCTAAAAATTTTTCAGCCATATATGAATAAATAAAATGATAGAGATGTATATATAAACACTGTAGAATAAAGGAACAATCATTACAAAACAAAGGAATTGGACATTCACAGGAATATCACTTCACTCACCCAAAATAATACAAGACTTCACCTACAAAGATTGTAGTAGAACCTGAAACTAATTTGGACAAGAAGCTGAATCAAAGTATGGCCATTTCCAATTATGTAAGCATGGCCTCTGAATCCTTTTTAATGTAAACGTAGACCAGAATATTCATAAAAAATATATAAAAGAAACTCCTTAAAAATTATCTACACTCCCAACAGAAGCAATTAGCACCAATAGGCAACAGAAGTGATCAGTATAAAGATATATCTTCCAAACAATTATCTAAAATCAGTGAAATTGACTGTTTCATGGACATTTGGATTGAACTTTGCAAGTTTATCAAAAAATTTGAAACCATACAATTGACACCTGTTTATAGACCAGAATTTCACCAGGAATCTATTTATTACCACTAAAGAGCACCATCTTGGAAATTATTTCATATTTATTGAACTTTTGACATACACCAAAGCAAGAAAAAAAATGGCATCAAAAATCAGTTAGAAGGAGTATTAATAATACATGGCAGTATCAACTAGAGTTCAAATCTTGGATGAAGCCACAGTTCACATAGCACTAATACCCTTGGGAAAGGTATGAATCCAACTACTCTCCCTACAGCTATGGGTAAATAGTAGGGCAGACTGGGCTTTTAACCTTGGTTAGGCAACCAGTCTAAGAGAAGGAAAACTCTGAATCAAACTCTTAAATCTCTGCTTGGGGTGGTCACTACTAGAATATGCTCAGGCCTACTTAGTGATTATTTTAATTTAATTTTATCAAACTAAATGAAATGAATACACACAGTTTGTCTTGGATTTTTGCTTCCAACAATGGAATTATACATATCATGTAATTGGGAGTAATGGTGATGAAGGGGTACTCCACACTATCAATAACAGCCCATACTTTACCTACATGTACCCTCCTAAATCTTCAACTTATTTATTCAATGGTTATAGTACACAACTAGCTGAAGAACCCAGTAATTGCCCATGATAAAAATAATATACTAAAGTACATTTTGTTAAACAAAAAAAATTCTTTTTTTTTTCTTTCTGTACGAGTAAGTCCTGTCATATTTATTTTCTTCCAAAAGGTTCTGTCCTCTTGTGAGTTGTGTAGGGTTGCTCCTACAGATGACAATTTAATTTGCTTTCTGGACATATTAGACGTTCCTGATCAATTTTAAGCCAAAACCTTCTGGAAACCTCTGAGAGGGTGAGGGTTTTTTACTGCCCCCTCCCCCAGCAGATACCTTTAAAACACTTGCTGAGATCAAACAAGCTCACATGCCAAATTTCATCATGATTTGCCCATTAACTGAAGAGTCTGTAAGTAATAGTCATTGCTGAACCATTTTTACTCCCAAAGGATATAGGGTTTGCCAGTGAAGAAAGCATTCTTGTGGATGCTAATTTAGCTCTTTGGGATGATCAATTTTAAGCTAAAATTCTCTAGGCACACCTCCCCTCAAGGTAGATGTCTTTAAAAACACTTCTTGAGATTAAGGGAGTTCATATGCCAAGTTTTGAGATTTACCCATAGGTAAGAAGTTTATAATAGCAAGAATCATTTCTCAGCAATTTTCTTACCAGTTCAAGTCCTCCTGAAAGGGTGGGCACTACTTCAGATATCAGCTTTTATATGCTTTCTCAATGAATCAAACCATCTTGATCAGTTATAAGCCAAAATATTCCAGGGGTTCCACCACTTTAAAACACTTCATGAAGTCAAAGGTATTCAACATGCTAAGATTGGCCCATTATATATATATATATATATATATATATATATACACACACAGATTGATCGATTAATTTTAATGATGCGTTCACCCATAATGGGTTATTTTATGTCAAGAGTTTATGGAGTCACTTTCATTATACATTTATATTTTCAGTAGTTCTTTCTCATAAGTTTATTTGCACACAATTATTTGGTATCAACTACTCCTATCTAATACAAATAATTTGCAGACAGTTGTATTGTTTGAATTCCTATCTAAAACTAATAATTATATGGTTTTAAGTAATTATTTCTATTTAATAATCATTTGTTTGCACACAGTTATATAGTTTCAGGTAACTAATAATAACAATCCTTAGTAAACAATTACAACTATTCTTAATACAAATAATTTACAGTTAGTTATATGGTATCAAGTATTCCAATCTAATACTAATAATTTATACAAAATTATATCATTTAAAGTAAATATTCCTATTCAATAATAATTTGTTTGCACACAAGTATTCTTATCAAACAATAATATTTTGCAAGCAATTATATGGTTTCAATTAACTAATAATAATCATTAGGTTTCAAGTTTTTCTAAAAATTAATAATACTATTTAATAATAATTATTTCTTTGTTCCAGTTATATGGTTTCATGTATTCTTATCCATTACTAATAATTTCCTATTAGATCTGTTTAACTAATACATAAGACCCTAAAAAGACTATTCCTCTGGGTCAGAGTGAACCTGAAGTAATTGCAATGAAAGGTACTTCACACTCCCCAGATCTGGAGCCTTACCAACAGATTCATTTTAGCATCGTACCCAGGACAGCCCTTCTTCAGGGGATACAGTCAGTGTATTTAAGCCCGCCAAAGGGAAAAACGCAGGGGGATTGACAAAGCAAATATTAATGTATAAATGGAAAATTATTTTACTGTAGATATGCTAAGGATTATATATCAAAATCTTATACACAAATTTCTATAGAATAAGTAGCATACACAAAAGGGGATTATCAATGGTCAGAAACTAACAGTCCTTTTTTTTTTTTTTTGGCTTATTATACAGGGTCTTTCAAAAAAAATTGAGATGTCCAGGGTGTTTCAGTTTTGTAATCTAATAACTTAACCAACTCTTATTCAAATGATCTCAAATGTTAACAGCATGTGTAGAAACATATCAAAATTTAAGATCATCTGAATGAGAATTCATTAAGTTATTAGATCATGAAATGATAAGTTTTTTGTTTTTTTTTCAAACACCCTGTATATTTTCCTCGTTAAATCACCCAGAACTTGAACACCACAATCTAACAGAATCACAGGACTGAGTATTAAGGTTTCTGTTTAATAGTTCTAATATAAAAACAGTTGAAAATAAAAAATTAAAAAAAAATTTTTTTTTAAATCACCACTTACTTGCAAATCTTGTCTTGGTTCTCCCTTGATCCAACACATGAGTTACGCAGACCCCTCAAAACTTCTGTGACTGCTTCACTCAATCCTTTAACTTCTCTGGATTCAGCCAGATATATTTCAAGAACTGTAGTGGCATTGCAAAGAAATTCCTTTGTGACTGGAAAACTGAAAATTAAAAAAAAAAAAAAAGGAATTATGTTAATATTCACAAAAAAGAAGATTCAATATCAAATATCTGTCATTCATGAAAAATTGCAATTTGCTTATCTGTCTGATCAAGGTTCTAAACTAACATCTTTCACCACTGTTCAAGAACTTTCCTGAAACAATTTTAAACTGTCCTGAAGTTTTTTTGTTTTTTTTTTTACTTTGTTATCATCTATAATAGTCAGTAGCATAATAAAGCATTAAAATGTTTATTTTGGTCAAATTAGTCTTGAAATTGTGGCCTCCATGTTTTTGTTTAAGAAATAATGAAACAAGGAAGCTTTTTAATTTAAAAAGACAGGACAAGGGGAGAATTTTTAGCCTGTGGCAAATTTTCATATTATTAAAGAAAGTCCAAATATTTTTAATTGATGATACAAAAAGTAAAAAGAACAAGTAAAATAAAAGAAACCCAATTATCATGGTTTTATACTAGTTCATATAGCATTACAAGCATTTAGCTGATAAATGTGGACATTTTCAAATTTGCGACCTTAACCAGTAAAATTTGCAATTTCTCGAGTATTTCTGAACAATCTTTAAAATATTTATATGGTTAGGAAGAAAAGAAAATAATCTTTCTAAATATATAATGTTTATGTGTTTTTATCAATTGAAAAATTTTTTACAGTGAGTTAAAATGATATTTTGCTCTGAAAAAACGAAAACATAAAATATGACTTTTTTTTTACTTTTTTACACGCTACTTTGTTTTTCAAAATCATAGTGGCTAATCTTTAGCAATATTCTTGAAATTTTACACTCAATTAGAAGACACCTGAAAATACAAACAGGGCCTTTTTTTAAATACAAAATACAATAGAGAGAATTGAAGGCGATTTCCTTAAAAAATATAAAAGAGAAGAAAAAAAAAAGCACTATACCAATAATAGAAGACAGGCTCAGGATTATTTCCATATATAATGTGTGAAATAAAAACGATTGTATACCATCAGGGATTTTGCTCAAAGTTTTTATTTTGAAATTAAAACCGTCAAATTTTGTCGATTTTCAAATGTAAACAATCTCTCGTAATTTTGACCTTATCAGCTTAAAAAGGTAATTACTAGCGTATTTCAGGCCCAATTTTTTTTTAAATATTTATATGGTTGGAAAGAAAATGAAAAATCTTTCTGAATATGTAATTTTTATGTGTTTTTTATCCATTGGACTATCTTTTATAGCGAGTTAAACAGTATTTTGTGTTAAATCAGCCAAAAATAAGTGATAGAAATTTTGTTCGCTGTCAAATTTTCTGTGTTATTTTTTTTGTAAAATCAAAGTGGTTAATCTTTATTAATATTCTTGAAATTTTACAATTAAATAGGGGATACTTAAATACAAGAGAAATTTTTTTTTTTTTTCTTTTCCGACCTTTGGCAGTGAAACTAAATAGACAAAAAAAAAAAAAAGCAGCACTATATATCTGATAAGAAACAGCCTCAGGATTATTTTCTTATATAATGTGTTAAATAAAAACGATTGTATACCGTCAGGGATTTGCTTTGAGACTTTTGAAGAAAAAAACTCAAATTTAGTTGTCCTCCGTTCCATAACGTAAACACAGCTAGGCATCGTTTTATCCAGACCATAAAGTTTAAATAGTAATTCATCGCTTATTTCTCGTCCAATTTTTAAAATATCTATATGGTTGGAAATAAAATAACAATCTTTCTAAATATGTAACTTTTATGTGTTTTTAACAATTGAATTATTTTTTACATCAGTTTCAATTTTGGAAAAAAAAAAAATTAAAATTACGAGAAATGTAAATAAAACAACACACATGAACCGCGGACAGGGTTTGTGTAAAAACATATGTAAATAGGTAATCTATTTCTTTTATGTAATTCAACATAAGCATTTAGAAATTTATTTTTAAGTTCAAAGTGATGTTATATATTTAAATTAATATTATATATGTATTATATATGTGTATACATGCAGTATGAAAATGAAAATGTTGAATAATCTTGTGGTAAACTTTTAAAAAACACAAACAAATCTTGATATTCCTACTTTTTATTCCCTAAATAATGGGTTCTAGCGTGAAGATACATAAAATTTAAGTACAGAATCAGAAAGAACATAGAATTTTACATAAGAATGCAAAGTTTTATCAAAATTGTTTCAAAAATAAAGAAATGGTGAAGAAATTACTGAATTTTTTGTTCTGAATTGGTCCATGAGTTGACATTTTTTTATCAAAATCATGTCCACTTTTTTAACCCCAATTTCGGGGCTTTAAATTCTCATAACTTTTGAACCACTGGGATATTTGCATAATTCAAACAATTCTGAACTCCATTTACAAGCTCTATATAACTAACATGATTAAATAACAATAACCTCAAATAAAAAAAAAATCAACTGGGAATGCTAGTTCATATGTTTAACAACAATCCAAATCTAAATAAAAAATACAAAAAAAATGTAGACTATTCCTTAACCTGTTATAAAAGTTATTTTTTCAAACATCTAGACAAATTAGTAAAAATAAATAGATTTTAAAAATTTCAAATACCCCCCCCCCCAAATTAAAAAAAAATGTTATCCCTCAATAGTTGGTTATACTTATTTTAATGTTTTTTTAACTGACTGTCTATTGGGTGTCCCTGTTCTAGTGACAACAGGACACAATCTCAAGCCCTGAAGAAATGATTGGTTGGCTTTTCAATGCGGAAAATTTTATATCAATCCATTAAAAGTAAAAGAAAAAACAATTACTGTCTATCAGATTAAAGATATCTGTATCAGACCATCCCTAACACAAGTGGAATATTCCAACCCAGATTTATAAGAAGGAAAGCACAAACGCCTAGGATAGTACTTTTATAATTCTATTTTGCATATACAATTAAAAAATTTTTAAAAAGGCACATATGTCAACAGTTAGGCCACTAGGAAAATATGAAGCAAAATCATCAAAGGTATTATCCCCTGTCTTTTAATCCTTTGTATCTGAGCTTACCGAATTCTTCCATTATTCAAAAACATCCTGTGAAGTGTCAAAGATTTTTACTGATATGATATTAATTAGCTTGAAATATCAGGTTTATATGATTGATTGATTTTAAGAGCATATCAACCCATCTTGGTTTATTTTACACAGAGAGGTTAGGGAATCACATTTATTGTATATATTTATATTTTTTGTGTAGTTGTTGAGAGATTTTAGGGTGATTTGTTTTTTTGTACACAGTCCTATCAAATACAAATATTTTTTAAACAGATCTATTTGACTCATAGATAGGACCCTAAACAGGTTCTACCACTCTGGATCAGAATAGATCAAGGAGTAATGATAATGAAGAAGTATTACACAATCCACAGAACTGGAGCCTCACCATCAGATGCAGTTTAGTTTGCTCAAGACACTTAGGTTTAAAGGGTACAGTAAAAAGGTGCTCAGCCTGAAATAGTGGGTTTATGGGTGAGAGAAGAGAGAGAGAGACCTCTTCACTACAGAGCAACATTGCAACTAAGAGTATTGAGGAAAAATTTGTCTGTGCTCTATAGGCAGCCATTTTGATGTAGAGCAACCAAATTTAATATACAGTCTTATTGGGCCCAGAGGAATGTTGTAGTGTGAAAAGAAAATTGTCCCTCAAGTGAACAGGGGCTTCTAACAATAAAAATTCAGCTAGAAACCTTAATAACTTCATCAGGTGATGACTTGGTCAAAACATAATCACCAGTAACCAAGAGTGCTCCAGCAGTATCTCAGGATATCATTGTTGGTTTTCGATAAGTGTGGAAATGTTAGATGATAATGCAATCTGATGATATAAGAAAAGGAAGACAATACAGAAAATTAAATTTACATGTTTCACTATAAGGATAGTTTTCATAAAATAAAATAATTTAATTTCTAATGAAGATATGCTTATAATGATACATGTCAATTTAATTTTCTATATTGTCTTCCTTTTCTCATATCTATATTCACACACCTATGTACAGGTTTCTTGTTCTACATTTTTTATTTTTTTTATAAATTTGTCAGGCTGTCTGAGGCTATTTCATGCCTAGAGGTTAGGGAATTGCATTCATTGTATGTTCAGATTTACATTTTCAGCATAGTTGTTTCTCAAGAGATTTTTTTTTATTTTATCTATTTGGTTCATAACCAATACTATCACTCTGAATTAGAGTGGATCTGGGAGTAATGGCAACAAAGGGTGTACTGAATACTTCCCAAATCTCTAGAACTCGAACCTCACCATTAGATTCAGTTCAGTGTCATACTCAGGGCACTATTTTTTTTTGGGGGGGGGGAGTGGGTGCAGCAATTCACCAAGTTTCACCAAGTTAGAGAAATCAGAATATTTAAATCACTAAATATGATGGAAACGTCTGATTATGTAACATTTACAACTGAGATTTGATATTGAATTTGATAATTGTTTTCGTAGATATCTGAATAAATCAAGAAAGAAAAAAGGAAATTTGTTTAAAAGTTTTAAAAACAGTGCAGTCATTGATGTCTAATTGTATTCACAAGTGCTACCACAATTTACTAGCTATTATTTTTCCAAAATCTAGCCAGATATCTGGACATTTTTTTTTATAAATAGACGCATCCAGTTTTTAAATATTTCTTTAAATCTATCAAGCCAATTTTTTTTTTTTTTTTTTTTTTTTTTTTAAATTATAATTATAAATTGTTTATTGATAGCCGGAAAATAAATACTGATAACAATTCTTGGTATTCCAAGTGCCTGAAATACAATGTACAACATTAAACCAAGGGGCATAACTACTAAAACAAAAGTTAAGATTTATTTCCCCTGGATACTATACTAATGATTATCAAAACGGTTCGCAAGTTAGTATCGCAGATCCATTACTACTTGAATAATGAGTTCGATCCACGCTGGATGCCCCATACATGCGACCTTGTGTCACATCCTACCTGTGGCGAACAGATTAGGTAAATACCTACTAACAATGTTATTCTGTATATATAATGGTAGGCGAGCTAGGCTGACAGAACATTCATAGTGAGTTTAATTATCACAGGTGCAGTATACTACAGGCATAACTAAACACACTATGCTCACAGGGTTCCGTTGAAATATATAAAAATGACTAATAATTATTACAGAACAAACTAATAGATACTTTATGTCCTGTATTGAAAATCATGTTTTTGGGGTCTTTTTTCATTTTAAATGATAGACATCACAATGTCTATAAGGCTTCAGAGGGAGGGATGGACATGTTTAGTGCTATTTTATGCCTGAGGTTAGAGAATTGCATTCAATGTACATTCATATTTACATTTTTTGTGTAGTGGTTTCATAAAGTTTATTTTTTGTACATGGTGCTATTGAATAAATATGATTTTTAATCAGGCCCATAGATGGAACCCTAAAAAAAGGTACAACCACTCCAAGTCAGAGTGGACTTGGGAGTGATGGCAATAAAGAGGTACTCTACACTACCCAGAAAGCTGAAGCCTCACCATCAGATGGAATTTAAGGTCATACCCACAACACCTTTTTGGTGGGGTCTTTCCCCTCTGCAGGGGGTAGAGACAGTGTATTCTAAGCCCCACTGGCAGGGTGATTTTAAGAAAGATTTATAGGATTATATAAAATTACAGAAATTATAAATATTTAATTCTAGCTAAACTAGCCATCTAAAATAGATAGGTCTCGGTGTAGAAATAAATTTTTTTAAAAGCGGGGAATATAAATAAAATAAAACATTTAATATCTAATGAATTACTTGCTTAAAAAGCATCATATTCACTCCACAGAGATATTTGTTTTGTTTTATGACAGTAGGGACCTCCAAAACGTTTCTAAAAATTCTGATTTAATTAATCCGACTTCTTTATAGAAAAATTTAAAAATTGTATGAGTAAAATATATTTTGTTCGGAATTCATAAATTTAAATAAATTAAGTATTTCTCCTAATATATATTTTTTTAAAATATTTTAAATGGAAATTTATCTAAAAGGTGAATAAGTATCGAAATTTTCATGAAAATTTGAATCTTAATTGAATCTTTTTTTTTTAAGTTTGTAGTTTCACCACATTAAAATTGAATGGTGCAAATATATAAACATTGTTTTCGTTCATTATTTTCAGAGGCTGAAAAACATTTTTTTTTTAAATCAGGGTTCTTTTTAATGTTTCTTTTTTGAATGGTCCAAAAACTTTGATGATAATATCATTTATTTAAGTTTCATTATGTTAAATATGGGGGGGGGGGATAATTATACACATTGGATTGGAGGTCCCAACGTCTCACAGACGACAATTTTTTTCATTATAAATACACAATTTTTATTTAATTCTACAAATCTTATTAAAACAAATTTTATTAAAATTGAACGAATATTTTAATTTTAGTGTCTAAAAAGATATATTTCTGTTAAATTTTATCAACATTGAAAACCTTTTTTTTGGGGGGGGGGGTTCAAAACAAAATTTAAACAAACCTTCGTTTCGGGCATGCACAGACAGTTATGTAACCGGATAAAGTTAAATACACAAACCTTTTAAAATTGAATGTCAAAGGAGAATATATGAAAATTTAATGTTTGTAAATATTTTTTTCATAAAACTCTAAACATTAGATAACTTTAAATATATATCAAAGTAAAAAAACTATATATGAATCAATAATATCGGTCATGTATTTATTGAAATTTGTTTTAAATGACACATTAGACCTTTGTGTATTCTCAATCCTGAGTTATATATAATTCAGTTGTCCTTACAATTTTATGTAGAACTTGACACTGACTATAAATCAAATAATCATTGCTACATTTGCTTAATTCCTGAAGTTGTAGTGACATAGTTTCTGTTACAGACAAAACATTATATAATATATATATGTGTGAGAGTGTGTGAGTGTGAATAAATGAATTCTTCTAAAAATGATTTTTCTTAAATCAAGAAAGTGATCAAATACTGGTCATTAGAACAGGATAAAGCATTAAAAAAATTTATATCAGCTTCATTACTAAAAGTTACATGTTTTAAAGAAAAAGAATCACCAGATGAACCACCTGCCATATATATATATATATATATATATATATATATATATATGATAATTGCCACTTCTTCACAGAAGAAGAAGAAGGCCATTTCTACAAGTTCGGTTGGAGTGATGATCTTGCACTTCTGAAAGCCTGTCGTGAGGATTCACGGTCTTTAACAGATGCCCAAGAAATTGTTTGGTACGGCTGTTTTTCTCCTACAGAAGTTTGTTGATCATTCTCATCGAACCAGTTGCAAGGTTTCCGTATGCTTTCTAGCCTGTCAAGCTTCCCTACTTCGCCATACCTCCATTGCCGTGTGACTTGTAGAAATATCTGCACATGTTTACATGTGCGCCACACACCGCATGCTCTTCTTCCCCAGAGTCTATTATCAGTGACACACCGTTGTAAGATAACGGAAAGGCTCTGGGGAACACAGGTTTTACTTCAGAGATTCCTTCCCCTAGATGGATGATCTGACAAGATCTACGGATTCCATTACACCGAGGAAAAAGGGGAGGGGCAGATAACTTAAAGTTTTAGTATAAGTCCACAGATTCCTTTTTCTGTTAAATAAGTGACAGTGATTCAGTTTTGTAAGCTGAGAAAGGAATAAATACATAAGGACAAATTTAAATTTAAAGAGGTAAAAAATACTATTTCGATATTTCTACATTAAAATTATTCAAAATGCACCTGTAGTTACACAGAAATTTGTATTACTGAAGGCTCAATGATACTATTCTTAAAATTAGTCTGTAAATTAATACAAACATATCAATTATTTACCTTCATTTGAATTTACAGTAGACAATTTCTAGTGTTTCAGAGTCGACGCCTAACCATGTGCCCACATTTTAAGAAGCTAGTGGCCTTAACTAGTCCAGAATACTGAGTCCAACTTCTTCACTGCTTTGGGGAGGGAAAAAAAAAATATGTGTACGTTATCTACCACCACCACCTTATGTGCCTATTTCGATATTTCTACATTAAAATTCTTCACAATGCTACTGTTGTTGGCACCCTTCCATCTACGAGAGACGATGGAGTAGTGTCAATTTTTTTTTCTTTTTTCTTTGAACTACATAGCCTGGGCAGGTTCATATGGAGGATGAGCTGTTGTCCATGCAGCAAATCCCTCTCTCCACACTGCCATGTGATCCAAAGGAAAGGCAAGAAACCAGTGCAGTTTGGCAATGGTAGTGTCACAGGAGTTGATGGGTGGCACTGGATTTCAGCATCACACCACCTTAGGGATTCCGGCTCCTGATTTGTTTTGGGTTTGTTGACCAAGACTAAGGAGCCCCTTATAACCCATTTGGGGATTCATGTGAGTAGTAAGTACCCCAATCCTACTACTGTCAGTGTTCCTGAAAGATGAAATGATATTGGAAATACAGTGTACTTTGCATTTATGTATCAGATAAGTAACAGTAAGTGGGTGGGGGTAACTCAAATAGATATATATATATATATATATATATGAATCAATAATATTGGTCATGTATTTATTGAAACTCGTTTTAAATGACAAATTAGACCATCTTTTGTGTATTCTCAGTCTTGTGTGTGTGTGTGTGTGCGCATTTTCTGTCAAAAATTGAAAGGATGATTCATATATGAAACCGAACTTCTGCCACAGGGAATTGTCTCGTCTAACAAAATTTCTCATTTAACTGCAATTCAATAAGCCAGTCAAAGTTGCTTCCCTTGACTACAACATCTTCCTGGAGAAACAAAGAATTCTACTTTTAATATCCTTGATTTTTTTTTTTTTTTTTTTTTTTTAATTACAAAAGATGTTTTGTAGTTACAATATTCAAAAATAAGATGTATGAAGCCACAATGATAAAATAGAATATAAAACTATACAAAGAATATAAAAATTATAATTATTTTAATATACTTACAGTTTCAAAATAGACAAAATTTGGATCAAACATTAACAACACCAAGTATTAAAAAAAAAAAAAAATTAAAATAACTTGTCTGATGTTTGTTTTAATATCATCATCATCATTAATCTTTGCTCCAAATCCTGTCGATTTGGAAGCTAAAAACAAAGCTTTTATTGCAATTATTTGTAATATGGTTTCACAATTTAGTAATGTAAAATTCATGTTATGTTCACTAATAAGTAATAATGGTCATTTCCAATAAGTCCAACATAAACAAAGGGGAACCACTCTTGAATGATAAATTATTTATTTATTTATTGATCTACTAGGAAAAAAGAAGACGGGGTTAGGGTTAGTTTAATGGGAAAATAAATAATGTATCAGTCAAGAGTGATTCCTCTTTGTTTATGTTGGACTTATAGGAAATAACCATAATAATGCCTTGTATTAACATCGCAATGTAATTACACAATATTGTGTAACCAACCAATATATATTTACAGGGTGGACCAAAATGAGGGAGTGAATTGGAGCTTTTTCAGTATCAGGGTTCAGACAGATGGCCATAAACTGAGTGGTCTATTTAACTGGTTTTATAATTAAAAAATGAACACTCAGTTTGTAACAATGAAAAATTAACTTTAAGTTAAAATTCTAACATAGATTAAGAGTAAGCTTTCATATTATTGATGTTATGATTAAAAATAGACAGAGATAAAGTTTAGAAAATTAAATTATACATTGCCCAAAGAAAGAAAAAAAAAGGCATAGGAAGGAAAACAAGGTATTTTAGGAGATATATTTATTGGGAAATTATGTTTCCTAACACTTTTTTTAAAAAGATTTTTCATGACATTCGCAATAATCAATATCTACTGTAAATAAATATATTTTACATTACATTTGGTCCCTATTCATTTGTGTTTGCTAACTTAGTCAAAAATGTGAACCCAGAATTGACTTTAAAAAATTACTATGAACAGAATTTTTCTTTTCTTTTTCTTTTTTTAAAAATAAAACATAATTTAACTCACTGAGCAATTAACAAAATTAGTTTAGAATTTATGCTCAATGTATTATTTTTTTTTTAATTGCTGAATTTTATTTCAGGTAACACCTTTTTTTAAATTTGAAAAATCTTAAAATGTTCTGAGTTTATTTTTATTTTCTATCCTCTTATTCAGAGTTTTATTTATTAAAATAAAAGGAAGGATGTTGCACAGCAAGTTATTTGGCTTAAGAATTGGAAGAGAAAAGCAAGAATTTTAAAAGAATTTATTTTTCTACAGAATTGAACTGAATAAAATTTAGTTTATTGACATTGAATTTTCAACTCCCACCCACCCCAGCCTATATTTTTGAAAAATGTATTTTTACGTTGCCCAGAGGTTTGTTTTTTTTTTCCTACTAGTATACATAATATACATAGAAGTAAGTATTTATCCAACCTGTTTGCGATGGGGGTAGGATGTGACACAAGGTTGCAAGTATGGGGCATCCAACAAGAATCAAACTCACTATTCAGTAGTAATGGATCTGTGAGAATAGATTGCTAACCCTTACACCATGATGTAATGCCCTAATATACATAGAAATAGTACTGAAAGAATACCCAAACATGTCTCAAGAGCAAGAAATATGCACATATTGTTCTATCAACAAGCAGTATGTACAAAAATGGAAATGGGTGAACTTGATGGTGATAGGAGCTATGTCTTTACTGTTCCATGGCAAAGATAGTAGATAACATCTCTACTGTTCAAAGAACAGAGGCAAAAGAGGGTCGAGAATGGAATTTTGTTTGTCATGTGACAGTCCATGAGGCACCCTATGGACACACCCATTCTCTTGGGGGAGATAATTATCTATTGTCTCCTTAAAATCTCAGAGTTTTAATGTTACCTAAACTTTTTTCCAAATCCTTATCTGATGACGCACATACTGGGTGAAAAAGAGAGAGTGCGTGTAAGGATAAATATATAAACACTTCACC
>CM042156.1:72195020-72227520 GCA_023376005.1 Doryteuthis pealeii
CAGGAACATGAACAGTTTACAGTAGTAATATGCATGTATGTGTGTGCGTGTGTGCATATGTATGTGGAGAGTGGTATCAGGTATAGTGTCGGCGAACTACAGGAAGCATGGAGGCTTTGAAAGACTCAGTGCTTCGGCAGCCTACAACAGACGCGGGCAGTTTATTCCATGTCTCCGCAACTCTGAGCGTGAAAAATGTTTCCAAAAGTCACGTGAGCAATGCTGTTTTCGGACTTTGTAGGCATGCCCACGTGTGTTAGAAAGATGGAGATCAAAAAGATGCTCAAGGTTGCTGTTGTTAAGATGATTAATGACCTTATGAGCGTTTAAGGAAGAAGGCATGAAAATTAATTCCTTTTTCTCTCAGAGAGTGCAGGAAGATGTTGATTTCTACCCTACAATGAACACCTGGATAAATTTGAAACATTTGTTTCATCTAAATTCTTCTCACTGCTTTCATCAAGTCACCTCTCCATATGCATTTGAGCTGCTCTATATGTCCATGTTATTTATTATTATTATTTTATTTGATGTTAACTTTTTGAGCCCTGAGCTTCTGATCCTAAATTTACCCACAGCCGTTTGAGAGGGATACCTGCACTGGTAAGTTGGTGTTATGGTGTGTTTGGGGGGGGGGGTAATACAAGTATACTGGTGTAACAAGCTGAAAAGATTTTGATATGAAAGATTCAATAAGACAAGTTGTAACAGTGAGGACACTTGGTGCAGTTGACCCATTTTGACACAAAATTAACCCTTGCAACAGAGGTCATCAACCTTTTAGCCTGAAGTTATTAACTAAAAGATTAAACTTTAGTCCTGGTTGTAAACATACTAAATATTTATTGAGTGTGGTCTGACTGATAGCCGATGAATTCTAATGTGCCCTAAAAGCATAAAAAGGTCCCCACCCTTCTCTACAAAACTGCTCACTTCATGAATTGAGGAAAATACAACAGAAGTGAGGACATTCAGCAGATCTGATTGAAAGAAAGAATGATTGATGATGAATTAAGATTAGTCAGCTAATTTTCAATCTGGATTGTTAGCCTAACAAATAAAACAGTCAGCAATCAATACAAAAACAAAACAAAAACAACCTTAATCCAACTGGATTAACTTTTATTCTTTTCTTTCAAGTGATCATACACATTTATTTATTGTAAATTGTCCTTCATTAAATTTGATGTAATGTTGGAAGTCGGGGAGGGAGGTCTCTTAAAGAAGACAAGCCACTGTCTTGGCCTCAAAATGTCTAGCCCCACCTCTATTAGATAGCTCTGTATTTGTTGATTGAAAAACTCAGCAAGTTTAATTTTTCTGTACATAATGGAAAATGTACAAAGTATTATTCAAGTCAATTCTTAACATGGTGAAAGCTACACATATATGATAAAATTAAATGTTTATGGTGATCTGAAATGTTTGATTGCAATTTAAGTATATTAACCTTGTTGAATGTGTTCTAAAGATTTTTTTTAATGAGATATTTTTGCCACCACTCTCAAAACTAAGATTTTAATATGTGAAAGAGATTTTTAAAATGTGAAGCTTGACACCACATCAAGAGGAGTTTCAATTTCAGCTTCAACCAGTGGAAATCTCATTAGAATAAGTTTAGTGCCAAGAGAGAACTATTTTGCAGAAATTAGCATTTTATTCAAAGTTCATTTTGGTCTTGGTAATTTCAGTCTTATAGTTAGTCTTGATACTTTTTAAACAAATATTGTATCTTTGAATACAAGAATGTCAGTGTCTACAATTTAAAGACCATATTCTTTTTAACAAAAAGAATGCTAAATTTGAATACAGAATGTCAGTGTCTACAATTCGAAGACCATATTCTTTTTAACAAAAAGAATGCTAAATTTGAATACAAGATGTCAGTGTCTACAATTCGAAGACCATATTCTTTTTTAACAAAAAGAATGCTAAATTTGAATACAAGAATGTCAGTGTCTACAATTCAAAGACCATATTCTTTTAATTCTACATCCGAATACAAGAATACAAATGGCAACAATTCTCCGACCATTTTCAACCCCATACTTTTTTTAATGAAAAAGAATGCTCCATTTGAATACAAGAACACTAGTGGCTACAGTTCTAAGACCATTTTTTTCCATTCCTGTTTTTTAAGGAAAAAGAATCCTACATTTGAATACAAGAATGCCAGTGGCTACAATTCTAGGATCTTTTTTTTAATTTCACAATTAAATTATTTCCAATAATGACAATCAACAGATAAATCTTATCCTTTATGACAAAGATTATAATTGTGTTTATATAAACACATTTTGGGCTTTAGCAGCAGCACATTACTCTGCTAAAGCTACTATATCGTGATTGGTCTGAAGAGACACCAGATCTTTCCAATTTGTTTGTTGCCAAGAATATTTAGGTGTGTCAATTTCTTTAATCACAAACTAAATCTTTCACTGAATTATTTCCTTTTAGATTTGGAATTAGAAATTTGGCTTCGTTAACAAAACAAATTACATGTCACACACAAAAAAGAAATTCTTGCAAATTGTGTTGCCAATGCAAAAAAGTTGGAAAAAATTCTGGACTAGACACACCCAAAAATGACTCAGGGTAGGAAGAGCAAGAGAACTCTGGAACAGAAATTGACATCACTCATTAAAATTTGACTTAGATATAGAATTTGATTTGTTTTTTCTCTTTAGAATTTAAAATTATAACTTACTAGGAAAAAATAAAGAAAAAAAAAAAAAAAACTTATCCAATAACCTGGTTTGGTAATGGCATGCTACTCATGTAGTGTGTTTTGAGCAGGAATAGCTTGATAGAGCCCATCCTCTCCAGGTCTATAACTGCTTTTAATTCAGAGTTTTCTTTCTCCAAGACCAGTTGCCATAACAAGGTTATGCCCACTAATTACCTATAGCTGGAGGGAGAATAGCTGGACTCATACCTTTCCCAAGTTTATTAGTGCTATATGGTGAGAGGCAAACAGCTTTGTTCAGGATTTGAACATAGGTTGCCAAGTTTACTTCCTACATCAATAATTATAATGCAACAAGTGTCTCCTGAATTTTAAACCAGTTACCGAATAAATCATGACACATCAACATATTACAAATCTTTGCAAAACCTTAGAAAACTATTCCCTCCTTAATTCCCATCTCACAAACCATCCAAGATGAGCAAGACATGCTAGGCACTTCTGGAGAATTAAGGACTAACTCGAGCAACATTCTATGAAATCTTACACATGGACACACTGGTGTTAGTAGCATTAAAAGCATTTAGCTGAAAAATGCTGACATTTTCAAATTTGCGACCTTAATCAGTTAAATTTGCAATTTCTCAAGTATTTCTTAACCAATCTTAAAAAGATTTATATGGTTGGAAAGAGAATAGAATAATCTTTTTAAATATGTAATTTTTATTGGTTTTCATCAATTGAATTATTTTTTACAGCGACTTAAAACCGTAATTTCGGTCGAACAGCTGAAAACAAAAAATATTTTTTTAGGATAAATTTTACATGCTGTTTTGTTTTTCAAAATCAAAGTGGCTAATCTCTATCAATATTCTTGAAATTTTGCACTCAAATAGAAGACACCTGGAAGTACAAACGGGGTCTTTTTATTTTGTTCTAGGACCCGTGGAAATAAAAAATATGAGAGGGCAAAGTTAAAAGGCTATTTGTTTAGAAAATATAAGAGAAGCAAAAAAAAAGCACTATGTCCGTGATATTAGAAAGTTTCAGAATTATTTTGATATATAATTTGCAAATGTAAAGATTGCTATACCGTTCGAGATTTGCTTCGAAAGTTTGTATTTTGAAAAAAAAAAAAATCAAATTATTTGTTCGACAGGCGTACGTAACATAAATTCTCAGCTAGGCATTGTTTATGCACACAATAAAGTTTAAATTCATCACTCATTTCTCGTCCAATTTTTAAAATATTCATATCGTTGAAAATAAAATAACAATCTTTCTAAATATTCAACTTTTATGTGTTTTTAACAATTGACTAATTTTTTACATCCGTTTCAATTTTGGAAAAAAAAATAACTTGAAATTACGGCCCACACTGACCGGGTTTGTGTGAAAACATATGTAAATAGGTAATCTATTTATTTTATGTAATTCAACATAAGCATTTAGAAATGTATTTTTAAATTCAAAGTGATGTTATATATTTAAATTAAATTATATTATATATGTATTATATATGTGTATACATGCAGTATAAAAATGAAAATGTTGAATAATCTTGTGGTAAACTTTAAAACAAAAAATCTTGATATCCCTACTTTTATTCCCCAAATAATGGATTCTAGCATGGAGATACATAAAATCTAAGACCAGAATCAGAAAGAACATAGAATTTACATAAGAATGCAAAGTTTTATCAAAATTGCTTCAAAAATAAAGAAATGGTGAAGAAATTACTGAATTTCTTGTTCTGAAATGGTCCATGAACTGACAGATTTTTTTATCAAAATCATGTCCACTTTTTTACCCCAATTTCGGGGCTTTAAATTCTCATAACTTTTTAACCACTGGGGATATTTGTATAATTCAAACAGTTTTGAACTCCATTTACAAAGCTCTATATAACTAATGTGATTAATAACAATAACCTCAAATAAAAAAAAAAAATCAACTGGGAATGCTAGTGTTAGCTGACCAGCAAAAATATATATCTGCTTTGTGCAGACTCTGGGTTTGATATAGATGACTTATCAAGTGCAATGATTGATAGGGATCGATGGCAAGAGAGAATCAAGGAATCCATGCTGTTGGCACACCTTGATGGTCATGTTGAATCAAAGCTTTAATGGAAGACAGCATTATGTTTATTGTCAATGAATATGAATGCTCTACACGGGGGTTGTATAGTAGATTCATCTGCCCACCTGTGAATGCACTAGAGAGACAGGCATACATGCTTGACATAAATGGTTATCATCATAAGAAATGGAATTGACAAGATTGTATGCATTTCACTTTGCACAAATGCCCTTGAGAAAAAGCAGGAATCCATCTGTTCTCCCCCGCCCTCCCAGCGATGAGAAACTAGCAGGGCAGACTGTGTCCTTTAGCCTTGGTAAGGCAACCAGTTTAGGAGAAGGTAAATTCTGAATTCAAACCAGCTGTACTCTGTTTAACAAACTGACCTTGTGTCACATCCTTCTTGTGGCTGAGAGATAAGCTAAATACAGACAGACATCTGATTCCTGCTCATTACAAGCCTACTGTATATACAATAGGGCACCACAGATGGTGTAGTGGTTAGCAAACTAGACTGGTAGACCATAACTAGTGAGTTCAAGTCTCACTGTGTGCCCCTATACTTCCAAACTTGTGCCACAATTAAGCAAAGTTTAGTAAATAAGATATTTTTGATTCTTGTTCCAACCGTCAGAATATAATAAAATAACGATCCCTAAAGATGACGATGAACCAAAACTTAATGTAAAAGATAATTGATTCCACGAGGAATTGTAAATATCTGCTGTGCAAAGTGCAGAAGATTATATAACAATGCAGCAGCCAATAGAGACTTTTTTTTTTAGTGGCACCAAATATTTAAAAGTACAACCTTCAACCCCAATTTAAGGTTCCAAAGTGCCTGCTGTAAGTCACCAGGGCAGCCTAATGTCGGTATCAGCCAATCAGCAAGGGAGTCTATCCAGTTTTCACTAGCACTAGACCAAAGAGATTGTTTGGGCTTCTGAGGCGGAGCACCACTCCTACCATCAGCTCCTCACTTTACCGCACATATCCATGTGCTACTCATACGCTGAGTTGGCGAGGGCCGGAATAAAACTAGGAACCTTGTGTTTTTTAGCCGAACGCTCTACTGACCGAGCTAAACCAGCCCTGATCATTAATAAACCAGGGACCTGCAATAAACTTGCTTGCCACAAACAATGCATTTATAAACTTGTCTTACAAGCCATTATAAAGTGACTGCAATACTTAATGTTCATCTATATTAGCCTTGTGTCAGCTTGCTGAATATCTACAAATTTTCTATCTGAATCAATTATTAAATAACAAAAAAATTTCAGTCATTATTATTAATTTTGACTTGTCCAACTATGTCTTTGTTTAATTTTGAAAAAATTGATTGGATCTTAATAGCATGTCAACCAGTCTATGATTATTGTATGCCTAGAGATTCGGGAACCACATTCATATTTACATTTTTGTGTAGTTGTTTCTTAAGGTCTTTTTTGGCACACAGTCCTATTAAATACAAATAATTTTCTATTATTTGACCCAGATATGGGACTCTAAAAAGGTACTACCAGTCCAGGTCAGAGTGGGCCTGGGAGTAATGGCAATATAAGGGTACTCCATACTCCCAAGAGCTCCTAACCAGTTTAGTGTCCTACCTAGGATACCTCTTTTTGAAGGGTTTTCTGTACAGTCAGCATATTCTAAGCCTCACCAATAGGGCAATGTTTTTTTTTTAAGGATATAGAGTGAAATATGCTACAGAAAAAGACAGAAAAAAAAATTCATGGCATCCATCAATCTGGATAAACTGTAGATAATACTAAGTCCAATCACTGTCGAATTGGCAAGACAAGACAGCAAGCAGTCGTAATTGAAATAAGATTCTGGTTTGCTGCAAGGACTACTGCAAAATGGCAGGATTTATGGAGCCTCAGAGGATCATACAAACCAAGCAGCCAATCAGAACTCCGGGAATGGTATCACCCAAATGCATGAGTGGACTGTTCTGAATTCCCATAAGCACCAGTTGTCTTGACACTGGTTCAGTTGTGCTTGGCCAGTCACATTGTTCAAACCAATAGTAGAGACTGACTGACTTCAATAGATCTGTACACAGATCATGGCATATTGTTGTATAGAAGACCAGCAGTTACCCATGCTGTAGGTCTCCCCTTTTCATAATACTGGTGATGTCCAAGGGAAGAGCAAATTGCTGTACAATTTGGCATTAGTGTTGCTGCATGAGTTGCCAGAAAAATGCTAAAAACAATGTCAGATTGCCTCAGACACCAACTTCTCCTGTTTTGCAATTTTTCCTTCTCCTAGACCAGTTAGCCTTGCTTCATCTGGAAATTTGATCTGGTGAAATAAAATGAGAAATCTCCCAAACTGTAGCTGTAACAGTACTAATGTAAGATTACACCACTTGGACTAATGAAATGCTTGGAGAAAAAGCTAAATAGAAACTAAACAAGAATCCTGTGTGCTCTTTTGAACAAATCCTGAAAGTAGCATTGTCAAAACAGCAATTGTATGGCCACTTATCTCCATCACAGAAATCATCCGAGTAAGACATACTGGGCATGGCTGGAGACGTAGGGACAAACATAAGCAACATTCTCTTAGGCCCCTACATACCAGTGTTGACTAACCAGAAAAAAAAAAACTTACATTCATCATCTCTATATGGACAGTGTGGTCTAGAGGATTTACCAAGAGTGATAGCTGATAAGGACAGAGGGTGAGAGAGTCAAGGGACTCCATGCAGTTGGCACATCTTGTGGATGAAGTTTTCACTGGTGAAAATGATTGAACTACATTGGCTCTTAAAACAATAATATTGCAACTTGATAGTTAATTGGAGATATATATAATTGTTAGTAAATAGAAAGGATTACTTGAAACCATATAATTGCTTGCAAATTATTAGTATTAGATAAGTATACTTGAAACCATTATAATTGTGTAAAATTATGTATTAAGAATAGTTATTAAAGATCTACAGAAAATGATGTCAATATACGCATAGTAAAGGCATGGACTGCTATAGACAGATTATTAATCATGTAGAAATTGGATAAGATAAAGCAAAAATTCTTCCAAGTTGTAGATGTGTCAGTGCTATTGTATGGCTGTACCACTTGGACTAACAAATTGCTTGGAGAAAAGCTAGATGGGAACTGCACAAGAATTCTGCATGCTGTCATGAATAAATCTTAGAGGCAGCACTCCACAAAAAAGCAGCTGTATAGCCACTTACCCCCATCATACAAAGCAAGTAAGATGAACAAGACATACTAGAGAAGTAAGGACAAACTCCTAAGTGACATACTCGTATAGACACCTACACATGGGTGCACCAGGATTGGCCAATAAGCAAAAATCTACATCAATCAGCTCTGTATAATTCTGGATACTGTGCAGAAGACCTACCAGGTGTGATGACTGATAGGGATCAGTGGCAAGAAGAGTCATGGGAATCCGTGCTGTCAGTGTGACCTGATGATTGTTTACGAATTACTTGAATAAAAATAAGACTGACTTCAAGATTAAATAACCCAAGAAGGTTTGACATGCCATAAAACTAATCAACTAACTTATTTTTAAGTTTTTCATTAATTTTTCAAAGCCAGTTTTATATATGAAATTTCACTATTCTGATAAGTAAATGAGAGTAGTTTACCATAAATTTTTGCTAGATGAATATAACAATCTGAATGAAATATTTACAAAATTACTTTGGAGTAATTCTACAAACTGACCATTGATTTGATGTCAGCTGATAAACAACCATTTAGTTGGTATTGACCAAATCAATATGGTTGAAATGGTACAGAAAGGGAGGAAAACCCCAAGAGAGTAAAACTACCATCTGACTGATGAGGCTTCTCTTTTTTTCTAAAGAAAAAAAAAAAAGAAGCCACCTTCTAAACCAAAAATAAAAGTAATAAATAATCACAATCAATAATAATAATACGCAAATTAAATGAAAATAAAAATAGTACACTAAATCATAAATAATCTTCTACTTATCTAATAATTTACTCATGCAAAACCTCAATGTTCCTCTCTTGTGTGTGTGTGTATATATATATAAATGCAGATGAGAAAATTTTGCAAGAAAAAGTGTGAGGCACTACTACAACAGAGCAGGTACACAGCCCAGAAAAATATCAAATTAATAACTAGAAGTCTGTTAATTTAAGTTTTATGATTGATTTTAATGGCATGTCAACCTGTATGGGGAATATCCTTCATAGTACGTTCATATTTACATTTTTTGTGTAGTCGTTTCTTAAGATTTTTTTTTTTTTTTGCACATGGTCCTATCAAATACAAATAATTTTTAATCAGACCATAGATAGGACACTAACAGATACTACCACTCTGGTCAGAATGAACCTGGGAGTATTAATATTGAAGAGGGTACTCTACACTCCCCAGAACTGGAACTTCACTATCCGATGAAGTTTAGTCCTACCCTACTGGGAGAGGAATCTTACCCCTCTGGAGACATTTTTGCTACTAAGAAAGGTAGTGGCAGATTTCCAGGGTTGCCCACACATTTTTCAGCTTAAAAGCTACTTTTAAAATGACTAGGTCAAAATGAACAACCTTTTAAAAAAATGCTAAATATATTAATTTATATATGCACCAAGTATACTTTTATATAATATATAGATATATATACACACACACACACACACACACACAATATATGTTCACATGCCTTGCACCCTTACAGTACAAAGTCACTACCTAACCCCGAAGACTTGCACTGAAAAGAGTCAGACAGGGTTGCATAGTCCAGACAGTAACTGCTGATAGCCAGCCTCACACAAGCTTCTAAATGATCAGTCATGGTGGAATAGTACCTGGACTTAATAATCTTCATATGGGAAAAGACTGACTCGCATAAATATGTAGAGCTAAATAATGCTGCCAAAGGAAGGATAGATGATAGGCTAACATTTCAATAGATGTTGGGTCCCATCAAATAGATCTGTTTAAAAAAATATTTGTATTCAATAGGATTATGTACAAAAGAACCTCTTATGAAACAACTACATAAACCACCCTATAAAAATGTTATCCATTAGTTGTCTTGCAGTATTTTTTCGAAAGTCTTACTTTATGTCCCCTCGTAATACTTCCTTGATTAATGGTTGTAGGTTGGGATTTATGGAATAAAAACCATGTGTATATTTATAGACGTCATATCTTCACAAAGCTCAATGATAATACAGACTAGCTAATGTGATCTTCCTCTCTCTCTTCAAATGGTATGTACCTCAATTCAGCTATCAATTTATTAACTTTGTACTTCAATAAGCTTTCTATCCTCAATGGGTTTTTAGTGTCCTACCTAGGATACCTCTTTTTGAAGGGTCTTCTGCAGGGGGTACAGGCAGCATATTCTAAGCCTCACCAATAGAGCAATGGTTTTTTAACAAAATTACCAAATTGTAGTTGATGGCTTTACCAAAGCACACCCTGTCAGCTGGGGCTGTAGAAAACACTAACTGCACCTCTGCAGAGGGTTAAGACCTATTCAATGGCTATGGGTGGCAATATGTAATGCCTGGTGACAGGATTGTACTAGGTGAGCAGTCTGTGACCAAGGTACTAAGTGATATGCAGCACTCAACTTTGGCCCTTACTTGGGCTAGATGGGCAGTCGGATAGGCTCCATCTGATCAATCAGCTGGTCATGTCAATCCCTAGCATCTATATGATAGTCCAAACTATATTCTTCAAATTGCTCTTATGGTGCAATCCTTTTTATCATATGGGTGCTAGAAGGCTGAGGTGTATTTATTAATACACATGAAGTTAATGAAAATTATTTCTATAAACAAATTATAAATAAAAAAAAAAAAAGATTTAGTATTAAATAATTCACATGGGTTGATATGCCATTAAATTAAACAACCAAACCTTACCAAAGCAATAAATTGTTCAACATCTCACCATCATATATTCATATGATCTATGCATCAATCCTAGTATTTTATTTGCCTTTTTAGGTGGATTCCAATGTTTGGAAAATTTTAGCTCTGGGTCCATATTCACACCCAGTTATTTTCCAGTTCTATACTCTCTCATTGGAATAACTTTTTCTCAAGAGTATTTGTGGTTTAGATTATTTTCCCCAAAATGGAGTACCTTAGATTTAGATGTGTTAAACTGATCTGCTATTTATCTGACCAATCATGTTGACTGAGATCAGCTTGGCTTTTAATGGTGGAAAATGGACAGAAAAATCAGACATACAAAAAAATTACAATTTGTTAATGGAGAGAACAAAGTAAGTAAATAAATAATGTTATACAATTTTGAATATAGATTTGTAAATATGTTTCCATCTTCAGATGAGAATGAGAAAGTTTTTTTTTTTTCTTCTCCACTTGTACTAAGGATAATACAAATATTCAATTGGGGATATGTATGAGTTATGGCCTTTTATGGGAGGGCAGTAAATATTGGTATGTAAAGAAAAGGAAAATAACCAATTTTCTGATTGTCCTGGGTATGACACTAAACTGCTTCTGGTAGTGAGGTTCCAATTCTGGAGATCGGGGAGTGTGAAGTACCCCTTCATTGCCATTACTCCTAGGTCCACTGACCTAGAGTGGTAGTATCATCTATGGGTCAAATAAATATGGTGCAAATTATTTGTATTAGATAGGAAAACTTTATATCATAAAACCTCTAAATAAATAACTACACAAAACTACACAAAAATATATAAATGTAAATATAAATATGCAATTCCATAACCCCTGACAAATTTACAGGCCATTAAAATTAATCAATAAAGCTTCCTAAGAATTTTGAGTTTCACCAAGAGCTTATCCTTGATTATTGACTTTGACATGCATTGTTCCTCACTGCTGTAGAAATTATTAACTATGCTAAAATTTAAAAGCTACACAATTTCCAAAAATATGGAAGCTACTATAAATAATGGGTGCAGTGAGTTTCTTCAGAAAGCAGCAAAAAATTGAGAAAGAAAATGCTTCTGAAAATGATACAAGGGTCATTCAATAAATAGGGGGAATTTTTTTTTTTTTTCTCTTTTTAAAGCAAAATAATTTTTTCCATAAATGTAAACTCTGCATTATTTGGAATTGGTTTATAGCAAAAATTAATCAAATCTCTCAAAAATAATTGTTTTGAAGCTATTCAAAATGACAGCAAATCAAACAGAGTGCTCCAGGCTTGAACAGAGGTCTGTCATCAAGTTTTTGGAGGCTGAGAAGCAAACTCAGTGAAATTTACAAAAGAATGTGTTATGTGTATGGAGAAGTATGTTTTAATCAAAAAATGTTTACAAGTGGGCTAAAAATGGGCTTGCCATGACAAGCTAGAGTTAAAAAGAAGTTCATGGAGTAGAACACACTGAATTTCTATTAAGAAAAAGTTCCGGGCACCGTGATCAGAAAAGAAAGTCAAGCTGACAGTCTTCTGGGATATGAAAAGGTCCATCACTATTGATTTCCTTGAAAAAGATTAAACTAAACAGTGCTTCCTATTGTCAACTCCTTAAGCAATTCACCTTATTTATTGAATGAATTTCATTGATAAATCTTCATTTAAAAAGTAATAATTTTTTTTTTAAAAAAATCTGTTTTATATATTTTAACAGTTGAATGAGGGAGACTCATAAGGTCATTGAAAAATAGTGTGTTTTATATATTGAAGGCCATTCATATTTATTCCATGGAAGAGGAGATTAGTTGGGAGATTATGCTATCAGCCTCATGTCAGTGGTCAATGCATAGGATTACAAATACTTATATTTAAGGCAATGATAAGATATTTTGCATTTGGACTGAGAATACAGGGATGAGTACATTCATGCCTTCCCTAAAAATATTCAAAGTTCATTAATTCTAATTTAATAACTATTACTCCAAATTGTATCTACTGCATCTGGTATGTGTGTGCTCTTGAAAATTTCTAGTCAGCGTTAACTCATCTCTTCAGTAGAGTAAAATCTTTTTAATGTATTAAATTTGAACTGTTCAAAATTGATTATTTATACAATATTTATTTGGGAATATAAGTTATGGGCTTTTTATTGAGAGGGGGGGGGGCAGTTATTGGCAAGTATTGAAAAGGAAGATACATCTTCAGGCAAGTTGGAAACCTGACCTATAAACAAAAAATCAATTATATCATTGTGAGGACTTATAACTTAATAAACATTATCAAGAGGTTAATGTGTATGGCCCTCTGGTATCCATTGTTTGAACTACAAATATATACAAAACAGCATGATTTTTTTCAAGTCTTTATTTCTGGTTGGTTGGATTTTATGGCAACAATGGGGTACTCCACACTCCCCAGAGCCTTTCCATCAGACACCTGAATTTTTCAACAGGTAACCCCATTGCAGGGAGGGTCTTGCACCTCTGCAGAGGAGTAATTGGCGTATTCTACAGTTCCAGCCAACAGGGCTTCTTTATTTCTGATGATTTTTTTGATTTTTTTAAAAAATTTTTTAAAGAAAAAAAAAAAAAAAAGGAACAGATAAAAGGATATAGATTTCTTTTCAGCTCAATATCTACTTTATATGGTAAAACAAAAAATGATAAAGATTTGGTTTAGCTAAGTAAGAGTCCAGTTTAACATTATACCTATATTGAAAAATGTGGAGGTGCATGGGATAATGGTTACTGTCGTAGGAAAAGAACATGGCAAGACAAGTTTAAATCCTGGAAGAGGCTTTCTGCATTTCCCATAGTACTAATACCCTAGGGAAAGGTATGAATCCAACTATTCTCCCTTCATGGGTAAATATGAGTAAATAGTAGGGTAACTGGGATCTTTAAGCCTGGTTGGACAACCAGTCTAGGAGAAGGAAAACTGAATTCAAACCTCAAAATGCTAATTATAAGTACTCTTTTTATTTGCAATTAATTATAATATGAATTCCATAAATAATTTGACTTGATATTGAGCTTAATAGCCGCTAAAGACAGCCTTTAAGTGAGTTACAAACAAAATTTAAAAAAAAAAAAAAGTTTACCCACAATAGGATTATGGCCTGCAAGATAGTTTCACAGATTTGTCAAGTTTGATTACCAATTGGTGCTTCATTATTGTTGCCTTATACCAGACTAAGCTTTGTAACTATCTCTACATGTGACAACAAGATATAAACTTAACAAACCAAAGGGATATTTCCCCAAGAGAGATAAAAGAATTTATTAATCTCAGATTTAAAATAAATAAAATATCAGCTCTTCATCCTACAATCCCAAAATAGAAGAATCTGACAAAACTAAGTTTCACATGTTTTGGAGAGGTATTTCAAAAATTTACAGTTGAATTCCATAGGGCCTGATTAAGAAATGAAACTGAGGAGAATAGTTTTTTTTTCTTTTTCCCTTTTTTTTATGGAGGTAGGATCATCTTAACTGTATGGATATAACACAATCTATTCACAATTTGATTGTGAAAATAAGTTTGAATTCTAAAGTTTGTTAAATTGACTACTTTTAAAGTTTTTAATATCAGCAGCTTACTAATTAGGATGGTCGAAATAAATTTATTATGGAATTACGGTGTTGAGTTTTTCCTTCCTTTCTAAGATATATATATAAGTCATTAACCTTTTCCTAAGGGTATTAGTTTGAAAGTGAATGTAATAGCATGACTGGAGTTCAAATTCACTTACTACAATTTCTCAATCCAGCATGTAAGCCATGAACCCCACCTCCGACTTTTAGTGAAAACTAATAAAGGCACAATCATTATTTTTCTCAACTGTAAACAAATCAACTTAAACTACAAATAATATTCAATATCAGCACATTCCATTATATTACACATCATCTTATGTCTTCAATCTCAATGTGGACAAGAAAAATTGTTTAAATTATTAGGAATGGGAATTTTGATGCAAATTCTCATTTTATTTTGTATAATACAAATGTACTAGGGTGAGTCAAAAGTTTTGCAATATTTTGGTACATGCTAGTTTGTAGCATATATATCATGTGACCAAAGCAGTTCAGGCCATGGAAGGTTCCAGCTCTGATTAGTAGTATCATGGTTGTGCATTGCTTCACACCGTTTATAATTGAAAGCAATCTAATTTGGGAACTTATGCTTTAAAAGTTCGAACTCAGCCATAATGCTGTGGAAACAAGCAAAATCATTTGTTGTGCAAAAGATGAAGAAACAGTTGAACACAGTACAGTAATCACATGGTTCAAGAAATCATGCTCAGGTTTCAAGTACCTCAAGGATCAGGTCAAGTCGTCTAAAACTGAATTCTGAAGCTGGGCTCCAAGCCAGAAGTAAATCCAGCAAGTAGCACTCAAAGAGTATCAGTTGAGCTCATCATCTCACAGTCCAGTGTGGTTAATCATATTCATGACCTTGGCCAAAAGCATTCAGAGCTGCAGAATTGTGCTTCACAAAACCAAAATATTGCAAAACTTTTGACTCATCAGTAACAGTGTTGAGAATAGTTTCATGAACCCTTACAAAAAACCTTTAAGTGCTCAAGATTTAAGAGACTTGCTGTCACATGATTTTGAATGATAGATACCAAAAAACTCAAGTTGATAGTCAAGATGTCAACATTTATATGATTTTGTTTTGAGGTTTTGATTTTCTGATGAGAAAAAAAAAAAAGTAAATGGCTAAAAAGTTTTTAGCTAGGAAATATTCAGCTTGATGTCTACTGTATACAATAAAATAAAATAAAAAATAAAATGTCATTTAACTAAGCTGATTACACAAACTAAGAATTTAGTTTAGCATTATACTTACATTGTAAATTGAAGCCTTATCAAAACTTTATAAAGTTTTTGAATCCTCAAATCTCATGCTAAAATCATTCTCTTGGATCTTATCAGTAAAGAGAAAATTTGGTAGCGATAGTGCTAACCGTCCTTTAGTTATTGAATGATAGACAAAAAAGCATTTGGTGAATTATAAAATACAAAAATGTGTCTATCAAGTCATGAGACTGATTATTAACTTTATTACAAATCAACTTTATCTCCTTCAAAATAGTTCCCTGAACTATTTCCAAAGTCAGAAGACACACACCAACAAAATATCCATATTCTCGGAAACGGTGCTGGAAGTCTTCAAATGGCAATCACAGAAAACTGGATTTTAATTTTAGCAACAGGAAAGTCATAAGGACCCAGATTCAGAAAGGGTTATGGGTGGGCTATGTTACAAAATTAATATTCTTTTGGGTCAAAAAATTTAATTCATGAAATTCTTTGGAACCAATTTTGTATAGATTTTCCACATGGGCAGACCTTTGATCAAAATATCATGAATTGTCATCATTCAAATTTAATTTAGCTAAAACTAGGAGCTAAAGACAAAACTATTATTATCCAAGTTGAAGGTTATTAAAAGTATGGGACCTGATGAAATACATCCTAAAATTTTAAAGTACTTATCAAATGAAAGCTTTACCAATATAAATGCAATAAGTAAATTGTTTGAGAAATGTATAAAATATGAAATAATTCCTTATATTTGTAATATCCCTCCATAAAAAGGTTCAATACATCTAACAAATAATTAACAACCATTTTCTCTAACATGTATTTTGTGTAAGGTTTTTGAAAAAAAAAAAAAAAAAAGATCACTCATTAAATTTTATAGGGAAAGATATGAATTGCAATCAACATGGTTTTGTCAATAGTAAATCAACAATATGTAATATTTTGGAAAGTATTGATACAATAGATGAATATTTGATGGAAGGTGATAATGCACATGCACAAGTCCTTAATCAAGTCCTATCACTTATGAATATGCATAAGTTATCAAGTATATAAATGACTGATCCAGAGCAACAGGTGGAAGAACCAGAATGAGAGTGACACTTGGTTGAAGCATATGTGAGAGAGAGAAAGAAAGAAAACAAGTATCATTTGACTGTCAGTGAGAGGAAAAATGGAAAGTACTTTTTTGACAACAGTCAGAAGGACATGACTTGCACTGAGAGAAATAACACGTCTTTTGGCATAGTTCACTATACAGTCAAAGTCAATCAGATCTGATCAGAGTCCTCACTTCCACAGTCACTCTCACAGTCACACACCCAAATAATGCCTTATGTCACCTGAAAGCACAGTTTCAGGTGATATAAGGCATTATTTGGGTAGAATTTGATCTCAATACACCGGGGGTGGGGGTCTGTCAAAAAATTGGCCTGATAACATAAAATTTGATCTTATGCTCCATTTTCATAACGTACATGATAAAATACATTTGTAATAATCAAAGATTACTAATCCAAATATGAATTTGGAGTGGCAAACAGGAACTGAATGTTTTCCTGAGTGTTCAAGGTCAGCAATGATTAGCTCATTTTAAATCAGATGGTTGAATCACTTTTCCCACAAAGTCATGACTTATTATTATTATCATAAGTTGTAGCATTACATCATCTGTTACCAGTTATTCTGCACGTTTTCTTTTCAATTAATTTTTTTTTAAATGGATAACAAGAAATATGTCCCAATAGACACCATGTAAGATGTTTACACTTGAAAGGAATTTTGAAATTAAAATGAGAATTTCTCTGAATGTTTGAGATGAGGCTTGAAGATTAGTATTATCTGCGTTATTCGGACTATTGTCCCCATCTTCATTGTTATTTGTACAACGTTTTGGCCGATATACCCTCCGGCCTTCTTCAAAGTTCCGTGATGGCTCCCAAATACGACAAGAAAGTTCCCGAGTCCGAGAAGAAATACCTGAAGAAGGTCGGAGGGTATATCGGCCGAAACGTTGTACAAATAACAATGAAGATGGGGACAATAGTCCGAATAACGCAGATAATACTAAAATGAGAATGTCTTTATATCTTAAATGTAAATATCTTCTGGCTAAGTGTGACAATATCAACTGAACTACATGGCTGATGGACATAAACTAAGAATTTAGTTAAGTATGATGATATATATACATTGTAAATTGAATCCTCATCAAAACTTTGTCAAATTTTTTAATCCTCAAAAACTAATATGCTAAAAATATGTTTATGGACATTTGGATTGAACATTGCAAATATCTTCAAAAATAGCCAATATCTGGCCTTAGCCCATTGTGCTGTTAGTAATTAGAAATTTTGTTAGTCATAGTGCTAACCATCCATCAGTTAAAGAATGATCGACAAAACCAGTCTATCAAGTTGAAACAGAGTAAAAAATTTTGATTACTAACTTAATTATAAATCAATTTAATATCTAAGTTTTGATAAAGTCACTAAATTTTGCTTAGACCAGCCACAATCACTACTCCACCAATCTCTGCCTTTTTTTTCTTTTTACTTAAATAATAACAAAATGTTGATGTCCCTCCCTCCACAGTCATCCAGCCAACCCTCACCCTCCCATAGTTATGTCTGTCCAGGTAAGAGAAGGTATGACAACCATGTCGGGTTTCTGCTGCGGGCAACTAAGTATGTGATGATGACAGAGTGGCTGACAGGTCCAGTAGATTCATACAAGAATATCATTACAGTACCAATGCGTACACACATCAAAGTTGCATGGTGTGACACACACAGAAACACACCACTAAGTGACTGACTGCTGGGTAAGTAAGGAGAGGGGGAGGGGTCAGGCAAACCCTTAAAAACATTTTACCAAATGACATTAGACAGTTGACATTCAGACAGGGAGGACACAATCTGGCCTGTTGACCGTCTGATGATACACAATTATTTAGAACTAACAAGTCCTTTCATTGGGATAGGGTAGCTGAATAGTTAGAGTAATGCAATGGAGCTCATGAGGTGGTAATACACAAATGTTTATGGTCTAATAAATTTACTTAATTTTGCTTAGACCAACATAAAGACAAAGGAAGACGGTTGATTGATTTTAACGGCATGTCAACTCCTTTAGGGTTATTTTATGCCTAGAGGTTAGTATCCTTATATAATACAAATAATTTGTACATAGTTGTAGGGTTTCAAGTATTTCTATCTAATATTAACTAAGAACCAAACATTAAGGTTGAATTCATATTTTAATGATTAGTCACATACAAAAAAATTTACAGTTACACGTTATCAAGCATTCCTATCTAATACTAATAATCTTTAAAAACTATTTGACCCATAGATGGGACCCTAACAGATACTACCACCCTGGGTCACAGTGAAAAGAAGATGGTGTCACTCCAATATAAGTGGGGGGAAAGTTGACTTTCATTGAGAAATGAGAAAATTGCTGACTTTTCCCAGAGTTTGTACAGTGACCAACAACACCAATAGGAAATGGACAACTATCATTGGGAATTATGGTGTAGGGGATTGGGAACAGTGCCAGTTTATAAGAACTGCCAACTTGAAAAGAGTTTTTAAATCAATCATTACTTTTTAGACTAATCTCATAAGTAATAAGAAATGACCATCTCCATTATTACTACCCTATTAGTAGTAGGCACAATTAGCATAATGGTTTTTGTCATAGGAAATAGAATCAGTGACCAGAGTTCAATGCTGTTTGTATTTTACTTCACACTAATGTCCTTAGAAAATCTATCTGTTCCCTCCCCAACTATGACTAGGGCAGACCCAGTTTTTTAGCCTTGGTAAGGCAATCAGTCTCTTAGAAAAAAAAACAGAATTCAAACCAGTTGTAAAAAGTAAAGTAGGTAGAGTGGCCTATTATCAGTATTGCTGGACAGCAAGGGAGTCTATCCCCTTTTCACTAGCACTAGACCAGGAAGTTTGTTTTTTTTTGTTTTTGTTTTTTGCATCTGAGGTTAACATACAGATACAAGCTATGCTGAGTTGGCAAGGGCCAGTATCAAAACCAGAATCTTGTGGTTCCTAGGCAGACGCTCTACTGACTCAGCTAAACTAGGGTGTACTCCCGCTTAAAAATTTACATTGTGTTGCATCCTACCTGTGGCAGAGGGTTGAGTAAATAAATACATATTATCCTAAACTTTAAGAAAAACAACTGTGCATCCTTTATTTTTAATAAGAGCCATATTACAAGCCATATGCAATATAGGTAAGTATTGCTAATTAGATATAAGTGATATCTATTTGGCTTCAGATAGCCCATTAAAACAAAAGACTTAGCAGGGGAGGGGAAAAAAGCATAACTATAGGACACAGCCCACAAAAGTTAAACAAACAAGATTTTTCACCTGATGACCAAAGAATGAAACAATTGAAAAGTTTTAGAAAAACATTCCAAAGAATTTTAAAAAGACGACCATTGACTAATAACCAAAAAATACAGTTGAATTCATATGTCAAACTTTATGTAAAGTAATACTTTCTTTGTCCTACAGTAGTTGCTACACTTTCATATAAACACTAAAATGTTACAACTATTATGAGACAGAGGTTGTAATTAATAATGTTGGAAATAATCAAATATTTCAATATTAAACCAAATAATTATAACCAGAAAATCACAATCACTATATTACTAGGGAGAGTCAAAAGTTTAGCAATATTTTAATAACATGAGGGTCAATTTGGCAACTTCAGATCGTGAAAGTGATAAACAGAGATGCTGAGCCCACCTCACACTTACCAAGTGCTAATTGCCAGATTGCTTGGAATCATTTTAGGTCTACCTGACCTAGCCTCATTATGAAGATTCTAGTAACCCAAGTGAAATTTCTTGAACCATCTGGTCACTGCATCGTTATCAACTGCTCCTTCACTTTTCACACAAAAAATATTTTTGGTTGCTTCTGCAGCATTATGGCACTGTTCAAACTTGTAAAGCATAAGTTCCCAAATTGGACAACATTGTACGTTCATTTGAGATGCTTTCAAATCACAAAGTGAAACAACCCACAACATGTCAGAACACTACCTACCACAATACTACTAATCACAGCAGGTATTTTCTATAGTTTGAACTGCTTCAGTCACCTTAAAACTAGTATGTACCAAAATATTCCAAAACTTGACTCAAACAAATACTTTGTTTCTATAAATCCTTTGATAGTCTCATGTGAGAAGTTGGAGGGGGTTAAGATGCTGCACCTACAAAATGAGAGAACAGGAGTGTTTTTCTTCCAGAAGATTCTGAATCATCATCGGGAATTTATTTTAGAGATTGACCTGAAGAAGGAAAGAAGCCTCCATCAGTCATAGCAGCTTGAATTTTAACCCCATGATAAAATTACCTATGTTGTAGCAGAACAGGTAGGGATGCTATCAGCCAGAAATAGTCTTAGAGAAAAAGGATATGATTAGTTGGCACCACACACAGTAGTATCCATGGGCTTGTAAACTTTTTTCTGTTTAGGAATAAAATGGAGAAATATCAATTTATTTTACAAGGTCTTTTGTTCAATTTCAATTCCAAGTAACATTTCCTTTGCATATTGTGTGTGTGTGTGTGTGTGTGTGTGTGTATATATATATATATATATATATGTTAAATTCATTCTGTCGGATTAACTTCCATTTATTTACACATTTGTCTTATGAAAAAACAAAATATACGGATTTTTACACCTTGAAGATTATCTACGAACACTACAAAAAAAAAAAAAAAAAAAAAATTTACCAACACCACAAAGTTTTTGAAACTTAACATCTTCTTTCAACTGTGCTGTGGACGTGTAAATAACTTCAATAGCTGGATTATATTTTGAACATTTTTGATAATCTCTTACACTTTTTTATATATTTACACCAAACTCTTTTTGAGTTTATTTTTGGATTAAAAACTGCTTCTGTTTTTTTTAAATAAAATTTATTTTATTTTTGATACAGAATGCGCATTTGAAAAAAATTCAAGCATTCCAGCGTGTGTTTGTACCCCCTATTTCTTCCAACGTTTTTTTTCCCTTCTTTCCTTCATATGTTTTGCTCGATGATGATGACCCTCTACTAAGCGGTCGAAACAGATTCTGTCAGCAGATTATAATTACTAATTGTTTTTTCAAAATGTTAAATTCATTCTGTCGGATTAACTTCCATTTATTTACACACACACACACATATATATATATATATATATACACACACGCACACATATACATACACAGAGCAAATTCTCTTTTAGATATTTTTCACTAATAAATAAGACAAACCAAGATTGTTTATGTTAAGTTTGGCAAACAGCAATACAAAGAAGAAACTTGTAAACTAATTAATTTTAGAGGTTTGGGAATTGCATTCATTGTATATTTATATTTCCATTTTTTGTGTAATTATTTCTTAAGAGTATTCAGCATATTATTTTATGCTATTAAGTATTTCTATCTAATACAAATAATTTACAATTTTATTGTTTTAAGTATTTTTCTTCTTGAATTGTAGCTCAATGTAAGACATTTTTCTATTGGCTGCTCCTTGACCAATTCAATATTAATGTATAGAAACATCACAATGAGGACCCAGTGTGATGTAGGATTGTGTAAAGGTTGTTTTTCAAAATATGATTAAAAGTGAGTGCTTTATTGTGTTTATGCTATTGTACTATGACACACAATAGCTGATCAAATTATTATGTTTAGTTTGTTTTTATATATGATTAATTAACTTGTTTGAATTTTTGAAAACAATTTGTCGCCTGTGGCAAAAGGGTTAACGAGAAAATAAACTACACTCTTTTTATTAGTTAATCAAAACAAATATCCTATGACTTTTTTTTTAATGTTTACTTTCATCTTTTACAAAAGTTTTTACCAGTACTGTGTATTTTGAACTCCGTAAAGATTGATTACAGAGGTAACAGCTTTTAATCTGAAATTGCCTAAGCATATAAGATCATGAAAGAGTGGTTTGTCTTAGTAGCATACCCAGTAGAGTTTTTTTTATTTGAGATTGTTATTTAATCACATTTAGTTATATAGAGCTCAGTAAATGGAGTTCAAAACTGTTTTAATTATGCAAATATCCCCAGTGGTTCAAAAGTTATGGGAATTTAAAGCCCCAAAATTGGTGGCACAAAAGTGGACATGAATTTCTTTAAAAAAAGGTCAAACCACAGATCAATTCCAAACAAGAAATTCAGTAATTTCTTTATCATTTCTTTATTTTTGGAGCAATTTTGATAAAACTTGGAATTCTGATGTAAAATTGTTTTGTTTTTTTCTGATTCTGTATTCAAATTGTATGCATCTCTATGCTGTAACCCATTAAGAGAATAAGAGGTACGCATATCAACATTTTTTTAAAAAGTTTAACAAAAGATTATTCAACATTTTCATTTTAATACTGCATGTATACACATATACAGTATTAATTTAAATAAATAACATCACTTTGAACTTAAAAATACTTTTTTTTAAATACTTGCTATGTTGTATTATATACAAGAAATAAAATACCTATTTACATTATTTTTTTAAAACAAAAAATGTCCATCCGGCGTGTGATTATGTGTTTTGTTAACTTTTAATACTAAACCGTAAGTTCGTTTTTTTTCCAAAATTGAAAGTTTGACAAAAAATCCTGACAGTTAACCATCATCCAAATGTTACACATTATATATGAAAATAATTCTGAGACTCTTCTATTATAGTGCTCTTTTTTTATACTTTTATACTTTTTGAAGGAACCTGCATCAACTTTTGTTGGTAGTGGTTTTGCTTCTGAAGTTCTAAAAAAAAAAAGAAAAAAGAAAAAAAAAAAAAAAAAAAAAAAAATCAACCTACACGATGTAGTTTAACGTGTCTTGTAATTAAGTGTACACTTTCAAGAATATTGATAAAGATTACTCTCTTTGATATTGCAAAGCAAACTAACAACTAAAATTTAGCCTCAGAAAAATATTCATATTTTGTGTTTTCAGCTGTTCAAAGCAAACTTTTGTTTTAAATCGCTATAAAAATAATTCAATGGATAAAAACACATAGAAATTACATATTTAGAAAGATTATTTTATTTTCATTCCAACCATATAATACTCGAGAAATTGCGAATTAAAATGATTAAGGTGCAAATTTGTCAATGTCCACCGATTTCAGCGAAGTGCTAGTAATGCTAGTCTTAGTGCTCACCAACTAATCTGTTAAACATTGTGCTATGCCATTGAAAAGATATTTTGTAAATAGATAGGATAACAGGCAGGGAAAAGTGAATTTATGCCTTTCCAAAAGGAAATCACTTTCATTAGATGAGATACTGCTGCCAAGGTATATGACTTGATCTAATTTCAGAATCTATTTTGGTTTGCATTAACATACTGTTAATGCAAACCAAAATAGATTCAGCAATTTCCGTTTTGTGCTAATAACCATAACACGGCGATCTGTAACTAGATAAAGACTCAATTATTTACATACGCGCCAAAAAATATTTCTGGATTATTTTAACAACAAATTGATCAATGATCATCTGTTAATTTACTCAAAATTTCCGACAACCTGCCAGGAAAATAAATAAACCCACATTTCTATTGAGCCATTTCATGTGTTAAGTTCAACTGACCTTTTGACTGATTGATTTTAAATGGCATGTCAATCCGTCTAGGGTTATTTTCTGCCTAGAAGTTAGGGAATCACATTCATTGTATGTTTATATTTATATTTTTTGTGTAGTGGCTCCTTAAGACTATCGGGGGTGGGGTGGGTCACCAGCTCCTATCAACTAAAAATCATTTTTAAACTGATCTATTTTACCCATTGATATGATCTAGCAGGTACTACCATTCTGGGTCAGAGTGGACCTGGGAGTAATGGCAATGAAGAAATACTTCATACTCCCCAGATTTCCAGGACTGGAGCCTCACCATAAGATGCAATTTAGGATCATACCAAAGACACCTGGATTTTCTTAGTAACACACTCTCTCTCTCTCTCTCTCGTTTGTTTAAAAAAAATAAAGAAAAAAATCTTAAAGAAAAAACAGGAGGTGGTATCATTTGTTTTGTTTTTTTTAAGCAAAAAACAAGAAATTCAGGTTTAGTCAATTTGTTTAATGACATATCAACCTCTTAAGTGTTATTTAATGCTAAAATTCAATTCGTTTGTAAATATTTGATCAAATCATAACTATTTCTAATATTAATAATTTGGACACAATTATGTAGTTTCAAGTACTATTATCTAATGGACTCTCTCGTCGATTTCGACGCATATGTGTTCATCCAATGAACAACCTACACAGTGTTTTGTTTATAGTGGTGAAGGCTTGTATCGGACCATCCACACTTTTTGGCACAGTCGATAGAAAAGAATTGGTGCACAAGGAATGCCACAAATCCGATCAACAACTGACCTCAGGTTTTTCAAATTCAGAATTTTCCTTCTCCTAGACTGGTTACCTATCCAAGGTTAAAGAGCCCAGTCTGCACTACTATTTTACCCATAGCTGGAGGGAGGATATATGGATTCATACCTTTCCCAAGGGTATTAGCACTATGTGAAATGCAAACAGCCTTGTCTAGGATTTGAACTCGGATCGACAAGTCCATTTCCTACGCCTCTAATGATCTAATAATTATTTAATAATAATCATGTGTGTGTACAGTATATGGTATCAAACAATTAATAATAGTTTTTTAAGCAAAACCAAAGAATTGTGCAAGTGCAGCACCCTCTATACTCACCAGAACTAATTCTGTGACATTTTCTGGTTTCTGAAAATGCATCTCAATGGTAAGATTTAAAAATATGGAAGACATTAGAAAAATACAATGGCTCAGATTCACAATAAAGAAAAGGAGGTGCATAGTGTAATGGTTATTGGCATAGGAAATGAACTGTGACCCGATTTCAAATTATAGATGAGGCTGTTTGCATTTCTCATAGTGCTAATACCCTCAAGGAGGGAAGGTATGCATCCAACTATTCTCCCTCTAGCTATGGGTATAAACAGTAGGGTAGACAGGGTTCTTCAATTTTGATTAGGCAACTAGTCCAGAAAATGAAAACTGAATTCAAACCACAAGAGAAATTGACCTAGAGTCAGATCCTACTCATGCAGATATATTTGCCAGTGGGTGGCAGATATATATATATATATATATCAAATGAGAAGTTTCAAAAGGTGCTTCAATAAATCAAATTGTTTGTTCAATACTGATGCAACTATTTTAAGGAAAAATAATGTTTCAGTTATGTGTTAGTAAATACATCTTCAGTCTTGATACTTTTTGAATACACCTCAAGGATGAGTGTACACACATTTTATATATATATATATATATATAAGAAAAAGTATAAGCAAATCTGATATATAATTTTATAAAAAATGAACAAAAAAACACAAGTTTCATTCATGAGTGATGTTAAATAAGCTGATATTGCAGTGTTTCAGCTTGTTTAAAGGAAAAGAAATTATTAGTGAAAGCAAAAGTCTGCAAGCCTCTGCTTTTGGTATTTGGCTGATTTTGTTGATATTTAAATATGCCAAAAAAAGACAATTTAAAACGAGTATCGTTGGCGTCTATGTAACGTCATTTTTTCCCAAAAAATTGTTGGGAATAATTTTGGTGAATGGAAAAAAAATTTTTTTTTTTTTTGGAAGGTTTGTTAAAAAACTGAAAACACTGCAGCATTATTAAACATTACTTGTGAATGAAACTTTTTTTTCATTTTTTATAAAATTACACACACACAAAATATTATATATAAATAAATGGTGATTGCTCTTTCTTGTCAGAAGATTGTCATCTATATTTGATCACTGCACAACTATGTGCATGTAGGTGACTTTTCAACCCAAGCCATTGCTGCAGGACTTTGAGGGAATATCTGCACAGAATGATCACAGTATTAGAATCCAATAACAAGCAGTGCAAGATGATTGATTGCTGTATCAACCACATGTTTTCTAGAGTTTCCGTCTCACTAGTCTTTATATCAGTACCCAAACTTTTCAGCAATCATCTTCCTCAGGCACTGCCAGGATATATATCTGTCCATTTTTTTATTATTCCAAATGTATTTTATTAATGTTCATTGAAAGAATATTTGTTTTAACATTTTTTAATATAAGATTTTGGATGTTTGTTTTTAGAAGCATTGTTGAATAAAGTATATATATATATATATATATATATATATATATATATTTGTGTTGTTGTTGGCATCCTTCCATCTACAAGAGACAAAGGAGTAGTGTCCAAGTTTGTTTTTTTTTAAACTACATAGCCTGGTCGGGTTCATATGGAGGATGCCCAAACAGCAAATCCCCCCTCTCCACACTGCCACTGTGATCCACCAATGCAGTTGGCAGTTGCTGGGTAGCACTGGATTTCAGCACCCACTTAAGGACTTCTTCTCCTGGGCTTTAGTGTGTAAGGGGCGCTTGGTGTTTTTGAAGAGACCCTTTTTAGAGGGGTTGCGAGACCAAGGGAGGAGCCCCCTAACCCATTTGGGGATATGCGAGTAGGTATAATCCTACTACTGTCAATGTTCCTGAAAAATAACGCAATTACAAAATTCCAAAACTTGTGAAAAAATTTCTTATTCTATTTAAACTTGGCCACCTCATTAGTAGAAGTAGTTACCTTGTGTAGCAATGATACCACACACCTGGTGCTTCGACCAAGTTTGGAATGCTCCTTGCTCTTTAAAACATATCAAGTGTTTCATGCTGGATCTCTTCTATAGTGTCAAAACAGTGACCCCCTCCCACACATCTGCTTTAACTTTATATTGGGAATGAGGAAGAAGTCAACAGAGTTGAATTTGATTTTATTTGTTTTGTTGGATTTTATGGCATGTCAACCCTTGTTAGGTTATTTTATGCCAAAGATGTTTTGTTCTAGTCATGCTTGATGGGTATTCAGTTTTTTTAACATCTTTTTTAAATACATTTTTTTAACTTTTTTTTTCTAGTTAAGCCTAGATAGGACCCTAAAAAGTACTACCACTCCAGGTCGGAGTGGACCTGGGAGTCACAGAAATGAAGGGGTCTACACTCACCAGAGCTCTAGAATTGGAACTTCACCATTAAGTGCAGTTTAACATCATACCAACGATACTAAGACCCACAGCAACTGCCTTCTAGCACATATATGATAAAAAGGGTTGGGGTTTTCCATAAGGGCAATAGGGTTGGAACAATCATATAGGTGCTAGGGCTTGACATGACCAACCGATTGATCGGAGGTGGCCTCACCAACTGCTCGTCTAGCCCAAGTAAGAGCCAAAGTGAAGTGTTGTATATCATGGACAGCTGAGCCACCAGGATTCCATCTTTAAGCATCACAGGTCGCCACCCACAGCCAAAAGGTGGCCTCTTTGCAGAGATTTTACCCCTCCGCAGTGGTGCAGTTGGTGTATTCTACAGCCCCAGCTGACTGGGTGGGTCACATTTGGCGAGTACGGTGAGACAATAGAGCTAGTGTAACGTAAAAATATGTACTTTACTATCATACCACAGGTCATGTTACTTGAAACAAATGTAACACTCAGACAACCCTGCCCCCCACCCCCACCCCGAAAATCACAGTTGAACATTGCATTGAAACTCAGACCATCAAGGATGAATTTTTGGTCAGAGTTAACCTGAACTCTCATCACCCTATGGTGATATCCTACCACTCTTGAAACACGAGTGCTACAAAAAACACCTTGCTCAACTCATTGCTTCAAATGTTGTAGGCCTGCTTCAACATTTCAAGGGACAATTTCTCCAGTTTGAGTTCAAACCTTGCACTCTACTCAATATTTCAGATCCATGGAGTTGACCAAGCACTTGGTTCATTTTATGGGATACTGCTGAATGTTATAAAAAAAAATAAAAAAATTGTAACCATGGCATTCTATACTAGCATGACACTATGCGGCATGCCAACTCACAATTGCATTAGGTACACTTAATCTAACAGTTATCCTCATAGGAAATAGAATCGGCAACCAGAGTTCTAATCTTGGACTAGGTTGTGTTTCACTTTGTATTAATGACCTTGGGTAAAGGCACAAACCCAACTGTACTCCCCCTAACTATGGGTAAATAAATAGTAGGGTCGACTTGGTTCTATAGCTTTGGTTAGGCGACCAGTCTAGGAAGACTAAATCCAAAACCAGCTGTATTCCACTTAAAATTGGCCTTGTATCACATATTGCCTATGACAGAGAGATTGGGTAAATATATAATTCATGTTAATGATCTAGGGAAAAGTATAAAACTATCTACTCTCTTCTACTATAAGTGAAATAGTGGGTCAGATTGAGCTCTTTAGCCTCAGTATGGAAACTGGTCTAGAGGGAAAATTAAATTGTAAGTGTAATCTACTTTAATATTGACCTTGCATTACATCCTGCTCGGGGTAGGGGGTAGGTATAAATACATAATGCTCACTTCCTGCTGCTTGTATGACTGTCCCCACAGAATAATTTATGCAATCCACAGGGGGGTAAAGATATAAATAAATAAATAAAGATTTTAGTTGAATAGGCAGACAAAAGTAACATTAGGTTTAAGACTTTTAAAAATGGCTTCTGGACTTTTCCGCAGAGGGTAAAAGCATCTATTTGGAGACTACCTGGAAGTTATAAGTTGAATCTCTGGGTCTGGTTTCAGCAGGGGAAAAAGTGACATTTATAAGCATGAAATTACTAGGAAGCTGAAATGAGATAGCTCAAGACATATACAAGCAGAATTAGTAAAATCTACTCAAGTGAACTGAACAAGGAATACGGTTTGAAATTCTCTGGCTGTTATGGGTTACAATAAAAGACTCATGAAGAATACCAGAGGATAGAGTGACTGAAATGTTGTGAGTATAACAACCAAGATGAGGATAATAGTTCAAGAGGTGAAATTAATATAAAAACTCTTCAGTTCAGACATTTAGACTTATCGTCATCAAGCCGTGATGACAGCAAAGATCTCCATGACTTCAACACCAGTCTCTATCAGCCATTGCTCCTCGTAGGTCTTCTGCACAGCATCCAGTATCTTAGAAATTAAGCATCCTTTATTTGTGTTGTTACCTAGAGGTACAGGATCTGACAGAATGATCTCTCAGGTTTGGAATATTAAAAAAAGGCAACAGAGGTTGAAATTTAATTTTACTTCAAGTAAAGAATATTTGCCATTTTGTTTTGTTATTGTGGGCACTGTTTTAACAATTATAATACCTAAATGCTATACACGCCCAAAGCCTCACCCTACAGTTATACAGTGTCTGACAGAATGATCTCACAGGCTTGGAAGTAAATGAAAAAGGTAACATAGATCCTATTCAAAATTTAACTAGAAAATAAAAAAATATATATTTGTGCTTGAATATAAGCCGTGCTGCAATCCACCACTTAAATTTATAGACTAAGCGAGGTCACGTGGTTTAAACCTTAGCCAATCAACAGCCCAAATACGTGGTTGGTTAACTATTTAATCAGCTGATATTGACAGATGTCCATTTGCACTCATTGATATGCAACACTGAGGAGCACCAAGGAACAACCAAAGAATCATACCCAATATTAAGGGACACCAAGGAGCAACCAAAGAATTCTTCATTAAGGATCAAACTCTACTTAACACAAAGAATCTCCACTGGACAGTGCTCTTGCTTGAAGCCCAAGAATGGCCACAAAAAATCATAACAATTTGCCATTTTATGTTTTTGTTATCACTTTATTTTAACGATTATGTTTGCCTTCACAAGCTATACACTCCTGAAACCTTACCCTGAAGTTCTGCAGGGTTCACCTAGTCATTGCTTTTGCTATTGCTTCAATTTCATAATGAATAGAGTCTTTTAGTTTATCAGTTGTCTGCAGCCTATATTTTAAGACTTCAGGTAATATGAGGAGGTAAAGCCCAAAGAGATAGATCTTGTGAGAGGAGGCACCCTGGAACAATTTAACTCAGAACTATTCCACACTATGATGATGACTGAAATGGCATGGCTGCTGCTGCTCAAAGACATACTTTGTACCTGCTCACCACTACTAGTGCCTGCACAATGACAATTTTAAATCCATTTTAAAGATATATATATATATATATAGTTGGTCTGAATTCTGATCAGAGAATCTTCTTTTCTACATCACTATTACCTAGCAACAATACAGCTAATCAGGCTGTTAAATAATATATCTCAATATTCGATATTTTCAACCAGGGGCTCAGTGTGGGAGGCACAGGATTCTGAGAGTTCAAGAATTTATTTTTTTAATCTAGTTATGCACATTAACTCATTAATAAAGGATGAATTTCATCAAAGTGTATAAAAAAAATTTTTAAACTATAGTGGACCTATGCCCAATATATATATCATTTATTTATTCATATATAAACAATGATTCTGATACCTGGCTTTTTTCAGAGCTCTACCAGTTATTATCTGCCCTGCCAAGCAGACACATTTTGATCTCTTACACAGATGAAACAAAATGACCATATTCAACAAAGAGAGGTAACTCTTATTGCAGTACTGACAATTTCAATAGATTGTTGAAAATGCATCATGATACACAAGATATGACCAAGGATCACTTCTAGAGTGACAGTAATGTAAGCAATTAAAAATGAGCTACGGTTTATTCTTCAATGATTGGGAAAATAAAGAAATAAAATTTCTAAAAAAAAAAAAATCTTTTCATTTCCTCATACAACTTTAGTAAAACTAGGAATTTCCTTTCCCTACTATTGTTTTCTTTTTTGTATCTAAAAGTATAACTAAAAATGGCCAATAATCAAATAAACACTAAAAATGATTAAAAAAAAAAATGTTGAAATGGCCAATTTAAACAAAAAATGTATAGAATAAGCCAAAAACAAGCCCAAAATGTAATAAATGTAAGCAGTGTTTTCCTATGGACTCCTACACATAGACACACCAGAGTTGGCTGACCAGCAAAAACTTAAATTCACTAGCTCTGTGCAGACACTGGATACTGCCTAGAGGACCAACCAAGAGTGATGGCTGAGAGAGAGAGAGAGAGAGAGAGAGAGAGAGAGAGAGAAAAGAATCCATGCTGTTGGCACACCTTGATGATGATTAAAATTATATTCAATTTATCCTCTGCTTGTCCAATTTTATGAAAAGATTTGCCAATATCAATGAAATAATCATCATCATTAAGACATGTTTTGATAATTATCATCACTATCATTCTAAATTATTAATAACAAAAAAAGGGCTGAGAGTAGAAAAAATGAATGAAACTAAATTATTACAAGCTATGTTTTGTTTTTCTAGGATTTTCTGGATTGTTTAAATGTTTTAATATGAACTTTCTAGAGGTCCACATTTTTGTATTTAAAAAATAAAACCAAAAATAAACAAATAAGCACAAAAATTGTATTAAAAGAAAAGTTTTTTAAAAAAGCTTTTTAAAAAATGGCCAAAATAAACTAATGTTTATAAAACTGACCCAATTCAAGACCAAAATGTAATAAATGTACCACTTGTATTATCATGACTATCACAAAAAGTGACCCCACAAGTGATTAATAAAAGAAAAGGATGAAAGTAGAAAAAGAATGAACAAAATTATTACAAGATATTGGGGGGAGGGGGAGTATTGTACCCTTTCTTCTACTCTGGATTGCTTTAATATGAATTTTTTTTTTGCTTTTGTTAATATAAAATCACTGCCATCAGTTTCAATTTTTTTTCAGCATAATGAAACAAAAGAAAAAAAAAACTAAAGCTTAGTTTAATTAAAAAATTAGAATAAAGTTTCTTATTGGGAATCTGCCAGTAAATGGATAGTGAGAAAGTTGGCTAACACCCTGTGTTCTTAATAAACTGCACTGCAAAACTTTTGAGCTTGAATTGCATTTCTACCTCTAAAATGCATGCCAAAATTGTTGCTTATTTTATTCCATGTTTAAAGTTAGAGTTAATAAACAAAAATGCAATTTTTTTTAAATTTTAATGG
>CM042156.1:72232520-72270020 GCA_023376005.1 Doryteuthis pealeii
TTCTCAGGAGGTCCTCTATGCAGCATCCTGTATCCGCACAGAGCTGATCAATGTACGTCTTTGCTGGTCGGCCCACACTGGCATGCCCATGTGCTGGCTTCCACAGGAGGACGTCGCTTAGGAGTTCGTCCGTGCTTCTCCAGCAGTGTCCCGCATGTCTTGTCCGTCTTACTCGGATGGTTTGGGTGATATGTGGCAGGTGGCCGTACAGCTGCTTTCTCGTGGGGTGCTGTTTCCACGTCTTGTTCATGATCACCCATAGCATTCTTGTGCAGCTCCCATCTAGTTTATTCTCTAGCGCTTCGTTAGGGTCCAGGTGGTGCAACCATACAGCAGCACTGATACGACAACGGCCTGGAAAAACTGTCTTGTATGTATTTACTAACCACTCTGCATGAGCAGTATATGACACAAGGACAATTGTTTTAAGAGGAATTTAACAGGTTTGAATTCAGAGTTTTCCTTCTTCTAGACCAGTTGCCATACCAAGGTTAAAGAGCCAAGTCTGCCTGGCTACTTACCCATAGCTGGAAGGAGAATAGTTGGATGAATATCATCATTCCCAAGGGTATTTAGCACTATGTGAAATGTAAATAGCCTCATCCAGGATTTGAACTTAGTTCACCAAGTTCATTTCCTATGACAATAACCATTACACCATGATCCCTCCTATGCTTGCTGTAAAATACAGAATACAAAGGTTTTATTTTCCACCATTTTCTAGAAAAAAAAAAAAGATCCCTCTTTTTCTCATTGACTGTTCACTTGAAGAAGCTGTAGAACAGATCAGCTGAAATATTGTAGTAACAACTTTAAAAGCAAGACAATAAATAATTAGAAAATTAAAATAGTCAGCCCGACTCTTGGAATGATAATAACTCTTCTTGGAATTATACAATGTACTAGTTTCCCCTCCCCCGCCCCTCCATCTGGCATTAGATTATGATCAATGCCAAGTTAGTCCAGCCATAACAACTAACAGAGTTACCTAGTATTGCCCAGGATTTACAAAGTTAAAAATAAATCTCTTAGCTATATTTATAAAAGAATTTTCTATATATTTGTTTTATTATCTTTTATTCTTTATATATTCTCATCTTTAAGTTGTTTATTTTTTATTATTATTATTCTTTGTATTTCTTTCTTTTATTTGCTTTTTATTATGTTTTATCCTTTATTGATTTGTTTTTTGGTTTTTTTTTTTAATCAACTTTTAATTAATTTATTTTTAATATATCATTGGTTTATACCCTTATTATATGTTTTAGCTTTTTTTAGTTTGGTTTGTTTTACAGCATATCAACCTCAGTGGGTCATTTAATGCCGATAAAGTTTTGAAATAAATCAATTCTTAATGGATAATACGATTTTTTTATAAATACATTTTTCTATTTAACCCATAGATGGGACCCTAACAGGTACTACCACTCTGGGTCAGAGTGGACCAGGGAGCAATGGTGATGAATGGGGTGCTCCACATTCCCCAAACCTCCAAAACTGGAACCTCACCATCAGATAGTTTAACGTCATTCCCAGGACATGTAGACCCGCAACCACCGCCTTCTAGCACCCATATGATAAAAAGGGGTTGGGGCTTGCCATAAGGGCAATAAGGTTGGGAAAATCATATAGATGCTAGGGCTTGACGTGACCAGCCGATTGATCGGAGGGGGCCTCTCCGACCGCCCGTCTAGCCCAGCTTTTTTTTGCGGGGGTGGGGGTTAATGTTTTTCTAATCCCCGTTCAAACAAGAATAAAGTGAGGATTTTTATTCAACTTTGGTCTTTGCAGATATGCACCAGTTTTGCTTTATAAAAGGTTGTGTACTCATTGTACTAACATACCGAAATGCAGATAGAATCTAATATATATATATATATGAGGATTGGAGTAAATCCAACAGAATGTGGTAAAGAATAGAGGGAAAAATGTGAACAAAAGAACAAACTCAGACAAGTATATGTAAGAGATATATTATATTTCGCAGTGCATTGAGCACGGCTTCAGTCGTTAATTTGAATAAACAACTGATAAAGCCGTGATCAATGCACTGCAAATATAATATATCTCCTACATATACTTTCCTTTGTTCACATTTTTCCCTCTATTCTTTACCACACACACACACACACACAGATAGAGAGAGAGAGAGAGAGAGAGAGAGAAATGGATTGAGTAAATACAACAAAATGTGATTGAAAATAGAGGAAAAAGTGGATAAAACACAAAACAACTAAGTTCAAATATTTGAACTTAGTTGTTTTGTGTTTTATCCACTTTTCCTCTATTTTCAATCACATCACACACATATATATGATAGATAGATAGAGATGATGTCCTCACTTCCTCCTTATTGGTAAAGTTAAAAGAAAGTCCTGCATAAAAGAGATTAGAGTGCTGGAGGGTTTATGCAGACAACTATTAGTACCTATCTGTTGTGTTGCAGACATCTCACAGAAAGTTGGCAAAGATGATGACAAGATGAAAGTAAATGTCTAAATTTATTGTCAAAGTTACAACTTGCCTCTGGGCAAATCTCAAAAACAGGAATACATGAAGTGATATTCTTAAAATAGATCGAGGAAAGATCTATTCTTTGAGAAATCAAAGCCTCCATCCAAAAATGAGTGTTGGTAGTTTTGCTAGCTCCAAAATTTAGGTTGTTATTTGTTATTATTCCAATAACTAACTGCCCCTTTTTAAAAATACCCCAACTTATGTGTGACTGTCTCTCGCACCTACCGTGAGAGCTCTTGTGATTGACCTTTAGTTGTTGGTCACTGGTGATGAGAGGTAGCCACTACATATCTTGACCAAACAGTGGATGTGAGCACAGTTTGGTGGTGGGTGATGTGTTTCAGCAATGAGACAAGACATATTCAACACAGATGTTAACCCATCAAATGAGGAGTGCTTCAGTCAGCATTTGCATGAATTAGGCTAATGAAAGATGTCTACAGGCAGACAATATTTTCATGAAAATACCATCATCCTGCTGTGCAAAAATTGAATCACATCTGATACATATTCTTTATACAGTATTCAAAATCTTTACAGGAAAAAAGATTATAACTAGTTTGTGACTGACATTTTTAGTTAAATTATATATGGTATACAAAAGTTTTTTTGTTGTTTTTTTTTAATAAATAAAAATCAGTTTAGCTAACCTAATAGACTAAAAGTAAATGTCTGTTTGGTGTTAAATGTAAATCAAACCTCTTGCAAAGGAGTTTGGAATTTTCAAAAACTAATTTGCTAAAAACCATTCTCCAGGTTCCCAGGTTGTTCGCCACACGTTGGATATGACAAGGTCATAAATCTGGAGCACTTGATGGCTATTAGTCCAGTTCTTTATCTATGCAATGACAAATAATTCTTTTAAATATCTGAGGAATTATAAGACAATTCAAGAATAAGAATTTATATAGTTCACATTATGCCTTAAAACACAAAATTTACACAGTATTACAGCAAACAAAAAAAAAAGCTTGCAGAGAAAATAAGTTCAGACTAGAAAAATAAAATAAACAAACGCACACTGGACATTTCTCTGTAATGGTGAAAATGGACTTTAGATATAACTTACATTTTGGTCATCCCATCCTGAATATAGTGAAGCACATGACCAAAAAAAAAAGTTAAATATAGTTCACATGTATAATATGCACTTGTAACTTTTGAAAGGAAAGGAAAAATAGTGCATCTTATACACAAAAATTACAGTAATCAAACTTGCCTACATTTGTAAATACTGACAATGCATACAACAGCTGTTTTGCTGCCACTAACCAAGCAAGGTAATCAAATTCAGTTAATCCAATGTTCTGGATAACATTGTGGCATGCTAGTGACAAGACTAGCAACTGCAGAGAGAAAGAATCAACTTCATACCTTTAAAATGGATTCACAGCCAGAATTCAAATTAAACTGACCCAAGATAAATAAGCCGATAAATTATAGTTTGAGTAATTTATTATAACACATATACCAATACGATAAAAAATGATGGCATACATAAACAAAACAAAAAATAACTATACAAATATACACAGCATTTATATATATATATATATATATATATATATATATATATATATATATATATATATTACTCATTATTATTTTTCTCACACAATTTACTATCAAAAAGCAACTTATCGATTGATTTTATAGATTTGACCCTAACAGGTACTACCACTGTGGGTCAGAGTGGACCTAGGAGTAATTGCACCCCTAGATCTCCAGAACTAGAGCCTCATCATCAGATGCAGTTTAGTTTCATACTCAGGACATTGGGGGGGGGGCTTACCCCTCTGCAGGGATACAGGTAACATATTCTAAGCCCACTTTCTATTAGGAGTATTCACTCAATTTCAAGAGAGGTACCAAGTTTGATTCTAGGTACTGGAGTCAAACATTCAGTATTACTCATAGATACACAAAAATACTAACCCTAACTTTTATCAGATAAAATCTTTACAATTCTCAACACACAAAACTTAACAGTATTATTAACTTTAGCTGAATCATCAATCATTATTATCAATTTTGACTAACAATTTCTTTCATCTTGTGCAGATGGTTAAGACCAGCTGGTGTGTTTGACTAAAACTTAATGCCATAGCATTTCCAAAGTGTGAATCGGAAAAGAAACAAAAAAACAAAGATTTTTAAAGAATACACAAAATTGACAATAATAATGGTAGACATGAGAATATTACACATTTCAAAAATTCTATGTCCTAGGTAATATACTAAACTGCATCTGGTGGTGAGATACCAGAAATATGTAGTCACACCTTTGCTGCCATTACTTCCAGGTCCACAGTGACCAAGAGTAGTAATACCTGTTAAGGTCCCATCTATAGGTCAAATTAGATCTGATATTAAATTGAAATTGATTTTGAACAACATTTGTTCTTAAAATGATATATACAAAAAGTGATGTCAATATATGCATAAAAAAGGCATGAACTGCTATAGACAGATTATCAATCATATGGAAATTTGATATGATAAAGCAAAAATTCTTCTAAGCTGTAGCCATGTCAAAGTTGCTGTATGGCTGCATCACTTTGACTCTAATGAAATACTTATAGAAAAAGCTAGATGGAAACTACACAAAACTGCTGTGTGCTGTCTTGAATAAATCCTGGAAGCAGCATCCCACAAAAGAGCAGCTGTATGGCCACTTGCTGCCTATAACAAATAATTTGGGTAAAATGAACAAAACATGCTCGACACTGCTGGAGAAAAAAAGGACAAGTTTATAAGTGACATTCTCCTGTGAGCACCTGCATATAGAAACCCCAGTGTGGATCAGCCAGCAAAAACCTGCATCAATCTGCTTTGAGAGGATATTGGATGCTGTGCAGAGGACCTTCCAAGAGCAACAGCCCATAAAGATGGGTGTCGAGGAAGAATCATGGAGTCAACACGACCTGATGAATTTAAAATTATTGAACCTTATTAATACATTCGTTCCTAAAAAGGTTACCAATCTAGGAACATAACGCCAACTGTTATCAGCATAGGAAATGAAATTGGTGACTCAAGTTCAAATCCTGGACAAGCCTGTTTGCATTTAATTTTGTGCTAATGCCTTCAGGAAAGGCATGGATCCATCTGCCCTCTCCGTTATGTGTAAATATTAGGGCAAATTGGGTTCTTTACTCTAAGTTAGGCAACTCATCTAAGAGAAGGAAAACTAAATTCAAACCAACTGTACCTCATTTACCTTGTGTTGCATCCTTCCATTTGCTGAGAGGTTGGGTAAATATATATTATTGACTCCTCAAACATTGATATTGCAATTTGCAAGAAATAGTTAATTGATTATATACAATTGTTAGCAAATATTACGTATTAAGAATATTTAGTTACAGCTAGAATTGTTTACAGAGGATCATTACAAAATACAATAGAAATTTGAAAGCATGAAAAAGAAAAAAAAAGCATTGTCGACTATTCAATTTGACTAGGGGGAGGGAGAAGGAGAGGATTTTTTTTTCCAAACTTAAAAAAGAGGCCCTTCACTAAAACGTATAATAGCGCAGATGAAAAAACCAATATTAGGAATATGGAAGACTGACCCTCAAAGGAGCCAAAGAAAGGAGGTCATCCTAACCAGACTCTGCATCAGACATACTCAACTAACACACATGCATTTACTTAAAAGAGAAGAAATGTTCACAATCAGACATCCTTATAGAATGTAAAAACTGAAACCACTAAGGAAAAATACCTTAATTCAAGTAATCTCTGAAAGAACTCTTCCAAACCACAAATATCACTAATATCATAAACTTCCCAAAGAAAGAAAATATGCAATAAATTATACACAAATAATAAAATCTCCCCATTACAACCAAAAACTACAAAGAAAATTTTTTTAAAAAAAAAAAAAAATAAAAAATAGAATAGCAATACCATAAACCCTCAAGCCATCATCAATCAATAGAATCTCTATAAAAATCTCAAAACACAACAACCATTCTATAATCACACAACTAACAGAATATACAATTTTGGCATAAAATGACCAATAGTAGTTGACATGCCAGAAAACCCAACAAATAAACAGGTGAGAAATAATAAAGGATAAATTCTCAGTATATATCATTTTAAGAACAAATGTTGTTCAAAATCAATTTCAATTTAATATCAGATCTAATTTGACCTTAATCAAGCCAGATTTTTCCCGAACCAAGAGAGATGTGAGTTTGAACCTCACTCAGTTCATTTATTCATATTATTTATTTCTAGACGCTTGTAGACAGAGACTGATGGCCAGGATGGGTTATGATAAAAATGCAACTAAAAGTTAGAATGAAAATTTAAGGATTGATTTTCAATGAATATTATCTGAAATTAGTCTAAATGCTATTCAAATCAAATCTTCTTACTATTTACCTATATCTGGGAGGGAACAGATGGATTCATACCTTTCCCAAGGACATTAGCACAAAATGAAATCCAAACAATCTCGTTCAGGATTTGAACTCAGGTAGCCAATTCCATTTACTATGAAGCTAACTGTTTACTTTAGAGTAGCTAGTTTTAGAAGGCACCTCACATTAGTTTTATGGCATATCAATCCTTGTTGGGTTATTTAATGCTCAAGTCAGCCTATTTTTGAAATAAATAAATTATATAGTCTCAATCATTTGTAAAGTGGTAGTACCTGTTAGGGTCTCATCAATGGGTCAATTAGATTTGTTTGAAAATTATTTGTATTAGATAAATAACTGAAACCATATAGCAAATTTTCATTATTGAATAGGAATACTTAAAACTATAATTATGTTAAATTATTATTAGCATAAAGAACAGTTCCTTGAAGTTATAATTATAGCTTCAGGTATTTGTATCTAATACAAATAATTTTCAAACAGGTCTGACCCATAGACAGAACCCTAAGAGGTACTACTTCTATGTCAAAGAGTGGACCTGGGAATAATGGCAATAAAGGGATGAATGCACACTTCCCAGAACTCCAGAACTGAAACATCACCACTGGATGCAGTTTAGTATCATACACATAACCAGTGGTGTAATGGTTATCTATCTAGGCTAGCAGACCATTCCTCATGAGCTCAATACTGACTTCTGGCCTTGTGCTGAACTAAGCAAAGTTTAATAAAAGTCTACAGCAGAAATTGTTTGGATTAGTCTTCTTGACCTTGCTGTTATCATCCTGATACTCTGACTAAAGTGTTATGTGGCCTTATGTAGTAGATGTAGAATTCATCTGGTTAGGTTTTGTTTTTCTTTTTAAATCAATAGATTTTAAATATGAACCTCAAAAATCCATGGAAACTTGTAGGAATTTGAGGCTTGTATTGAAATACGGATAATGTCACAGAAATATGTAAACTAATCCTATAAATTTGACTTTTTGATCCTGTTTCACATGCTCACACAAATGCTATTAAAATGAACAAAACTCAGAAAATTCAAAGCATGTGGGGGGGGGGAACATTCAACCATGTCACCTTCATGGGTCGAATTTATAGGGCATCAGTACCGGGGCAGCCATTAGGTGCTACAGGGTCTAACTGGAAAGTTTGTGAGGGAGAAACTCAGATTCACAACTAAAATCTGTAGAATCTTAGAGATATAAATTAAATAAATAAAAAAGTTAGTGGAGTGGCCTATTATTGGTATCAGCTAGACAGCAAGGGAGTCTATCCCCTTTTCACTAGACCAGAGAGATTTTTTTTTTAGGTGGAGGGCCATACATACCATCAGCAAGCCACTTTATTGCACATATCAGATTACCCAGACTGTGCTATTCATATGATGAGTTGGTGGGAACTAGTATCAAACCTGAAACCTTGTGGTTCCAAGACGGATGCTCCACCGGCTGAACTAAACTGGCCCTATCTTAGAGATATAAATAAAGTTTATTATAGATTTTATATTTCCTGGTAAAATGGAAAGCAAATAAATGTGCAATTAAAAAAGGTGCATATTAAATTAATGGACCAAAGGGTTTTAACCATGGCTAAAATTCTCACACACACACAGACTTGTGTGTGTATATATATATGTGGTTAATTAACGCCTGAAGAAGATATAGATATATAGAATATAGTTAATTAACGCATGAAGAAGATATCAGAAGATCTGAAACATGTGTTGCTAATGTAAAATAATAATTTTAAAAGAATGGGTTTTTTTTAATATCCATTTTGCGGACCTTTTTTATAAAATATTCAACTTTCTCCCATTGGACCCATAACAACACACATACATATATATATATATATGTTTCAATATATCAAATTCACACACACACACACACACTTATATATATATATATACACACACACACACACACACACACACACACACACACAAAGAAAAAAAATGATAATAAAACAATAAAAACTCAGAATTGCACATTGTCCATCCTCAAATCAACATATCTTTTTTTTCTGGCTACATGCCTCACCATATTCAGAACAGGTAGACCAAAAGTAAATTGTATCTATAGTCCAAACTAATGTGTTTTACACTATTACAGACAAAAATCAACTGGAATTTATGTTTGTTTATAATTTTGTTTCTCTTAATGTCAGCTTATTTTCAACACAAGCTTATTGCATTTTTGTGTTAACATGTGTGCTTGCTCTAAATACTGTTTAAATTTTGTGTTTTAAGAGAATAATGTGAACTATATAAATTCTTATTTTTAGTCAGAACAAACCAGTAAAAAGTTGGAGAAAAAAAAACATGCTAAATTTAGGTTAATTTAGCTGCTACAAATTCTCAAATGTCAGTGCATATACATGAGAATTGTTTTTTTTCCAGAATTCCATTGTCCAAAATTAGTGGTGTGTGTTATACATCTGTGCAGGTTATACACATAAATATGGTATACAGTTTTTAGTTATATTTTCTCACAGAGGATTCAAAGTAATGAAAAGAACACCAAAGATGAGGATACTAGTTTCTTCTTGACACAAAAATAAATATGGGTCACAGCAAAAGTGGATTCAATTCCCCCTACTTAGTAGTAATGATCTGAGAATAAAACTTACTGTTCCACCATTATAAAAAGAAAGTTCTTATGAATTAGATAAATAAGCATTTCCTACTTTGTTGCAAATTTCCAAAGAGTTATCACTTTAACATAATGTTTCTCAAACTGTGTAGCTATGCACACTACTATATATATATAAGTAAAGTCGACGGGGCGGCCTAAAGTCGGTATCAGCCAGTCAGCAAGGGAGTCTATCCCCTTTTCAATAGCTCTAGACCAAGGAGATTGTTTTTGGGGTCTGAGGTGGAGCACACCTACCATCAGCTCCTTACTTTACCGCACAGATCCCTGTGCTACTCATACGCTGAGTTGGCGAGGACCGGTATCGAACTAGGAACCTTGTGGTTTTTAGCCGAACGCTCTACCGACTGAGCTAACCCGGCCCCTTAGCAAAATTACCCAGTCCATGACGGGACTAAAATTTTAAGAACACCAGGGAGTGAGTGGGTAAGAGTGAGAATAAGAGGAAAATAATTTATAGAATTAAAAACATTAATGAGAATTTGTACATAACAATATTTATTTTTGGAATTATTTTTTTACATTTAAAATATTTTAAAAATGTAATCCTTAACTTTTGCATGTTTTGAAACATAAATCTATTTTTCTAAAAATTGTTTTGTACATATGACAAAAACTCAAATTCATTTCTTAATTGTTTATTGCATTCAAGTGATAAATATTAATTTATTTTCTTTTTTACCCCTAAAAAGTAACAACTAAAAAGAGCTAAGTATTAAACTTGTGTCCTTATTTAACTCTATCGGCTGAGGCTGTCGAATACACCGACAGCACCTCTGCTGTTTAGTACATTTCTGTTACATAGTGTATTTTTTTTTTTTTTTATTGATTTCTAAGAAGAAACTGTTATAAGTGTTTTAAAATCTTAATAACGTGTTTGTCATACATAATTTACTTGACACAAAGCGCCTATTTTCGTCAAATTTTTGGCAGAATTTAACGTTTAAAATGTACCAAAAATTGATTACATATGTAATTTTTTTTTTTTAACTGATGTTCATTATGTTACTACTTTTCAACTAAAACAAAAATTTGACTTTAAATCAAATAAATCAATTTTAATTCGTTTTTTAAAGTGAAAATTGGTGTTTGAATTGTTGATACTTAATAAAAATACATATTACTAAAAATAAAATCATTTTTGTTAAAATCATATTCTTAGAATAACAGTCCCACCCAACCCCTATTGTATAAAAAAGACGATTTTTTATTTCTTAGAAATTAAAAAATCGTCTTTCTTTTTTATACAGTAGGGAGTGGGTGGGACTGTTTTAACAGCAAGTTCACAACCTGTTGTGTGGGTTGGGGCGGAAGTGTTTTTTTTAACGGTAGTGTTGTTTATTTCAGAATTTAAATTTTTTTTTTTTTAACCAAGTCTGGGTCGGCTGACGCCATTTCAAAAGGTGCGGACAGTGGATTGGGGGGGGGGGGAAGATTGTGTTAAAGGTAGTTTTTGATTTTTCTGTCTTGAAAGTTAAAAACTGGACTCGTGTTGATGGTAGTGGAGTGGGGGAGAAAGTGTCTGTATTTTTTTTTTTTTCTTAATCATTGAATTATATCACTTAATCATTAAAAATCAAAAAAACAAATTTTGTGTTTCTTAGTTATAAGCATATTAATTGGTTTGCAAGATTTCAAATCTGAATGACCTCTCGTTTGTGAGTTATAAGTCGACACGTACATACCAAACTTCCTTATATATATATATATATATATATATATATATATATATATATAGATAGATAGATAGATAGATAGATAGAGAGAGAGATAATATTCTCTCCCTCCCCCCCGCCCCAAAAGGGACATACATAGAAAATTAGTATAAAAGAAATGACACATTGTGTAGTATCTGACAACTTTTGAATAGAAATTAAACTTATTTTCTATCATTAAACAGAAGATTAAGATTGGGTTCCAAAATCAAGATGGTGCCATCTCATTAACTAGCAAACCTCTAAAATTAGTAGACCTATTCATATATCTTGGTAGTAATATCTTATCTACTGAAAAGGATGTAAATCTACACATGGGCAAAGCATAAAATGGTATTGACTGGTTAGCAACCATATGGAAATCTGATCTCTCCGATGAAATAAAATTGAAATTCTTCCATCTGTATCTATGACAGTACTATTGTATGGTTGCATGATTTGGACTAGATGGGAAGTACATAAGGATGCTGCATACTGTTTTGAATAAATTCTGGATGTAGCACACTACAAAACAGCAGCTGTACGGCCACTTAACTACCATCTTACAAACTATCCAAGTAAGAGGAACTGGACATAGTGTACACTGCTGGAGAAGTAATGATCTTCTATGGACTCTAACACATTGACATACCGGTGTTGGCTGACCAGCAAGAACTTATATTCATCTCTGTGCAGACACTAGATACTGAAAAGAGGATTTACCAAGAGCAATGGTTGATAGGGACAGATGGCAAGAGAGAGTCAAGGGAATCTGTTCTTTCAGCACACCTTGATGATATCCAGTAATTGTGAGCTTAACATCAAAGAAAAAGAATTCCCTATTGATACACTTTGGATTTTTATTAGTATAAAAAATAAGTATATTTTTGTGGATGTAAAAAAAAAGCTTTGATCAAAAGTTTTACCTCAAAGATAATTATCCACTGCAACATTCCATTGCTTGATTGTCTAGTCATTAGTCATGTTACATTTTTATTTTTACATTCATTTTTCTTGGATTTGGATTTTAATATTTAAAAAAAAAAATTGTAGGTATTTGCTATTTCTTTAAATGTAATAAAACTTTGACTTATTTCTATGTTTTCAGTTTTTTATATGTTTGTTACGTAGTAGTTCGAAAATGCAGAATGAGATCAGAGGCGAGTGGGGAGATTGAACTCGCATTCTCCTGATTATGAGTCTTGGCCTGACACATGGGAATTGCTAACCTATCCTTTGAATTAACATCTGAACACTGTAATTGTGTATTTATTTGCTAAAGCTTGCAGTAACACGATAGACAAGATATTTTGATAGTGTTGGTGAGAATTGCTGGGAGAGTAAACGTGTCGGACTGCGAACATTCTTATTAGAATGTTGTTGCAATTTTCTCATAAAATACTATAAAAATGTAAAAATCAAAATTTACCAAACATGAAAGTGGAAAAAATGGAATTTACCAAAAGTGGAAATGAAATTTATCAAAATTGGAAACAGAAAACTGGGGGCCCTACAGACAGGTACTACCATTCAAGGTCAGAATGGACCTATAGTACATTGAAGAAGGAGGAGTCTTTTTATCATGTACATTCTAATATATAAAATATCACAAAGAAATGTTTTTCATTGATAACCATCCTTAATTTACTTAATAAAAAAGTAATTACTTAAAATAAAGTAATTACTTTTAATTAAATAATTAATAAAAAGTAATTACTCATGATAGGCTAATTACTTGCATAATACTCTTTGATTTAAATAATTTTTATAACCTAAAATATCGTAAATACGAGGGGAGAGGAAAAGTTTGCGGCTTTTAAAGGCTCCACACTCCTCCAAGCAAAACAAGCCTGGAAATTACTACATCTTCCACTGCATGTCCAGTAAATTCATTGTATGGTAAATTTATCATAAGTAAATTATCCATCACTAAATTCAGAGTTTAATAAAAATAGCGAAAGGATTAGGGTAACCCTATATTATAAAAGTAGTTAACCTGATACAATGAATTTAAGTAAGTAAAGTCGTTGGTGCAGCCTAATGTCGGTATCAGCCAGACAACGAGGGAGTCTATCCCCTTTTCACTAACACTAGACCAAGGAGATTATTCTAGCATCTGAGGTGGAGCACCACACCTACCATCAGCTCCTCACTTTACCACACAGATCCCTGTGCTACTCATATGCTGAGTTGGCGAGGGCCGGTATCGAACCAAGAACCTTGTGGTTCCTAGCCAAACACACTACTAACTGAGCTATTTATCCCCAAATGGATTTACCTAGAATACTTCCATTGCCACAATTAAAGTCACTCACACACTGTAATGGGAATAAAGGTTTTCTGTAAATCAATTTAGAAAGTGATTTTGTATAATATAAGATATTTCAAACAAGACTAATTTTCATTTTCTTCTACTGGTTATTTTTTTCTATCTAAATTCAATCCAACAACTATCATTAACCACAGGTGTAGTGGGGGGGGTGATAGGAGTAGGGGTGCTGATTATGTTTAAAAAATAAAATATAAATAAAACAAAAAAGTTCTAAAAAGAAATAAGGAGGTTAGTTTTTCCCTTGACATCTATAATCAAGTAGAAAAAAAAAAATCACCATTTGTTTAATCCAACAAAGAAATAAGCCAGTCACTAAACTGTTATTACTAAAACAGTCAATTAGTCATAATTTTAACAGTAAATTTTTATCATCTCACAAATAAAATACTTTTTAATATTTTAAATGTACAATCAATGTATTTTTGTGTCTGACTTTCTAAGATGATTTATTTGCTGATGTACTAAGAATGTCATTTGGTACATTAGATTTAAAAGAATTAAAATTAAAAAGTGAAAAAGAAAAAAAAAAATAGGTCCATGTTTTTATGCGATAACAAAAATGCTGTCAAAGTTTGTTTTATTAAAGAATTTTGAAACTATCTTTAATAGAAGTAATGGATATTAACCAAGCTTCTCTCTGGGAGATGATCTGATGGAGAAGTGGACATTTTTAGAAAGAAATTTGAGTTACATTCCTAACAATTTTTTTTAACAAGGAACTTTTTCATAAAACAAGTCAAGAGATTTAGTTATACACTGCTAAAAAAATCAGAAGACTAAAATAACTGAAATAAAAGCTGAAATCTGAAAGATTTTTCTTCATTTAATAGTAGAAATTAATCGATTACCTATGGAAATAAATCATTGCTTTGAACTGAACCAAAAATTGATTTTATAGAGTGAGTTTTTCTTTAACTCCCAAAATATCTACACCACTGCAAGGGCATTTCATGTGATGCTCATTCTTGAAGCATCTAATAAAAATAAGTGTTAGAACATATCTCAGACTTGTGTATAAGCCAAGCTCTTTAAGACTATTCTAAAAGTGGGGGTGCCCTACGAGTAAATAGTTTTTCCATTACTATGAAATCCGAGTACAATATGGTAAGAAAAGTTAAGACTAAAGAAGCAACTATTAACTTCAAGCCAAAAAAAAAATTAATGAAAGTATTTACCAGTTATTTATATTTACTAAGAAAGAAATGTTCTTAACATTTTATTTTAATTGATAAACGTGAATAAATTGTGAATGGTAATATATTTGCTAAAATTTCTCTAGTTTCAGCATAAGCATTTTTTCTTCAGTTTGTAGCCGTTTAATAGATATGTTTACTCTTTGGTGCTTAGTCTTCTGGGGATTTTTTTAAATTTCCTGAAATGTATTTTATATGCCATATGGTTCTACTTATATAGTGTGAGTGAGTGTTTATCTCTCTCTCTCTCACGACTGGAGTCGTCTTTCCTTTTTATAGTCAAGACAAAATTATTTCTTTTTGGCCAAGATTAAATACAAAATTAATCCAATCTAATTCAGGCCTATGGTGTAAATCATTAAAAAATTGGAATATTTAGTTAGATTTGCCTGAAATAAAATATCCCCATGATCAAAATTATCAAGGGTCAGCACAAAACTATGAGTAGTATTTCTTTTCTTTAAGAACTGGAGAAGAAAAAAAATGATATGAACACAAAAATCTGTATAATGATTCTGCTTGTCTATTCGTTCACACTCGACCAAGTGGGATATTCTTCCATCCTTCCTCTCAATCAATTGGGACCTAGATGTTGCTTCTTCAGAATTACCCTGTGCTAATTTCATCTATTCTCACTGCATAGCAAACATAAATTATTGTATATTGGTTTGTTAAAGATCATATGACCTCTGAAGTTCTGATAAGCTCTAACAACATACAGCCAAAAGCTGAAAAAGAAAAAGACATCCAAAGATTCCTCAGTACCAGCAATAGCATTATCCACAAAATACAATATGCAACTATATATTGATCTTGTGGTTTCTAGCAGAATTAAATACTAACAAATGATATGTGTATTAAGTATCATATAGATTGTTATTGTATATTTTTGTATTATTCTTTACAAAGGCAACAATAGGGTTTCTATGTAATGAAATAGCAAATCATCCTTTCTTGCTTAAATAACTACTCACGATATTTTGATTCTGTGGAATTTCAATGGGTCTTGCTAGAATGAAATAACTTAAGGCTTACTATGCCATTTTACAAGCTAAAAGCTCTCAAAGCTGATCAATGATTGTCCAGAATAGCCCACCCATAAAAACTTATTTAAAAAAGTTATTTCTATGGTAATATACAAAAAAATTATATAGAATGTAATACTTACATTCACCATAAGAGTAAGTATTTACCAAACCCCTCTGCTATGAGCAGGATGTGATGCAGGGTGAATTTTTAAGCAGAGTAAAGTGGGTTTTAATTTTTTTTCTTAAGTATTCCTTCTCCTAGACTGGTTGCCTAACCAAGGCTAAAGAACTCAACTGCCCTACTATTCAACTATAGCTAGGAGGTAGGAAGAACAGTTGGATTCATGCCTTTCCAAATGATATTAGCCCAAAGTAAAACATAAACAGCCTTGTCCAGGATAAGAGTAAGTTTCAATCATTAGCTTTTTTTTTTTACATTTAAGTAACAAAAATTATATGTTGACAATCAGACGTAAGTTACCATCTTCTTGGTGCTTGCAGGGAGGGAAAGATGAGAAATATGGTGGGTAGGTGAATTGAAGGCGTTTTTTTTTAATCTAAATATTCAGTAAAAAGATTATAAAAATGACTGAAACTTACTCTTATCTGGATGGTGAATATAAGCATTACATTCCTATATAATTTTTTAAACACTGCCACAGACACTTCCTTAATGGGATATTCAGAAATGAACAAGTATCCTTTTTTTCTTTGTTCACTGAACAGTTAATTCTCAAAAGTACGTCTTCAACTAGCAACTGTATGGTCATATTTCTTTAGTCTTTCCCTCCCTCAACTACTAAGAAGTTATTGAGTTATGGTTGATTTATATTTTGGACTTAACAATTGTTTGGTAAAAAGAATGGAATCAAATTACTGACACTTAACTAATCTAGATGGGGAATGTAAGAAATATATAAAATTCTGATGAAGCTTCTTAAATCCTCAGAGGCGAAATATTAATTGAATGTAATGGTTCGTGTTTTGTTATTCACCGTTTTCCTCAACTTTTACTCACATTTTGTCGAATATTTTCCTTTTATATATATATATATATATACATATACACACACACACACACACACAACACACACACACAGGGTCAGCTGAAAATTCCATAGGCTGACCCAAATACTCATATGAACTTTTTAGTCCACCCTAGTGTGTGTATATATATATATATATATATATATATATATATATACTTTTCTTACACGTTAAAACAAAATTAATGATTTTCATGAGTGGGCAATTTTGTACATAAGCACAAACTCATCTTCTTCCTGATTATAGACACATCTACAGCAAGTTAAAAGTAGTTAGAATAATCTGAAGACAAGCATTTTTAAACCTTATTTTTCCTCTGCAGGTATCATTGAGAAACAAGAAAATAGAAATTTAAGATATCAAATTGTAGTTTACCATAATTTTTTTCATTCCCATTGATAAAAATAAGGTCTAAAAATGTTGGCTTCAGGTTATCTTTACTAGAACAGTAAACCTGTTTTTACTGATTTTAAGAGGAACATATTTTAGAGTAGTAAGTACACTAAGATTTTATTAATATCAAAGATTACTATTATAGTATGTGTTTAATAACAATGCAATAATGTACTAATGTTTATGTCTTTAAAAACAGAGGGAGGGGGGGAAGAGTGGCAAAAATAACAGTTTCTTAATTTCCTTATTAGTAGTAATGGAGGCGTGTGGCATAATGGTTAGAGTTGCGGGAAATGGACTCGTCAATCAGAGTTCAAAACCTAGAAAAGGCTGTTTGCATTTCACATAGCACTAATACCCTTGGGAAAGGTATGAATCTATATATTCTCCTTCCAGCTATGGGTAAAATAGTAGGGCAGCCTGGGCTCTTTAACCTTGGATAGGTAACCACTCTAGAAGGAAAACACTGAATTTGAAAATCCTGAGGTTAGTCGTTGATTGGGTTTGTGGCACTCTTTGTGCACTAATTCTTTCCTATCGACTGTGCCAAAAAGTGCAGATGGTCCAACACAAGCCTTCACCACTATAAACACAACACTGTGTAGGTTGTTCATTGGCCAAACCCTCATGCATCAAAATTGACGAGAAAGTCCATTCATTAGTAGTATTATTTGATGGTCCACCTTTAAAAGTATTTCAAAAAGCTGAACATAATAATTCAAGCCCAGGCTTTAAAAAATAGTAATTTACTAATCTTTGCTTAGTTTGATACAAGGCCAGATGTAAATAGAACCCAGTAAAAATCAAACTCACTGCCAATAATCTGCTAGTCTAACTCAGAAACCCAGAGATTTCAAGAATAGGTAGATATCTATTTGGTTCCCCATGAGGTCAAAATGTGACACAAGGTCGGTTTAGTGTGAGGGTACCCTGTAGGAAATGAAACTCCCACAGAGTGGAGTTAAGAATTGTTTAATTGTCGGCATACTCCTTGAAGAGTGCCTTAGGCGCCAAGCAATATACTCAGCGCTTACCCTTTTTAGAGAATAGCTGGGGCCAGAATGAAGTTGATAATTTAAACCCAGTGCAAAATCAACAACCCTACATCCGTGAGAAAGGAGCAATTGATTGAATCTTACGTTAATTTAATTTAATTTTTTTCATTTTTTTTTTTTTTTCTTTCATTTTGTTATCTTGGACCAAACTTAGATTTTTTCAGTAAATAACTTTTATCCCTTCTCAGAAAAAAAATATAGGGAGAGATATTCGAAATTAAGTTAGACTAAAAACCGGACACCTCACATGGTATAGGATGTAGGTTATCAAGCTACATTGATGAACTGATTTTAACGGCATGCCATCACGTCTCGAGGTATTTTATGCCTAGATTAGGGAACTGTGTTCATATTTATATTTTTTGTTTGTCTGGGGTTTTTTTGGGGGGGGTTTGCAGGCGGTCCTATCGAATTCGAATAATTCTATAAACAGATCTATTCGGCCCATAGATTGAATCTTAACACGTACTACCACTACGGGTCAGAGTGGACTTGAGAATAATTGCATTGAAGAGGTACTCCACATTTCCTAGAACTGGAGCCAAACCATCAAATGTAGTTGGAGGAGTCTTAATCTATTGCAGGGAGATACAATCAGCGTATTATAAGCCCTCCCCCCCCCCGCCTTCAGAGTGTTAGAAAGCTAGATAGCAGACAATTTTTAATGAGTTCGATTCTTACTGGGTGCCCCATACTTCTGGCCTTTGCCACAACTGAAGCTAAGAAAAAAAAAACTAAAGAAATGCACAATGTTCAAAACTAAGACAGAAAGAAAAAAAAAGTGAAAGGAAAAAAATGTATTTTTTATTCACACATTTCCTTTGAAGCGTTTGTATTGAACGAGAACTTAAGAAAATATCAGCTCATAAAATGTTCAAAAGTAAAAAAAAAGCTCAAGCACTTAGAATTCAATCAATAACCAATAGGTGATAGAAAAGAAAAAGAAAAAAAAACATCGATTAAGTTCTCTTTTCCAAAATGGCCCGTTATGCCCCAGCTATTCTATGTGGGATTCAAGAAAATTCCTTGACAAAGATGTGTTACTTTTATTAGTATTAAACTGACATCAAGTTTTATCACGCTTTTATTGTAAATAGTAGAGCAATAAAAATAAACATTCAAATTAAGAATGGAAATGAAAATAAAAATTGATACAATAAAATTCGATATTATTAAAAGCTGGTGGCCTAAAAATCATTGTAAGAATGTGACCAATGACCACACAATCATTAAAAGAAAATTAGATATAAAACGATTGTCAGATTTTATTTTTTATGGTTAAGATAATAAAATATAGATGAAAATAAAACGGGTAAAAAATATCGGTACACATTACTAAGAAATAGGAAAAAAAAACATTTGATTATAGTTAAGTCAGACTTTCGAGAAAATGCAAATACAATTTTGAATTATTCAAAAATAAGAAATAAAAAAGTATAACTTAAATTCAAAGAACTTGATATTTAGGCTAGTTTCATTTACAAACAATTCTTTTTAACTTAAAAAATTAAGAGTTTAAACACACATTGAGTCTTTATCTATCAATAAATGAATGGGGGAAGAATGTCAATATTTCGTTGTAAAAATGAAACTAAAGTATGAAAATTTGGAAAACTATGGAATACTGAAAAAACTATTGGAATACTGAATAATACTAATAGTGATGGTCATTTTTAGAAAGCCAAATCAAAATGAAACTAAATAGTAAGTAAAATGTACCATAAAAGATTATTAAATAACGCAAAAGAACTTTTACTTTAATTATTATTAATCATGGCCGAGCAGAAGTTTAATCAACAATAAAAACAATCAAACCTAAGTAAAACGAATTAAGGAGAAAGAAAGGAAGAAAAACACGAGAAAAAAGTTTTAAAACTCTAATTAATAGTATTTTCCAAGCGAAAACAAAAGGGGGGGGGTAGTTTGTAAAATACGTTTAGGGGGAATTCTAAAAAAAACAAGTAAATGAATGACTTCAAAACAACTGAAGAAAAAAAAAAATGAACAAATCCTTTTTATTCTAGTTTTGTTTTTTCTTCCAGGCAAGTTAGTTTTTTTTAGTATAAATAAATGTAAAAAGAAAATTTTTTTTTTTTTTTTTTGGTGGGAGAAACTGAAAAAGGGGAGATATAGTCATAAATTGATAACATCTTTTTACGAGTAAAATTACAAAATAGAAGATTTAAGCTAATAAGCACATTTACTTTTTTAGAAATAAAAATAAAAAGTTAGTGTTTGTTCTAAAAACAGTAAATAAATGATTTTTTTTCTTTGGTTTTAATATAAAAAATCAATTTCACCTCGCGTATATTTTTATTAGTCTTTAAAATAAATAAATGAATGATTTTAAACTTCAAAACAATTTAATGAAAAAAATGAATGAATCCTTTTTTTCTAACAGGTAAGTTGGGACTTTTTTTCCTATGAATGACGCTGATTTGATTTTTTTTTTTCCAGATCAAATAACTATTTTTTTTAAATCTATAATCGACTTTTAAAAAATCGAAAAAGGAAGAACATTCATTAATCGATAACATTTCTTTAATGAATAAAATTGAAAAGCGGGGTGGGGAGATGTTCAAGTCAAAAAGCACAAACATTTACTTAAACATTTACAAATAAAAACTTTACGGTTTCACCATAAATGAACAATCTAAATTATTTTGTTTTTTTACTTTGGTTTTGATATTAAAAAAATTCAAAAAAATTCACCTCGTGTATATACATATGGATTAGTTATCTATATTTTTACCTACCTGGAGTCGTCGGTACCCTTGAATATTACGGCAATCTCTTTCAAAATTTCCACAGCTTTATTCCAATCAGTATTTTTCTTTAATTCCACATCCAGTTCGCATGACAATAAATGGATCCTTTCCTCACCACCGCTACTTGCCATGTCCATCGTCTTCTATTTGTACAACTTCCAAACCTCGACGTTTTTTGTTTTTCTTTTTTGTTTTGTTTTCAATTCACACAACTTTAAACACAAAAAAATTACACACCTAAATGTTTTAAGAGCGTACCCTCCTGTTTGTACTCCGACAAGATCTAAAAAAAATCAAATAATGGGATATTAAAGCTCTATAATTCCTTTCCTAAGTCAATCACACGATGAAAACGCCTAAGATATATCGTCTAAACTGGTACTTGTATCAAGTTTGGGGTTATTATTTGTTAAATTATCTAATATTATGACTAAGTCATGACCAACTGCAAGCGTGCTTTGTAGAACTCTTCACTTTTTGAAGGTAAATATACTACATCAAACATACATTACTCACAAAACACGTGTATTATGTGTGTATTCCTAAACAATGTTTGCAATATAGATTCTTTTAATGTTAGACTCTTCGCGGAAAAAAATAATGACATAATTACTGAGAATTACTGCCTTTTATCTGTTTTATTTTTATCTTTATATGTCATCAAAAATATTAAACTTCAGTCACCGCAATTACTGCATACTTTAGAACTCTTCATACAAAGAAGGTACACGCAATGTATTTATGTACTGGTAAATATGCTTTCAGTTAGATTAAGCTAGTAGTATTAATAGTGAAAAAGTATAACGTCAGCCAACTACTAGTTTTTGGTTATGCCTTCAGTGTAGAGTTGATGAAACACGTTACTACAAAAAAACGTATTGAAAAGATCCGTTTTAGAATAAAATCAGGTCCTAACTTAAAATTGTCATTTTTACGCCGCCATCAAAATTGACCTTTTAGCGTGGATGCTTTCAAAATATCACTTGTTTTGATTTTCCCACCCTTTGGAATAAAAATGAAAGGTTAAGGTTGGGGTTAGGTTAAGGTGTGGATTAGTGTTTGTTGATCAAAAAACGAATCAATTATTCCGTTGCGGAAAAAAAACTATTAGCGGAAAAATTCTGTGATGGGGAAAAATTCAATAATTCCTACCTACCATGGAAGAAAACGGATTCGTAACTTGCAAAGAATCTTATGTTCAAAATGAGGGAGTGTAAAAAAGCGAAATAATTGCTATCTAAAAGGCTCTTTCTTTAAATCGGGAATCCTTTCTTTGATGATTGGCTGATTTTTAACGGCATGTCGACCCGTCTAGAGTTATTTTATGGCTAGAGATTAAATACATTCATATTTACATTTTTGTATAGTTGTTTCTTAAGAGGTTTTTTTTACACGGTCCTATCAAATAAGAATATTTTTTAAACAGTTTATTACTTGACCTATAGATGAGACCCTACAGGTACTACTACTACTGCAGGTCAGAGTGAACCTGGGATAAAGGCAATGAAGGGGTGCCCCCAGATCTCCAGAACTGGGGTCTCATCATCTGATGTAGATTAGTGTAATACCCAAGACACCCCTGGGGGCCTTACCCCATCCACAGGAGATACAGCCAACGTATCCTAAGCCCTGCCGACAGTGCGTTTTCTTTGACGAGGCCCAAGCGTTTTGTTGTTTTTAATTTGTTTTCTTTATTTCATTTTATGGGACTAATTTACCTTATGTTAGAGAACTGATATAAATATACACTGACTGGAAATAAAATTGCAATGCTGAATATGTGTTTAAATTTACGTACAGGTAACAGCTACATTACAGTAAATGACTAGGAGGGTCGACTGGAAAGTTCATAGGCTGACCAAGATACTCTCATGGAATATCACTAAATGAGGTTTATTTTTCAACATAGACCCCCCACACACACACTTTACAGTCCGTATACTTCTTTTCTAGCGCCACATCGTGGTGTAATGGTTAGCAGACTTGACTCGCACATCATACAACTAAATAGTGAGTTTGATCCTTGTAGGATGTCCCATACTTATGACTTTGTATCACAACTTACCCGTGGAGAACTTTCATCTGTGTTGCAGTGTTTGTATCCCATTGGTAAAAAAAAAGTCAGCAGCTGAAAATATGACTTTTCAGCCTTTTAACTTTTTATCCCACCCTCGTATATATACAGATTAAGACGTCCATAGGTTCCAAAATAAGTGGTGAATTAAAAAAAATATGTATATTATGGGGTTACAAGAGGTTTTGGTGTTTTAAGGTTTAAAGGTAGCTGGATATTCTTGTTGCATGTTCTTAGCGTTTTGCTTTTAACCCCATTTCATTTGGTGGTTGCGCTGAAAAGGAAGGAATTCAAGGAGCGAAAGGAAAGAGGCAAAGACAGGTGGTTTTATGACTTAGGCTTTATTGACCGGTCATAGCCGCCCGTGACAAGGGAATATCTCCCTGGACAGTAGAAGCGACCAGACCCAGTTAAGGCCTAAATTAGAATGGCTAAGATATTATCTTGGGGGTTGGAAGTCGGGCCTTTTTCTTGCACGTGGGTTCTTCCGGTTAAGGCTCATGGGAGTTTTTTATTTATTTTTTCTAGTTTTATTTTAATCTCCACAATTCTGACTCCTTATAAGATATATATCCTCATTATTAACTGTTAACATAGGTCTGTATTTTCATATCTACATGATTGTATAGGTGTCTAGAAATCATTTCTACGTTACTAGATAGCCGAAAACTGAAACTGTTATCAATGCCTGCAACCTCCACGCCCGGTTGGTAGGGCTTAAAATACACTGACTATATCCCTTACAGTAGGATAAGACCCCCCCCACACACACACACACACAAAAAGTGTGTCCTGAATATGACACTAAACTACATCCGGCTCTGAGGAGGGTGGAGTACCTGTTCATTGCCATTACTCCAAGGTCTACTCTGGCCCGAAGTAACAGTACCTGTAGAATTTTAACATATAACAACGGCAGCCTGAAGATATAAAATACATATTTAGGGTATGCCCTTTTTTTCACCTCTCTTCCCTTCTAGACTTCTCCTTGATAAGCTAGTGGGCTCCTACATACAAAAAAGTTACACCCAAATTAACCCATGTTCACCTAAGTGTCACATATACACATAAAAGGTAAAACCATAAATATTTACTTATTTTGATTAATAAATGCTTGTGCAGATAAATCGGTTTTGTTTTTATTACTTTGTGCATGCTATTGTTCACATTATTTTCGAAGTCCATTTAATGTTTAACTATTTTAGATAATTTAATCAAAATATATAATAATCCACAATAAACCATTCTCTTATATTAGCAACAAGTTGCATGACCTATATCGCCAGTGAAGAGCCTAGGATTTTCCGAAATATAGCAAATCATTTTTTTCTGTTGTTTCATTTCCAACGGCCTTTAGTTGTATATATATATATATATATATATATATATATATATATATATATATATATATATAAAGTAAAGTCGTCGGGGCGGCCTAAAGTCGGTATCAGCCAATCAGCGAGGGAGTCTATCCCCTTTTCAATAGCGCTAGACCAAGGAGATTGTTTTTAGCAACTGAGGTGGAGCGCCACACCTTCCATCAGCTCCTTACTTTACCGCACAGATCCCTGTGCTACTCATACGCTGAGTTGGCGGGGACCGGTATCGAACTAGGAACCTTGTGGTTTCTAGCCGAACGCTCTACCGACTGAGCTAATATATATATATAATAAGTTGTGTGTGTGTGTGTGTGTGTGTGTGTGTGTGTGTGTGTAAATAACAGATTGGATAAAATCCAACAAAATGTGTTAAAAAATTGAGGAATAACAGATAAAACACAAACAACTTCATTCAATTGATATTTCGCCTCGATGTGTTGCCGAGGCTTTGTCAGAAATGTATTTGAGACAAGAACCTCTATGTGTGCATATACTGAAAAGATGGAGCGATGGCAGGAGAAAAGAAAAAAATTAAGTTATTTGTGTTTTATCTGTTAATCCTCAACTTGTAATCACACACACACACACACACACATATATATATATATATATATATATATATATATATATATATATATATAGTGATTGCCGCTTCTTCACAGAATAAGGCCATTTCTACAAGTAGTTCAGTTGTGAGCACGAAGATGGCCCACGGATCCAGCTCGTTTTTATGTACCCTGTCACACATATGCAACCCTCGACATACAGGCCCTGCCACACAGGTCAGACTTCAATGTGGGAAGTGTTTCCATGGCGTCTGTCATGTGTCGCTTCAGGATGGAGGGCTCGAGTCACTTTACTTCAAACTTCTTACAGCTAACATCGGCCTGTCTTTCCATGAGGATGTGTATCCAGCCCACCTTCTGTCAATTGGTCCTTATCGCTGAAACTGATTTCCGCAATGGCATCGATGTCGGCCCCATAATATATATATATATATATATATATATATATATATATATATATATATATATGGGGTGGCTGCAACGACCATATAGACAGTAAGACACGCATTTCCTTTCCCATATTTGTCACCACAAACGTTAGTCATGTTTATTTGACCAATGATTATACTTCAAGAATGGTTCACTCAACGGATGAATAGGAGAAGGATCGAAACCTTAGCAATTCTTCGCCTTCACTGATAGATTTTATTCTCTGAGTAAAATAAATCAATAAAAAAATTAATGGAAGACATCTTGGTGAACGAGATAAATATTGTTATGGGCTTCTCTTGGATTTAAAAAGTATATATATATATATATTTAACTTATGAAATAATATTACAAAAATTATATAATATGGACTGCTCGTTTCGAGAGGTCTGCAAACACACGTATGCCCCGTGAGTTGGCAGACACGGAAAGAGTCACGTTCCTTCTTTTTGGTATGGCCTCTTCAAATCCAGACTTCTCACTTGTGATAATTCGTTCTGGGCTATAATGACGAACAAAGAAATTCACCTAAAATTAGGGGATTCCCGTGGCGTAGTCATTAACACGCTGGACTGCGTCATCGTAGTGTAGGAATAGCTGTTTCCTTTTCGAACTAATACCCTTGGGAAAGTTATAAACCCTCTCACCCTCCAGCTATGGGGTAAATAGTACCACTACTGTTCTTCTACAAATATGGATTTAGCATTAAATAACCCACAAAGTTTGATATACCATTAAACAAAGAAACCAAACCTAAGCAATCACCTAAAAACATTTTCGTAAATGAAAATATGAAGACATGACTATATAGAATAAATAATAAATAGTTGAATAAAATTGTATCACAATTTTCAACATGAAGAAAAAAAAGATGGAGAAAAATCAAATTCTTGAAAAACGAAAAACAAAAGGGCTCAAATAAATACCTAAAAATTGTCCATGGTATTGAACACGGAAGCAGGGGTCGGAAACCTTTTGGAGAGAGGGGCCAATTGGCTATGCAGTGTCTCGATGAAAGACCATGGTATTAAATACAGGGTGTCACAGAAGTCGCGCACCATATAATTTGTTTGTTTGTTTTGTTTTGTTTTGTTTTTTTTTTTCAGATTTTATTGGATATGGGTGAGAAATTAACTATACAAGAAAGAGTTGAATTGTTTTATATGTTTGGAAGAGATGGGGCTACATACCGCTTTGTAGCTGAAGAATTCAACCGCACTCATCCCGAACGAGAAAAACCATTGAACCATACCACTGTTTGCCGTTTGATAAAACGTTTCCAAGAAACTGGCTCAGTTGCTGATCGCGAGAGATGTGGTCGACGAAAGAGTGCAACTGATGAAGCAACATCAACTATGGTTTTGGCGAATGTTGCTAGAAGCCCCGTGAAATCAGTAAGGAAAATAAGCCAGGAGCTTACGATTAGCAAATCATCGGTACATCGTATTCTTAAGACACAGAAATTTCATCCGTACAAAGTGCATCTTGTGCAAGCTCTACATAAAGAGAAATGATGTATGTATCAATGGAGAGGGTGAACAATTTGACCATCTATTATGATTATGATGAATAAAATTGATATTCATATGTCTTTTTATACTTTTTATATGTATTTTCATACATGGTGCGCAACTTCTGGGACACCCTGTATAATGCAAGAAAATTTTCTTAGAATCAAACCGCTCTGTCTTAAAAAATCTGTCTGTTTTTGAAGGTTTAAATAAAAGAAATCTTTGCCTCTGATCACTCGAGGGCCGGATGTGGTCCGCGAGCCGGGGGTTGCCAACCCCTGCGTTACAGCATACAATGCCATAAGCTTACTTACATACACACAGGTATGTCTAATAATTCCACACAACTAAGGAACTCTTCTCAAATATGTAAGTCTTCTTCCCCCAAATTTCATATTTTTTAGAAACTTCCCACGCGTAAGTACGATAATAACGTTTATACTTATTCTTTTTCAATTATGTATTCTCTTTTCCATTTCCTTTGTTCTCGCAATAAGATATATCATTGATAATTGTAGTTGTTCTTATACTTATTCTTGAGAATACAAACAAAATTACTCTACAGAATGATATCTTCAATGTTAGCACAATTAGTGGACAATTTAATTCTACAAACAACTATCATTTAATCTCTACAAAATATGCAACTGTGGTGCTGAAACGAAACCAACACCTTCCTCTGCAGCTAGTTTACTATTTAAAAAATTGAATCTTTCGCCACAGATCACGGCAGCCCCAAAGAAAGCACGACAGACCACATTTTACAACAGATGATTGCAGTCGGCAACCAGCATAACGACATGTTTGACCCAAACTCTACCAACTTAGACGACATTTCGACTATAGTTTGCTGCCACACACATGATAATATCACCAGAGACGTGTTCATTCGTGAACAGGTCACACCAGAAGAGCGAACAAAGCAAAATGCATACCGAGTAAGAAACTCCATTATTGCCAGAATAACATATCGTGCTTACATATAAGAATTTTCTTCTACAAAACCCTTTGCTTTTCTTCCAAGGATATATTCTTTCACATACATTCGTACTTTTATTTCATTGAGAAAAACTTTGCTGTTTACAAATCTGATCTTGATCTGCAGTCAAAACAAACAAAAGAATCAATATTAGTGCAGAGTTCAGAAATGAACCACCTACCAACTTGATGGTTTACAATTCAAAACTTTTTAAAACAATTCTCGGGTATATTCGCAGAGTCCCGTCCCGGTCTCCTGCCTCAAAAACCGCTAGCCGATGGCTGCTGAAAAAAAAACACCAGCTACGATTGAAGTCCGTAGCCGAAGCGGTGTCACTTGAAAAAAATTAGGGTTAGGGTTTACGGTTAGGGTTAGTTTAATGGGAAAATAAATAAATAATTTGGGCTTTCTTTTTTCTGGGTCACCCTGTATACAGTATATTTTGCCGGGAAAAACTCCCTAAGCTGTTTTTTTTTTGGGGGGGTCACCGCTTCGGCTCCGGTATTGGAAATTCCATAGTTAATTATCTCCCCCTGCCACTAGGGGGAGAATCGCCAACATCGTATGTTAGCGCCAAAACCAAAAACTTCACTTATCGAAAAGCAGTTACTGGAGGAGAGACGTAAAAACTAAAGCTCTCGTCACTTAGCCCAAACAGGGCCCACTTATCACGGAGCACCCACTGAGGGTAGTCGCGTAAATAGCGGTCCCCACACTTCATTCATCACTTAGCCCAAAAACAGGGCTCACTTCTAAGGACAGTTAACTTGGACGGAGGCATATTTTCACAGCACACTTTCGAAGGCATTGTGTCTGCAGACCACAGGCTGGCATAAAAGCACACTATCGAAGGCTGAAGACCAAATAGTATACTTGAAAAGGGCCCACTCACCGTCATTTAAAGGAACTGTTACCAGGGCGAGAAGCTTCTAAATTAGCATCCCCCATTACTTATCACTGAACCGGTTACGAGGAAGAACGAGAAACGTCTGAAGAAACGTCCTATCAACTTTCCAACAAGCAACAGAATACCCCTGTTATCACCAGTACCCCAAGAACATTCACTTAACACAGATAAGTCTTGTATCAAATACCAATAAAATTTGCAACAAGTTCTTGTATTATTTATCAATACATGTATTAAATTTCCATTGTGTTTGTCTTCTTTGTCCGACAATTTACCTACAACTACGGAGAAATAAGAGCTCCTTCGAAACCCGTAAATACTCTTAACGGACTTTAATCGTAGCGGAATTTTTTTTACAGCTGACACCGGCTAGCGGTTTTTGAGGCAGGAGACCGGGGCGGAACTCTGCGGATATTACCCAATTCTCTTGTTATTCAAGAAAAATAAACTAATCACTAAACACACAGTTTCCAAGCTTTGTTATCTTATCCAATTTAAATTATTCATGAAGATATTTTACAGTTTAAACATTTATCGATTTTCTCTCGGATAAACTTTCATTTTGTAATTGTTTCAATAAAATTGTTGTCCACTTTTTAATTGTGTTTTTGGGTCAGTGTTTCTCACAGGTACTTTTATATGCCCACCTTCATTCGTTGTCTTCCCTTTCTCACTTGGTCAGCAGGCAAGCGACTAATTTTGCTCACTCTTTCTATGAATTAAGCTGAACGAATACTACAACATTCTTTACTCCGCTATAGGCTGCTTAGCGTAACGGTTATAGTCAGAGGAAATGGAATCGATGACCTGAGTTCAAATCCTGGACGTGGCTATTTTCGTTTCACTTTACGCTAATGCCCTTGTGAAAAACATGAATCCATCTCCTACCCCAAGCTATTTGTGAATAATAGGGTAGGCAACCAGTCTAAGAGAATAAAAACCCTAAATTCAAACCAGCTGTACTCTTCTTTAAAACACCTTGTGTCGCAATTTGTCCGTGGCGGACAGGTTGGATAAATATACACAGGTTGGATAAATATATACATTTCCGGTAAGAATTTGTCAACAGAACCTTGATGCTGTCCATGTCAACTAGCATACCCCTTCCACATACTGCTTGTTCATAGAACATGTGTATATTTTGATCTGTTAAGACACGTTTGTATATTCTTTTCAATAGTACTTAGATATATATGATGTATATATCAAATGTTTATGTATGTGTTTCTTTCCATTTATTCAGTGTTAAATGTGAAACTAGCCTTGTTTCTATGAAAAACTAGCAACAGAAGACCAGAGGGATTTTTAAGCTGCTGGTTGGGGCGCTTTCTGGACCTTTTCTCTCTCTCTCTCTCTCTCTCTCTTATATATATATATATATATATATATATATATGCTTGGGTCCTTTCTGTCCGCTGGGCCAAATCGGCCTTTCTTATACAGCACACGGGTGACTCAGATGAGCTTTTCTGGGAATGGCGTAAATCGGTTTCTAATTGATCGCAAAATATTTTGTTATCCTTTATTTTTGCCATATGATCGTTGGTTGTCGAGGTGAACATTTCCGTTCATGTTGTTGAAAGGATTTCTGACAGGTTACGACAATTTGAATAAAAAAAGTATCAAAACTGGCTTCATAATATTTTAGTAACACTGACACCATCTCTTTATTATACTAGGGTGAGTCAAAGGTTTTGAAATATTTCGGTACGTTCTAGTGTGGTGTGGATACTCCGTGACCGAACTAGTTGAATTCGTGGTAGAGGTATCTGTTGTGGTTCGTAGTATCGTGGTAGTTGGTACGCTGACACGTTGTGCATTGCTTCACTCCGTGTGTGATTTAAAAGCAGCACAAATGAATGTGAAATGTAGTCTAATTCAAGAACTAATGCTTTATTAGTTTCAACTAGGCCATAACGCCACGGAAGCAACTAAACACATTTGCTGTGACAAAGGTGAAGGCGGAGTTGATCACAATACAGTAATCGGGTGGTTCAAGAAATTCAACTTGGTTACAAGAACTAAGTGATCTCGACGATCAGGCAAGGTCAGGTAGACCTAAAAGTGTGGATTCTGAGACCCTTCTCTAAGACATAGAGTCAAATCCAGCGAGTAGCCCTCGGAGGGTTTCAGGTGGGATCGGCATATAACAGTTCAGTGTAGTTCGACACCTTCATGACTTCGGCAAATGTAACTGGAATTGTTGAATTGTACCTCACGTTACCAAAATATTGCAAAACTTTTGATATAATCTAATAGAAATTGATCAGATGCACATACGTTTTCATTTAAATTTTAGAATTACAAGATTTTGTGGGGATTAAAATAAAATTGAAATAACAAAAAATAACAAAAATAACAAACCCCGCCTTCACTAGAAGAACCCTCCGCGCATGTGCGAGAAAAAGGAACCACTTCTAACCCCCAAAATAATCTCTCGGCCATTCTAGTTGGGGCCTTAACTGTGTCTAGTCGCTACTACTGGCCAGGGGATATTCCCTTGTCACTTTGCGGTTTGTCTCTTTCTTTCTGTTCCTTGAATTCCTTCCTTTTCAGCGTGACCACAAAATGAGATGGGTTAAAACCAAAACCCTAAGAACACGCACCGATAATAACCACAACTACCATTTTTAACCTAAAACACAAAACCTCTTGCCACCCTATAATTTTAGGCTGTATACTTTTTATCGCACCTATCTCATTTGTTTCATTAACAAAATGGAAAAAAAACTTGTGTAGACATTCTTTAAACACTGTTATCACCAAACAATAACCTAAATTCTTACAAGGATAGAGCGTGTAGTAAATTAGCATAATGCGTTACAGCAACAAAATGTAGCTTAATATTGTAGCATATGATTCATCCGGGTAACTGTGATAAAAGGTTAATGATGAAATGAAAATAAAATAAAATAAGAAATTAGTAAAACAAATAACTGGAGAGTGACGTTGTCTTTTTATATATTCATATATTTTTGTAAAAATAAGCAATAATTTACAAATGTGTTTTAGTGTGTACATTAATTCTGTATGTGTACAGTGTATATAAATGTTTTAGTAAGTATGGCAAAAATTTCAACAAACAAATTCAACAAAACTCGGAAAGAATGAATGAAACTTGACGTGATTTTTGCTGTATTATGAAGAAGAATAGCTATGCTCATTTTCGTGCTGATAAGGGGATTACAGGAAATTCTTCTAAAAATAAACAAAAATAAACTGATTTTAATTAAAATTTCGGTATATGAAGAATTAAAAAAAGAACTTTTATTCTAAATAAATGTTTACTCTAAATTGAAAAGGCCAATTATTTTTTTCGTTAGTTTTTTGTTTCGCACGCATTGATACCCCCTACTACAAGTTTTTTTTTTTTAACTTTTAAATTTTTTTTTTTTTTTTTTTTTTTTTTTTTTTTGCAAGAAAATGAATTTTACATTTTTGGCAAGATAATTCAATGACGGAACATTCGATGCTCTGATTTTTTCGGTAGTAGCATGTCTTACATTTTGAAATTTAAGTCTCGAAAAAAAGAAAAAATATTTATTCTTTTTTTTTTTTAATCGTTAGCTTATTTTCTAAGGAATGTTATATTAAAAGTTCCAGTTGTCTACTATTTTTTAGGGATTTTTTTTTAATCTATAAAATGTAAAATAAATACTCCCATTCATTGAAAGACAAAAGCGTATTTATTTAATTAAAGAAAATATTGTATTAAAATTACGTAGCTAAAAATAATGAGATTCCATTTAATAATCTTTATAAAAAATATTGAAAATAATGTTTGAATTAAAAAATTGTTGTCGTTTTCTTATGGGAGGTTGTAAGGGGACATAATATTTTATCCAGCCGCTACTACTAATTCACAAACGCTGTTCTAATTCAGACACTGTTCATTGTTTTCAAGCGATTAATATTTTATTTGGAGGCAACGTTTTTTTTTTCTCGATACATTTCTAATTAAGTTAATCAGAAATGTATTGAGAAGAAGGAAAAAAACAAAAAAAAAACTTATTTATTTATTAATAAAGATTCCACAATATTTCTGATAGAATTTTATTGTAAATGTTTTTTAACATTCTAATTTTTATATTCGCAGCTTTTTTCCCCAATAATATTGAAAGTTAAATGATGAGACATCGACTAAATAAGCAATTTTTTTTGCTTCAGACTATTGCAATTACAATTATAACTTTCCATAGAAAATTACATCGCTCTAATTTTTCGCGCCAAAATGCTCTCTGTCTGCCTGTCGGAAATATTAAAAATTTATCGTAAATTTATTTAAATTCAAAAATGTACGTTATATGTAACAGGAATCTTTTTTAAATTTTTTATATTAAACGTAAAAGAAAACATTAAAAAGATAATTTTCCATTTTTATTGACGTATTGACGTAAAAATATTTTTTTTATCAATTTACGCATTTATGAAAACTCTGTAAATTGAGCATATCTAAAGAAAGATAAAAAATCTCACGTGTCGTCTTTGAAACGGGAGAATTTTATATATTAAAATCTGTATCTGTCAAAATGGTGCATTTTTGCCGTCTTTTTTTTTTTATTTTTTTTTTTTAAGATATACTCTTTTCAACGTGATTTATTTTATTGTTCTGATTAACAAATTCCTAGAAAAACTTTTTGTATGTAAGTTTAGGCTCTGTTTTTAAGGAAAGAAATTAAGTTAAGTAACAATTTACAATTTTAATTTTTTATAAAAAAAATTAAAAGCGGGAGGTGTTTTCGAAATTTTGGCCATACCTCTTTTTTTCTTTCTTTTTAAAAAAATTATTTATTCGGTTAAAGTTCAAGAAATTCAGGATTAATATTTTGATTTAGCGGCTGAAGTACAGAAAAAATATTGTAGGTCTGTTCTCATTGGTCCTGGCTTTCTACTGTCCACAGGGGAACAATTGGTATTCACACTCACCAGATTTTGGTGACAAAATAAGGGACAGGTTATGTTTGGAAATGATGACACATTTGAGTCTTTTTCTGGGTCAGTGTATTTCTATTTTTAGATGTGTTGAAACACTTAGTTGATTGAGACAAGAAAGTTGAGTGTTAAGAAATAAAAATAAAATAATCCTATGAGATACACAAGAAAATTAAACCAACAAAATATTTACTGAAATTTTTACAACTCTGTGCAATCACAAAGTTGATCTATCAACGGAGCTTACAATACGCTGTATGTATCTCGTAAAAAGCATAAAGCCCCATAAAGACCAGCATATTTTTTTTAATTCTATTTATACCTTTCAATTAGTGTAAATGATTTTTCATAATTTAATTAAATTTATGTGTAATTAAATATGTGAAATAAGCAGATGCAAGGGAGATAACTCTCACGTGACTGTTTCGCAATACATAAACTTTCGCTCTTTCATTATACGTCATTTTTTAATTTTTTGGATTCGGCTGCCCGAGTTCAAATCATAAATGAGACTATTTGCCTTTCACAGAGCACTGATACTCTTGGAAAATTTATGCATCCCCCTATTCTCCCTCCATCTATGTGTAAAATAGCAGGACAGACTGGGCTTGGTATGGCAACCGGTCTAAAAGAAGCAAAACTCTGAATTGAACCCAGTAGTTTACATGGAGAGTGATGGAATCCATCTGGATATTTCTACGGAAGTCTTGCTTCATGAGTAAACCCTACGATCAAACCAGACTACGGGACAAATGAAGAATCATTTTGTAGATAATTGGATAATTTCATTATATTTTCACTGATGAGAAAATAACACTCACAAAAAAAATCCACCTTTATAAACAATCGTTTATTTTCCTTTCTATGAGCAATGATGACAACATTTTAAAGTTTGAGTTCATTCCACTAAACAATCTAAATAATCTTAATTTTTTCCGAATTTCTGGAGACGCAGTGTCACTAGGCTCACTGATGTGTGGGCTGCATATAGGGACTAGGAGTCCAGTACCCGTGTCTACCTAAGAACCCATTAAAATATTTGGTGACAATCGATCAGTCTCGATAACTAGTACCGACATATTGTACGAACACAGAACTGATAACTTTATATAAATATTAATAATAATAATTTGGAATGGTAGGGCTTTAAAAAGGTTAACAGGGGTGGGGGTACAGCACTATTTAGATAGGCTAGATTACTAAAAAGAGTATTAAAGACCTGGGGAGATTTGCTGTTATTCAGACTCTTGGGGAAAAATTCAAATTAAAACTGGTTCGAAAAAGTCAGAAGGAGTAAAAAAAAAATTTTTTAAAAGCCCATAAGAACTAATTGTCAAAGCAAAAATTGATCATACGCAGAAGAATGTCAAGTGTGGATTTATGTAGTGATAGTGGTGAAATGGTTGATTATATAACAAGTGAAAGCAGTAAACTGGCACCAAAGGAATACAAGAAAAAGCACGACTAGGTGGGGAAGAGGATCCACTGGGAATTGTGCAAGAAATTGAAATTTCACCATATTAACAAATGGAAAATGGGATATGCACAAACTAGAATCTGTCATTGAAAGTGAAATGCATAAAATTATTTGAGACTTTGAGATACAAACGGATCACCGAATCCCGGCCAAAGACCAGATCAAGTATTAATTAACAAGAAGAAAAGAACTTGTAATCTTATTGATTTTACCGTTCCAGCGGACCAGTGTTGAAATGTAAACAGCCACGTTCATGTCTCTCTCTCTCTCTCTCTCTCTCTCTCTCTCTCTCTCTCTCTCTCTCTCTCTCTCTCTCTCTCTCCATAAAATAACCCAAGACGGTTTGATATGCCGTTAAAATCAATTAATCACATTTTCTACGTTTGTTACATTCTATGACCCCAAATCGTAAATATTTCTGATTCATGATCTTTGTATTATATATAAAAAATAAAATAATCTGATTGTAACAATGAAAAAAAAAAAAAAAACTTATTTATTGCAAAGAGTAGTTACTTTTTTTGTTTAACTGGGAGTTATCTCCCTTCTCTGAACGGCAGTTTTTTTTATTTATTTTTATTTTTATTTTTTGTGTGCACGTTAAGTATACAAGTGTACGCTGATATATAAAATCAAAAATCAGAAGCAAATTTTATAAGCAGATAGACGACCCGTGAATCCGCTGTAACATTAGCTCATGATGACACTGATGCTTCTATTTTGGAAGGAGTGAAGGATTTTAATTGATTTAATTAGGCACTGCCAAAGATGCCGTAAAATCCGTATTTTACAAAATAAATTTACCCCCCCCCCCCGATTGAAAAAAATACCAAAATAAGGGAATCATTTTAATAAAATTTTAAGTGTTGATTTATTAATGAATGACTTTTATAATGCATAATACAATATGAAAATTTATTTTGCTAAATACGGATTTTACGTCATATTTAGCAGTATTTACGGCCATGTTTACGATATATTTGAGTAAATTTGCCCGAAAAAATAGCTTAAATGTATTAAAAATAAATTACAGGTGTAATATAATTTTGCTTTTTTACTGATGCTCATTATGTTACTACTTTTCGACTTTTTTTATTGCCCTATGATGTGACGTTTTTATTGGGTTACATTTACATAAAAATATAATGGGAATTTTCGTAATATAGATTATTTAATGCAAAAGTTTGTCGGGTTATAACTTTGATATGTCTGGCCGCCTTGTCGGTGAAACTTAAAATACGATGACTGTATCTCAGCAGAGAGGTAAGCCCCCTTCCCCCAAAAGTGGGTGCTCTAGATGTGATACTAAACTGTATCTGATGGTGAGGCTCCAGCTCTGAAGATCTGGGGCTTATGGAGTACCCTTCCACTACCATTACTCCCAGGTCCACTCTGACCCGGAGTGGTAGTACCTGTTAGGGTTCTATTTATGGTTCAAATAGACCCGTTTAAAAATTATTCGTATTCCATAGGACCATGTGCAAAAAAAAACAACAACAAAAAAAAAAAAACTCTTAAAAATATAACTACACAAAAAATGTAAATATGAACGTACAATGAGCGCAATTCTCTAACCTCAAGACATAAAATACCCTGCACGGGTTGATATACTGTTAAAATCAATCAATGAATTGATTGAGATATCTGGCCGTCAAGCAGATAAGTAGGTATTTATTCAACCCGTTTACCAGGGGTAGGATGTGACACAATCTCGCAAATTTGGGGCATTCAGCGAGGACCGAACTCGCTATTCAATAGTTATGGATCTGCGTGACTACCTTGCTAACCCTTGCACCAAGATGTAACGCCCGTCAAGCAGACAAGTTTTCCAAATATTTATAAATAAGTAAAAAGTAAATGGTTACAAGAAGTCGAAAAAACGAAATGGAATTTTATAAAATAAAATTAGATAAATGTACAATGATAAATGAAGTATAAGAATGTCTGCAATATCCCATGGGACCCTTAAAGGACAACAAGAAGACGTTGAAAGAGTCTCCGTATGAATTCTATTTTTTTTTTCGAAGCTCAGAAGTACGTTTGCCTTCAATTAAAGCTAGCCATCCGCCCAGTCGACAAGGCTTAGAATATGCTTACTATATTCTCTGCAGAAGTGTAAGAACACCCCCCCCAAAAAAAAAGGATTGTCCTGGATAATACATTCGACT
>CM042156.1:72275020-72300020 GCA_023376005.1 Doryteuthis pealeii
TCTCTTGTAAATGCAATATTTATGTCGAAAATGTACATACGAACAAGAAGATATGAGAAAAAATAACGAGTAAAAGACTCCTTTGTTTATTATTCTTTTTAATGATTTTATTGTAAATAAGGACTTTTTAATTGTTAAAATCCTTATTTACAATAAAATCATTAAAATGAATAGTAAACAAATAAAATCCTTAATTACAATCGGACAGCGTTTTTTGTTATGATTGCTCCATCAGTTTAAAAGTGACTGATTCTGAGGTGATTTTTAAAGTTCTGAGAGCATTTCGGGGGGAGGGGGTGAATAAAGACCTCAAAGTTATTAAAGAGTCCCGGAACTCAACTTTATTTATTTATTTATTTTTTTCAATTTCTAGAACTGGATGAACCAATAGCCCTGTCGGTGGGGCTTAGAATCCGCTGACTATATCCCCTGCTGAGGGGTAATACCCCCCCCCCATACACACACAAGAAGTGTCCTGGGCATGACACTAAACTGCATCTGATAATTCTGAAACTATAGGGTGTGGAGTATCCCTTCATTGATATTTCTCCCAGGCCCACTCTGGTCTGGAGTGGTTGAATTTGCTTGGCTCCCATTTTGGGGTTAAATAGATAGTTCAAGAATTATTGCTATTCAAGAAACAACTACACAAAAAATATAAATATGAACGCGATTCCCTAACTTCTTAGTATAAAGTAAAAAAGTAAAGTCGTCAGGGTAACCTAATGTCGGTATCAGCCAGACAGCAAGGGAGTCTATCCCTTTTTCAACTAGCGCTAGATGAAGGAGATTGTTTTGCGTCTGGGGTGGAGCGCTACACCACCATCAGCTTCTCCCTTTACCGCTCATATCCCTGTTCTACGCATCCGCTAAGTTCATGAGGGCCGATATCGAACCAAGACCTTGTGGTTCCTATTCGGACGCTCTACAGACTGAACTAAACCAGTTATGGACAAGCCTATCACTGAGATAAAATATTTCCAGGGTTTGTTTTTGGGACTTAAAAACGAACGAAACATTCTTTAAAATTCTGACTATGTTCATTGTTGAAGTTATCGATTATACCCCTCCCCTAAATGGCACAATAATGGGACAGTCGGTTAACCTTGGTGTACAGGTTAACAAGTCTTACCATAAACCACTACTGCTGTCATGAGTTCAATGTTCACCCAGTGACCTAAATTTGCAGTCTTGAGCCATACTTAGTAAATCTTAATAAAAATCCATACCATCACTTTGAGCTGGTTTTTGATTCCTGATATGAATTATAACTCGCAAAGTACCCATAAAAAATGAAAGCGCTAAAGAATAAAACCTAAAATTGTTTTTGCGTCCTGAATAGGACAATAAACTGCATCCGGTGGTGAGGCTCAGGTTCTGGAGCTCTGGTGAGTGTGGAGTGCCCATTTATTGCCATTACTCAAAGTTCCACTCTTATCCGGAATGGTAGTACCTGTTTGGGTCCTATGTATGGATCAAATAGATCTGTTTGAAAGTTTATTCTAGCTATACCCAAAATTAGGCTGCTAGCGTCAGATTTTTAAACGAATCAAAATTAATTAAATCTATTATTTAAGGTCAAACTTTTATCTAAAACGATAAATAGTAACATAATGACCATCATTAAAAAAAGAAAAAGATCATTACATAAGCAATTTATTTTTAATACATTTAAAACGATTTATATTTGTCAATTTCGATCGTGTTCGGCCATTTTGGCTCTTTTTAAATGGCTTGTAATGGCTTGTTTACAAATTTAATGTAACATTCACGATTGCAAAAATTTTTTACCAAAAACCAGGGAATTATCCGATTTTAATGAAATTTTCAGTATTGATTTATCAATTAATGAATTTTATAATGCACCAGTTATTTTATTTCAAAACTTGAATTAAGTATTTGTGCTATGAAAAATTAATATATAAAATTCATCTAAAATATGAAAAGCCTGATGTTAAGTTTAAAATGTTATATTTTTAGATTCTAGAAATAAATATCTATTTAATGCAAACCTTATTTTAGGTACAAAAAGTATTAAGTTTTGAAGAAAAACTCTATTGAAAAGGTAGCCCCTTCCCTTTTTAAACAGAAAAAATATCGATATGTAATTTTTTTCTTTTATAAGATAATAGCCAATTAAATAATTATCGAAATGAGTAAAAAAGAAATCTCCAAAAATTTTTTTTTCAATTTTTTTTTTACATTTTATTTTCAGATTTTCGGTACTTATTTTCTCATAGAAAAGCCCCCGTAATTTTTTTTCTATTCATAACTTGGGTCTTTTATCTCTTTATTTATACTGTAATTAGTACAGAAAATGACCAACTCGCAAAAATGTTATGCTCCCAAAATAGGGGGGGGGGGATCAAAATTAAATGACCTGAAAAAAATGAGAAAGTTTTGAAATAAAATAAATAATGCATTATAAAGTCCATTCATTGATAAATCAACACTGAAAATTTCATTAAAATCCGATAATTCCCTGATTTTTGGTAAATTATTTTCTGTAGGGGGGGGGCTAAATTCATTTTGTCAAGTCATTTTGTTTTAAGTCAATTTTGGGTATGCCTAGATTCTTATTGAAGAGGAATATACAAATTCTTCGTATTAAAAATAGTTACTGGAAGTTATGATTGTTGACAAAAGATTATTTAGTTGATTAAAACCAAATAACTGCTTACAAGTTATTGCTATCAAATAGGAATAGTTACTTTAAATCATGTAATCGTTTACAGATTGCTAGTGTTAGATAGGAATACTTGATACTTGTTATATAACTATGGCATTATACAGGAATGGTTTGCTGGTTGATTAATTTTAATGGCATATCAACCCGTCTGGGTTATGTCATGCCTAACGGTTAGGTAGTAATATATGTTGTGTATTTATATTTATATTTTTGTAGTAATTGGTTTTAACAATGTATTAGCACCATTGGAGATCATGTTGTATGGTATTGATTAGGTTCATGTTATATTCTATGGTATAATTTTATTTCCTTCAAAAAGGACAGAATGTCCTCCATGTTAACATTTTCAAATAGATCTTTCATATTGTTTGCATTAAAATAACGTTTTCTGATTTGAGAAAAAAAATCTGCATTCTATGAATAAGCGTTTAACAGTCAAATGTGTTAATATTTGGAATATTTAAAACCTAACAAATGCCCTGTCGGCAAGTCTTTTAATACACTGACTACCCTCGATGAGTGGTAAGAACCCCCACAAACAAACACACACAGAAAAGGTGTGTCATGAGTAGTACACTAAACTGCCTCTGATGGCGAGGCTCTAGTTCTGGAGAGTGTGGAGAACACCTTTGTCATTACTCCCAGGTCCACTCTGACTCGAAGTGGTAATACCTGTTAGGATCCTATCGATGAGTCTAATAATACAAATTATTCGTATTCGATGAGACCGTGTGCAAAAAAATCTCTTTAAGAAACAGCTATACAAAAATGTAAGTAAGTATGAACGCAATTCCCTAACCTCTAGGCGTGTTGACATTCCCTAACCTCTAGACTGGTCGACATGGGGTTAAAAATCACTAAATCAATCAAGACTATAGTTTTCTCTGGGGAAATTTGTATCATATCAGTTATTCATATATAACTGTGCAAATAATAATAGACAAAAAGTACAACGTAAAAAAAAGGTAGTGGAACATTGAAAATATAGTTTTAATTTTAATCAAACATTCAGAAAATTAATCGAATTTCGGGATTAAACAAATCACATAATCATCATTAAAGCCTGCTGACCACATGGATTCTCTGACTTTCTCGCCATCCGTCCCTAACCGCATCCAGTGTCCGTACAGAGCTGATGAATATAAGATTTTGCCGGTCGGCCAAAACTAGTGTGTAAGTGTTTGTAGGAGTCCATAGGAAAATGTCGCTTCTTTACCTTAAAGTTTACCTTACTTCTCCAACAGTATCCTGTCTGTATTGCTCGACTGACTTGGATGGTTGGCGAGATGGGAGGTAAATGGCCATACAACTACTACTATCTTGTAGACTGCTGCTTCCAGGATTTGTTAAAAACAGCACACAGTATCATTTTGTATTTCCCATCTATCTTTTCTTCAGTGGTTCGTTAAAGTCTAGGTGGTACAACCATACAGTAGTACTGACACAGCTACAGCTTTGTCTTTGAAATGTTTGTAATTTGGATTCCTTGGGTTATTTCTCAAATCCCGAAAATGCGTTGGTGGTTTTCTTTGGCTAGGCCTTCCATTTTACTTTTCGGGCAGCAGTTATTGAATTTACCATCTGATGAGCGCTTTAATAATGGTAGAGGTATTACCAACGAACACACACACACACACGCACGCACGCACGCACACAAGCCTTGCTTTGGAAAATGTTGTCTGTGTGTTCTAATGCCCACGTCTCCTCTTTCTGTTTGCATGAGTGAGACACTTTCAAGATAACAAATTTAGCGACAATACTTCTTCATATAAATGTAAAGCTTAGCAAATAACAATAGTTTTTTCATATCGATGGGGGGGGGGGTTAACTATATAATTCATTACATATAACACTAATATCCTTGGGAAAGATATGAAACCACCTATTCTCCCTCCAGCTATGGGTAAATAGTAGGGCGGACTGGGTTCTTTATCCTAGGTTAGACAATTAGTCCAAGATCAGGAAAACTCTGAATTCAAACCTGTTAAAATCCGCTAAAGAAATTGACCATGTGTCACGTCCTACTCGAGCGGAGAATTTGGTAAATATATAATCTAAAACGATAGTCTACATTTTTAATACATAATGATATTTCTATACGCGATTTGTTTATCTGACTCCCCACAGGGTCCGGGATGAAACAAAGTTTGTTTAATGTGGTGTGTTCCGCATGAAGAAAGTCTCCGCGGGGCGGTTTTAAAGATTGCTTATTTCCGTCGGCATTCCTCTCCAGGGACGCCTCAGGCACCGGGCAATAAACGCAGACATTACCACCCTTTAAACGATGGGGACAGGTGGTGCCCTGTAACAAAGCTTTAAATTATTATGTTTCTCAGGACAAAATGCCGAGAAGCGATAGATTCCCACGTACTAATGCAGAATAGCGCGCAACAGATAAAAGCATTAGATTTCCACTAAACTAAAATAAACATTAGGTCGTTTTAATCTGGAGTCCCATGCTGGAAACAAGACTCAAAATTGCTAAGATTCCGTCAGCATTGGGGGGGGGGCACCTAAGGCACCAGGCAATTAGCATTTAATCCCTTTTAGGTGAGGGTGCAGGTGCTACGTGAGGGCGGGGGAAACCCATTGACACTAAATTGTTAATGATTTTATATGCCCTATGGACCAAAAGGTCCAGAAACGATGACTTCTATATGCGATTCATTAAACTTTCAACATGTATTATGTTTACTAACAAACAGCGTTCACCAGAGTACTAGTAATATGGAATGTACATAAGGATTTTAAAAGCAAGTTTTAATAAACAATTGTGCTGTGTTGTTTATTTTTAATTTGATTTTTAAAATCTTCATATAAACATTTTTTGTGGATAGTTTTTATAATAAATCCGTAAAAAGAAAGAATCGTAATTTCTTAACTCTGTACCTTCATTTGTTCATTTAGTCGTAACTTAGCAACGAGACAAAACTTTTGACATTTAGCGTAACGTTTATCAGAACAAAAGGGGGAAATGTAATTTTTCGATACATCAAATAATTTTATTAATTTAGTCAGTTTACTACGAAATCAAATATATTCCTCTATTTAAAAAAAACATATATACAATATTCAGGTGTTAAATTGAATTGTTTTAATGGAGGTATATATTTGATTTCGTAGTAAGGCAGATTCCCATAACTCTTGCTATCCATTCCTATCGACCATCGCAGTTAGTAAGTCCTATAGGCGGCACCCAGTATCCATACAGATTTTATCATGTAAGTTTTTGCTGGTCGGGCAACACTAGTGAGTCCATGTGTAGGACTCCAAAGGAGAACATTACTTATGAGTTCGTTCGTACTTCCCCAGTAGCAAAGTCTTGCTCGCCTTTCTTGGATGGTTTGCGTGCTGGAAGGTAAATTGCCGAACAGCTGCTGTTTTGTAGGGTGTTTATTATAAGGTGTTTAAAACGGCATGCAGAATTCTGGTGCAGCCTTTTCTCTAAGCGTTTCATTAGAGTCCAAGTGGTGCAACCATACAATAGTACTGACACGTCTACAGCTTAGAATAAATCCGGTTTTAGTTTATCAGAGATCAGATTTCCATATGGTTGTTAACCTGCCAATGGTAGTCCACGTTTTACCTAAGCTTACCTATGAATATTAACGTAGCATGTATTCAAAGTTTTTCTTAAAAACGTTAAATTATTTAAGATAAATAAAAACTTTGTATTAATGCAGAATAGCGCGCAAGAGATAATATCATTAGAATCGCATTTTAAGTATAAATAGTATTCGATTACGGAAACTCCCGAAGTAGCCTAACCTTAACGCTAATCCTAACCCCAAAACTAATCCTAACTTCTCGAAGGCTTCGGGTATTTCCGTGTAATGAAATGTAATGATTTTTATACGTAATCTAATGATATTATCGCTTGCGCGCTATTCTGTATTAGTACCTTAATTATTACATTCATTTTCTCTATCCATAGGACGGATATTTGGTTATTTTTTTTTTTGTTAGTATTATTAATTAGAGAAATGCTTACTAAATATTAATATAAATTTAAAGTCTATATCTAGTTTTCAAATTAAATCTTAAACAGTATCACTGGAGAGGATACTGTTATTTGATTTTTTAAGGTGTATTTTAGAATTCATTCTTGACGCTAAAGGTTTAATTTCAACCCTAAAAAAATATTACTCCTGTATTAATCGACCCTTGATTTATGGTCATGGTTTGGTTTCTTTATTTGATTATATATCAACCTTCGTGGGTTATTTAATGCCAGAACCATCCTTGTAGAAGAATAGTAGTCGTACTATTTAACACATGGTGGAATGAGGTGGTTCATACCTTTCCCAAGGGTATCGGTCCAAAAGTGAACGTAATTGCACGACTGGAGTTCAAACTCGCTTACTATGATATCGCAGTCCACCATGTTAGCAATTACACCCACCCACTCTCATTATGCTCATAAGATTATTTTATGAAATTAATTTTTGAAGCCAAGTGTTTCATTATATAATTCATTATATTTGAATTTCAACCTTATAAAATCATTACTCATAGTTCGATGCCAGTCATGACATTTTCTTTGTAAGCTACAAAAATAGTAAGACGATTTTATTTTGATTTTCCTTGTCTGTTTGAGGTCATTTTTTTTGGGGGGGGGGGGCGTTTCAGCCGTGTATCCTCCTGCCTTCTTCTGAACCGTCATCAGCTGATGTCTAGTGTCCATTTGAATTCAGAGACAAATATGATTCTTTTCCAAATAGATTGGAATTTTTTCCATAAAAAACACCGTATTTATCTCTAAATCTCAATAGACACTGACCACCAACTGCCAACAGTTGAATAAATATAATACCATCAAAAGAAGGCCGGAGGGAATGCGGCCGAAATGTCGTAATTTTTTTAAAGGTCAATGAACAAAAAATAGGAATAACAAAATCCTAACAAAAATAGCAAGACTTGGTTATTGATTTCACACACATATCCAAACACTGATGGAAATTTGTTTTGTAAAGTAGGTATTACGGTAGTCTATAAAGGATTTGTGTAAGGGAATCACTAAGATGTTCATCGGGGATGATAGAAGTGAACCTTAAATGATTCTGGTGCACTGTAAACCTTCGTGGGTATTTTTATTTTTATTTGTAAGTATAGCCAATTTTGGGTCTGTTTGGAGTGAAATATTTGAGAATGTAAATTTCCTCGTCAGACAGAAGTTTATTTTATTTTATTTTATCTTATTTGCTTTTGTTGTTGTTGTAGAATGAAAAATGCAAGTCCAAGACGTGGCGGTAAAAAACACATCAGAAAACTTGATTTTTCTTTACCGATGGAAATTCTAAACAAACACGCCTTTCTGCTTTGGTTCAGGTCTGTCTCTTTTTTGTTTTACAACATTTAAAATTCATTTGAAACTTGAAATATTTGTTGTTTTTTTTTTAATGTTAGCATTTTGACATTGCTCTGATTTTCGGCACAAAGCCGCCGTGGGCTTAGAATACGCTGACTGTATCCATGGCAGAAGGGTAAGACCCCAACCCCCGAAAAAAAAGGTATCCTAGGTATGAAACTAAACTGCATCAGATTGCGAGGCTCTAGTTCTGGAGATCTGGGAAGTGTCCCTTCATTGCCATTTTGTTCCGGTGTGTTCGCATCTGTTAGAGTCTCATATATGTGTCAAATAGATCTGTTTAAAAAATATTCATATTAGTTGAAGAATAATTAAAGTCCAATTACCGTCGAACTGGGAAGACAAGGCAGCAAATGGTTGTAACTCAATACAATCCCGAAAGCTACAAAGTCCACTGCAATATATTCTTGAGTCCTATTTATACCAGCTGTCTTGGACACTGCTTGAGTTGTTCTTAGCTGCTGTTATTCAAACCAACAGTAGGCTAACTGACTTCAATATTAGTGTGCAAAAAAAAAACAAAAGAAACAAAAATACTTTTTATAAACAACAACAAAAAATGTAAATATGAACGTACAATGAGCACGATTCTCTAACCTATAAATAATTGGTTGACATGCCGTTGGAATCGATCATCAATCGACACGGTCATGGGTTACCGAACGAGGAAGAAAGATGGGTATGCTCTTTACCCACAAGTTTATTTTCACAAAATGGCAAGATACAATGGAAGTTATTGAGCTTTTATATTTGTAACTGTGCTATAACGAAAATATAAAAGATCAATAACTTCAACTCATAATTCTAAAACAAGTTATTTTTATTATTTATTTATTTTATTTTTTAAATTTTTACAAGATCTAAATCGCAAGCCGGTACTTACCCTGAATATTGTGCTGAGGAAACTGACAAATTGAAAGTCGTTCAAAGTCGACCATTCTACATTATCAAAGACATTTCATCGGCAAGTTATTCTGGACAAATTCCTGCAAGTCAATTAAGTACAGTGGTACTTTGACTTACGACTGTCCCAATTTATAAGTTTTCCTAGTTACGAGCTGTCACTCGATCAATTTTTTTTTTGTTTTGAGCTAAAATTTAAGGTACGAGCGAGCTTCAGATACGCTTATGGTAATAAGTTCAATAAAAACATTTAAGTTTCCAAATTTATTACGACAAAGAAAAATGTTATTTATTTTTAAAAAATAACATTTAAAGCATAATACAGCACATAATTCATTACATTCTATTTCATTAAATTTTTATACAATAAAGATATTTTCTTATTAAAAAACGTAACAAAATAATCAGGCATTTGGAGGGGGTGGGCTTGAGCGGATTAATGGTATTTCAGTTTATTTCAATAGGGAAAATTGATTTGAAATACGAGGCAATTGAATTATGAGCGGAATGAATTCAACTCGTAAGTCAAGGTACTATTATGTATTCTATACAAAGAATAAAATAATGTAAAGCAGACAGTGACAGCTTTCGGGCCGCGTGTGGCCCTCTAATGCTTTGTATATGACATGATTGTTTTCATGATTATACCAGTAAAACTTTTCATTAAAATTTGGTGGGTGGTAGTGTCATCATCATCATCATTATACTTGGGTGGATTAAAAGGTTTGCAGTATTTTGGTAATGTGAGACCCAATTCAGCAACCCTGAATGCTGTGAAGGTAACAAACAACACTGGACTGTGAGATGCTGAGCTCACCTGATACTCTCCGAGTGCTACTTGCCGGATTTGCCTCTATGGCTTGGAGCACGTCTTCAGAATTTACGCTTTTAGGTCTGGCTTTGCTTGATCAAGATTCTTGCAACCCAAGTTCAATTTCATGAACCATCGTGTTACACTACTATGATCAACTGTGTCTCCACCTTTTGTACAACAAATGTTTTTAATTTCGTCCTCGGCGTATGACCCACTTTGAACTTGTAAATTATAAGTTTCAGAATTAGACTACGTTGCACTGTGAGTATTTCAAATCTCACACGGAGTGAAATAATATATAATGTATCAGCGCACCAACTACCACGATACCAACAACGGCAGTGAGTAAACCCTGTCGGCTATGGCTTTAGAATACACAAACTGCACCTCTGCAGAGAGGTAAGATACAGCCCCAATGGGACCACCTGTTGGTCGTGGGTGGCGACAGGTGAGGCTTAAGGACGGAATCCTGGTGGAAGAGAAGTTCATGACCTGCAACACTCCACTTATACCCTTATTTAAGCAAGACGGGCAGTCGGAGAGCCCCCTCCGATCAATCGGCTGGTCAAGTCAAGTCCTAGCACCTATATGATTGCCCCAGCCCTATTGCCCTTATGGCAAGCCCCAACCATTTTTATCATATGGGTTGCTAGAAGGCGGTGGCTGAGAGGTCGTCATGTCCTGGGAATGATGGTGAGGTTCCAGTTCTGGAGAATGTGGAGCACCTCTTCATCGCCATTGCTCCAAGGTCCACTCTGACTCGGAGTGGTAGTACCTGTTAGGGTCCCATCTATGGGTTAAATAGAAAAATGTGTTTATAAAAAAAACAAAAAACTGAGTATCCATTAAGAATGTATTTCAAAACTTTGTCGGCATTAAATGACCCTCTGAGGTTGATATGCCGTAAACCAAACCAAACCACAGTGAGTACCTCTACCACGGCTTGAACTGCTTCGGTCACGTGATATGCACGCCGAAAACTAGCACGTACCAAAATATTGCAAAACCTTTTGACTCACCATCGTAAGAAATGAACGGAGAGTCAGTGTGTTTCTACATACACTGACTTTCCGTTAAAGAAAAAGTTCCTGGTGCAGCGGTAGTAAAAAAAAAAAAGTCATCTAAGACATGAACATTCCCTATTAATTTCCTTGAAAAAAGTGCAACTGTAAACGGTGATTCCTATTGCCAACTCTTTAAGCAATATTAATCTTATTAATTGAATGACCTTTGAAGTTAAATACATGCTCTTGTGAGATCAGCACAGTATGGAACACTGACAATCTCTTCCGGTCATGGAATGAAATAATTAGGCACAAAGCCAGTGCCGTCCTGTCGGCCGGGGCTGTAGAATATACAAACTTCACCTCTTCAGAGGGGTAAACACCCTCCAAATGGGGCTAATTGTTGGCTGTGGGTGTTAACCTGTGGTGCTGGAGGACGGAATCCTGGTCGCTGGGCGGTCTGTAACCTGATTACTAAGTGCTCACGCGACATGAAACACTCTACTACGACCTTTATTTGGGCTAGACGGTCGGTCGGTCGGAAAGGCTCGAACTGTCCGAGCACCTATTTGATTACCCCCCACCCTCGACCGTATTCTTCAAATTGGACTTATAGCAAACAAAAATGCAACTCTTTTTATCTTAAAGTGCTAGAAGGCTGTGGCTGAGGGTCAACCACCAGTTGATTAATCCAGTCATTTCTTCTATTTTATTAATACATATAAAAAGTAAAGTCATCGGGACGGCCTAATGTCGGTATCAGACAGACAGCGAGGGAGTCTATCCCCTTTTCACTAGCGCTAGACCAAGGATATTATTTTAGCGCCTGAGGTGGAGCGCCACACCTACGATCAGTTCCTCACTTTACCGCACAGATCCCTGTGCTACTCATACGCTGAGTGGGCGAGGGTCGGCATCGAACGAGGAAACCCGTGATTCCCAACCGAATGCTCTACCGACTGAAATTCATTTCTACTAATATACTAATGGCATGAAGTTAATGAAAATGATTCATAAAACCAAACTAAAAAAAAAATATTTACCTATTCGCTTACAAATCATATATCTACAAAGAACAAGATTTGGCATTAAATATCCCACAAGGGTTGATAAGCCATTAAACAAAATAACCAACCAATGAAAATTGTCTAACTTTTTGTCTCACACTCTAACAATTAATTTAATAGCAAAAATATTTACTTACAAACTATTCGCTTACAAATCATATACACAAAAAAAAGGAGTTACTATTGAATAACCCACAAGGGTTGATATGCCATTAAATAAATTAACCAAAACAAAACCAGTGAGAGAAAGAATTTCCCATCACTAATTTCTGAAACGGCCATTTCCTTTTGCTACAATACCATGTATGAGAAGTAAACAAACAGACGATGTGTTTTGATATGGCTTTTTTTAGCTGACAATCTGGGAAGGGCCTGCTGGTGTAATGGTTAGTCTCTGCCTGTCAGGTTGACAATCAGGGTTCAAATCACACACAAAGCGGTCTTCCTATCTATAGCTCTGCTGATGAGGCCTAATAGGCTGAAATGTACATACAGAGATTGATTTTTCTCGATTTGTTTAGCCTTACATTTGAATAGGTATTCCCGCCTAATTCATTAATTATTAATTACTTAATTTTCAAAAATTAGGCACGACTTCAATTAAGCACATATTCTCCCCAAAATACCATGTATGTAAAAAACGCGGCTGTTCACATGGAGTGATGTCTTCGTCGTCTACGACGGACTTCGAAAAGGAAAGAATGTTCGCGTATATTAGCATTTACTAAGCTCTGCTTCGTCTGGTACAAGTAGCTTAAAAATTGTATTGTGTCACGATAAGCGAACTAGGCTAGCAAACCATTGCTAATGGGTTCGATTCTCACTGAGGGTATATATATCCTTTTAATTGAAGGTTAATTTAAATGAATAGAACAGACATGAATCAATGTAGGAATATGCAATGTAAATGTGATGTAGATATTTGCCGATGTTCTTAGAGGCCGTCCCAACGTGGTGTAATGGTTTGCAAGCTAATTTCATATACCCATTACTACTGAATAGCAAGTTCGATCCTAGATGAATGGCACATACTTGCGACCTTGTGTCACATCCTACCTGTGGTGAATGAGTTGGGGAAATACAATGATTGTAGAGTTTGCATGTGTATACCAGTCATCATAACATCCTAAGCTGCTCCTAAATGTGAGTTGTTTGGTTTGGTTATTTAATGGCATATCAACCCTTGTGGGTTATTCAATGCCAAGTCTTATATATATATATATATATATATATATATGAGATTATGGTTCGCAATTATGTTATCAGTTTCAATATTCATACTTTTCCCGCCCTGTCGGTGGGGCGTTAGAATTTACCGACTGCACCTCTGCAGAGGCGTAAGACTCCCCCAATGAGACCACCTGTTGGCCGTGAGTAGCGACCCGTGATGCTTAAGGATGGATGAGCAGTTCATGACTTGCAATACTCCACTTTGGCCCTATCTTGGGCTAGACGGGCGGTCGGAGAGGCCCCTTCCGATTAATCTGCAGACCACGTCAAGCCCTAGCACCTATATGATTTTCCCAATCCTATTGCCCTTATGGCAAGCGCCAACCCCTTTTTATCATATGGGTGCTAGAAGGCGGTGACTGGGGGTCTACATGTCCTGGGAATGACGTTAAACTCTATCTGAGGTGAGGTTCCAGTTTTGGAGGTTTGCGGAATGTGGAGCACCCCTTCATCACCATTGCTCCCTGGTCCACTCTGACCCGGAGTGGTAGTACCTGTTAGGGTCCCATCTATGGGTTAAATAGAAAAACATGAGTTGATAAACAAAATTGTATTATCCATTAAGAATTGATTTATTTCAAAACTTTATCGGCATTAAATGACCCACTGAGGTTGATATGCCGTAAAACAAAACATACTTTTTACACTATAGGATCTACTTAGGGTTTCGGTTCTTGTTTGTTTGCATAGTATTGTTTTTTTGTATTGATGTTGAAGAATCTCTCAATTAAGCGAATGAGAGAGCTGATATTTTCAGTCGTTTTTGTTCAGGGGTTAGTTGGGTAGGATTTATCTTGGATTCGGGGGGGGGTAGTTATTTGGATATTCCCCATAGCCTATTAGGTAGATGTGATACCATGTTGAGTAATTTCCTTTCATGTCATCTCTCAAATCAACGTTGGTTACCTGGCAGTGTCCGTCTCATCTTCAAGTAATGCGATTGTATACGGTACCAGTAACAAGACTTGATCTATTATCAAACTCCAAGGTGGAAAGTGCACATGCATGTGTTTAGATATGAATTCATGGCTATGTGCATATAGATCAACTTGTAGATCTGTCTGAATTTCAATGGAAAGAAGTTTTCACATTATTGAATTATGTTAGTGGTGACATACACATATATCTATTTAGACATGTATATATATATATATATATATATATATATATATATAATATATATAATGGAAATAAATTCGATGGCATATAGAAAATAAGAAAAAATATTTCAAAGAGAAAAATGAATTTTAGATGAAGTCAACGTTAAAACGTTTCGTTTTATTTTTTAACCTTCATCAGGACTTTATTCATTCTAATGTCCTGATTAAAGTTTGAAAAAAAAAACAACAACCTTGCCTTACGAGTTTAATTCGTTCTGCTGCTAATTTAGTTTCCTCGTCTATCGAATCAATTTTAACTATTGAATTAAACTGAAATGCCATTAATCCGTTCCAGCCCTGCAAAACACCCTAATTTTGTTACGTTTTTCAATAAGAAAAATTGCACTGTATTATATAAAATAGAATATAATGAATTATGTACTGTAATATGTTTTAATGTTTGTTTTTATAGATTATATTATTCTTTGGCGTAATAAATTTGGGAACTTAAAAGTTTTTTTCAGTGAACTTATTAACATAAGCGTATCGGAAGCTCGCTCGTACCTTAAATTTTTAGCTCTCTACCCAAAGCAAAAAATCGATGGAGTGACGGCTTGTAACTCGGAAAACTTGTAAGTTAGGGCACTCTTAAACCAAGGTACAACTTATATATATTGAGAGAGAGAGAGAAAATTATTGTTTGCAATTTTTAAAAAGTATATGATTCACGAGGAAAAAGTGCTTAGACTTTGGACTTCTCTTGGAATTTTTTTCTCAATTATTTTAGACCTTTTAATTGATATAAGTTATATAGTATGGTCTACTTGTTTCGATTGGTTTGCACAAATCACGTGCCATCCAATGGGCTGGGAAGGCACCGAAAGAGACCGAGTTCTTCTTTCGGCGAAAGTGGAATTATGGGATATTTTATTTTCGCATTTTATTGTTGATTTTATTTTTTATTTGTTTTAGTTCTTATTTAAACTGAATTTATTATCGTATATACCCGTGTATCATGCAACTTTCTGAGACCTTTTAATTTTACCCTAATAGGGGTGGAGGTCGCACCATACGCGAGATACAAACTTTGAACCATATGACCTTTAGGCACCCCTTTTGCGATCTCGATTCATACGGATATTTTTTCCATTTATACCGTCAAAATCCGGTTGTTGGTTAGGGGTTAGTTTTATAATAATAAAAAACTCTAAAAATCATCTGTTAACAATTAACCGGGTTTTGACGGTGTAAATGGAAAAAATGTCCGTATGAATCGAGATCACAAAAGGGGTGCCTAAAGGTCATATGGTCCCAAACTTTGTGTAAATGGTTAGCCTAGTTTATGCCGATTGGTACGCCTGTAATTAACAGCTGCAAAAAGTCTTAATTTAGGTCTCAGAAAGTTGCATGATACGCGAGTCTATACGAAAATCCCCACAGTGGCACAACTAGACTGAACTTACAAAGAGACTGGGTTGCTTACAGTACCTCTTGTTACTAAGTGGTCACCCATCTAAGAACGGAGCAGGCTCATTACTGCTTAACTTTGGTGATCTGATGGTAGCCGGTGCTTTCAGCGTTACTTGGCCGTCATTCGCCACTCCTGTATGTTAGGATTTATTTACAAAGTTTAACTTAATATAGCGTACAGTAATGACAACTTACTCCAAATCTAATTTGCTAACAGCTACTCGACGGCGAAACGCCCCACGACCAGGATTGAAATCGCAATCCTCTCTGTGCGAAGCAAACGTCATGACTACTACGCTATTAAATCACGCCGTTTACTATAGTAAGATTTAGACTGTTTTATTATTTACCTATAGTTGGAGAGAGAACAGATGGATTCATGCCTTTCCGAAGGGCATTAGCGTGAAGGGAAACTCAAACAACCTCAACCCCGATTTGAACTCTGATCACCAATTCTATTTCTTCTTTTTGTATATTCTGTCCTTTCACCTCGTAACATGACGATATATCTATCCAATTTACATATGAAGACATATGTAAATTACCTACAACCACTGTCCAAAGTGCGCCCCATCGTGATGTAATAATTAGCTAGCTAGCGTCGTAGATTCATTACTACTGAATAGCGAGTTCGATCCTAGTTGGATGCCCCATATTTGCGACCTTGGGTTACTTCTTCCTACCCTTGGCGGACAGTTTGGGTAAATGCCTTCTATGCTAAGATTTTCCATTAACAATGGACTGAGAATAATAATAGCTAATAATGGTGTAGCGATTTATATTTGTCTCCTACGATTTTTGTTTTAGCTCGATATTTGCATATGTTAAAGTTGCATGTTTTTGTTCTATTTATTTATTTTTTCTAACTTATCAGCCAGTCAATCATTATCATTTTGCTCAAGGCATTTCCAACCCGTCCTTCGGGACAGGGGTCCAGTGAGCTTCGGCCACTGGACCGGTCATGTTAAATTAATAGCATCGATCCCAGGGGCTATCCCCCCAGGCAACACCTGCCCTTGACTTAAAGGGGCAGGGCAGGGTTTATTGCCCAGTGCCTGAGGCGCCCCCTTGAGGGGGAATGCCGAAGGGATCGACGCAATTTTTGTTCTTTCCCACCCATGAGCTTCAGCTTGTGGGTGGGCCACGTTAAAACGAGGCCTTGTGCCCAGCCCATACAAGTGGGGTATGAGGCAAATACCCATTATCATTTTGCTCAATATTTACTACACTAATCGTGTAGCGTAGTCACAACCGGACTGTTGTGTCAGTGATGGTTATTCTTCGGCTTGGGAGGGAAAAATACAACTCCGCTTTTAGCGTTAGGGTTTTTCGTTGTTTTATTCTCTCCATTCAATCTTTGGATCATGGAACCACGAAGAAATAGGCAACGGACACCATGTATGGAGTAAGCGTCGTCATTCTTCTAGGAACGGGACTCTTCTCGTATCTTTGATTCTTTCCTAGCTGTCCATTCGCAGTGAACCAGAAAAAAACATAAATAGACCAAATCCCGGAATCTGTCATTTGTATATATAAATTTCACAGAACATATCGAGTGGGGTACACTTAGATGGTGACCGTGTCCTAAGTGCTAGATCATGCATATCTAGTTACTCCTCCGTCCTGTCGACTGGGGCTGTAGAATACACCGACTGTACCTACTACCAAAGAAGCCACCTGTTATGCTTAAGGACGGGATCTTGGTAGCTGAGCAGTCCGTGACTTGTAACATTTCACTTTCGCCCTTACTTAGGCTAGACGTACTGGCGGAGATACCCCCTCCGATCAATCGGCTGGTCACATCAAGCCCTAGTACCTATATGATTGTCCTGACCCTATTGCTCTTATGGCAAACCCCCAACTCTTTTTATCATATATGTGCTATAAGGCGATGGCTGGTGGTCTTAGTGTTCTGGGTATGACGTTAAACTACATCTAATGGTGAAGATCTGGGGAATGTAGAGTACCCATTCATCGCCATTACTCCCAAGTCCACCCTGAGCTGTAGTGGTATTACCTATTAGGGTCTCGTGTATGGGTTGAATAGATAAAAAATGAGTTTTAAATATGTTTTTTTTTAAATAGTTTGGAAAAAAATTGAATATCTAACAAGAATGAATAAAACAAAATGTCTTCGGCATAAAATGACCCAACAAGGGTTGTCATGCCGTAAAATCCAACCTAATTACTCCGAACAGGGTGCGACGCAAGATCAATCCTTAAGTCGCTATTCATTAGTAATAGATCTGCAAACGATTATTAAACCATGTTTTTATCTCCACTACTCGGGCTTCGCCGGGTAGCCGCTGCTAGTATTATACTATATTTATGTATGCTTAGCTCAGTCGGTAGAGCGTTCGGCTAGAAGCCACAAGGTTCCTAGTTCGATACCGGCCCTCGCCAACTCAGCGTTATGAGTAGCACAGGGATCTGTGTGGTAAAGTAAGGAGCTAATGGTAGGTGTGGCGCTCCACCTCAGATGCAAAGACAATCTCCTTGGTCTAGCGCTAGTGAAAAGAGGATAGACCCCCTCGCTGATTGGCTGATACCGACATTAGGTTGCCCCGACGACTTTACTTACTCCTAATATTTACCTATTAATGGGTAGTTAGATTCATACCTTTCCCAAGTGTACGGCGTCCAATCGTGGTTTAATGGTTAGCAAGCTAGACTCGCAGATCCATTACAACTGAATAGTGAGTATGATTCTCGCAGGATGCCCCTTACTTGTGTCACACCCTACCCGTGGCGAACGCGTTGGGTAAATACTTTACCAAGGGTATTAGCATTATGTGAAAAGCAAATAGCTTCTTCCGGGATTTCAACTCTGATCACCGATATTATTTCTAATGATGATAACCGTTACACTACGAGCACCGATTTGATTGTAGATTTTTGAAAAACTTAGTGTCAGTCTTTTTTTGACACTTCGTCTGATACAATGGTTAGCAAACTATACTTGCAGGCCATTGTTAGTGAGTTAATTTTTCAATTGGTGTCTAATACTCCTGACTTTCAACCAAGCTATGCCCAGTTAACTATTTAGACAGCTCGTGAGTTAGTCTAGCAGACCACTGCTAATGAGTTCGATTCTCACAGGGTGCCTTACATATCTAGTCTTGTGATAAACTATGCAAAGTTTAGTAAATTCCTTTGGTTTGTTTTGTTTTACGGCATATCAACCTCAGTGGGTCATTTAATGCCGATAAAGTTTTGAAATAAATCCATTCTTAATGGATAATACAATTTTTTTATAAATACATTTTTCTATTTAACCCATAGATGGGACCCTAACAGGTACTACCACTCTGGGTCAGAGTGGACCAGGGAGCAATGGTGAGGAAGGGGTGCTCCACATACCCCAAAGCTCCAAAACTGGAACTTCATCATCAGATAGAGTTTAACGTCATTCCCAGGACATGTAGACCCACAGCCACCGCCTTCTAGCACCCATATGATAAAAAGGGGTTGGGGCTTGCCATAAGGGCAATAGGGTTGGGAAAATCATATAGGTGCTAGGGCTTAACGTGATCAGCCGATTGATCGGAGGGGGCCTCTCCGACCGCCCGTCTAGCCCAAGATAGGCCAAAGTGGAGTATTGCATGTCATGAACTGCTCATCCACCTGGGCTCTATCCTTAAGCATCACGGGTCGCCACCCATGGCCAACAGGTGGCCCCATTGGGGGAGTCTTACCCCTCTGCATAGGTGCACTCGGTGCATTCTAACGCCCCAGCCAACAGGGCGGAAAGTTTAGTAAATGACTTCCTGAAATTCGGTCACGTCACAACTTTACTGGGTTTGATGACTCGACCAGTCTTTAGAAAATAACTTCTAGGGTCCAGTGGAAAAAGGGCGGTAGTTCTAGACACCTTGTAGTGCACACCTAACATCAGTGATAGTGTTTCTATTTCTCTAGCAAGTAGGTTTTTAAGGAGTGGAGTTTTTTTTTAAAGTTTTTTTTAATTTTTTTTTTATCTCAACGCTCCCTAATTTTGAATTAAGAGTTTTTCCTTCTCCTAAATCGGTTTGCTTCTTTAGATTATTTTACATGTAAGCTGAAAAAAATGGGTTCGTACTTTTCTTAAAGTTAATGTGCTTAGTGAAACGCAAAGCTTCATCCAGGATTTGAACTTGGTTCATCATGTTCATTTTCTAATATGCTGACTATGACGCTACCCGTGCGTCAGCGAACGAAAATAATGTTTTGAAACCACGCATGTTATGAGCATTTAAACAATGCCGTTTCTATTTGCGTATAAGACGCACTATTTTTCAAGCGTTTTCAGTCCCATATTTAGATGTGCGTATTATACACGAAAACTATATAATTGACTTATTTCTGGCCACGTTCCTCACCCTATTCGAGACTGGTTGACCAAAAGTAAATTATATCTATAATCCAAACTAATGCTTTACACTGTTACAAAGAAATATCCTCTGGAATATGTGTTTGTTTATAATTTTATCCCTCCTCATATGAGCTTATTTTTGCTATAAGCTTGTTAACATGTCCGCGTATTTGCTCTAAAGACAGTGTAAAGTGTTTTTGTTTTGTTTTTTAAGACATAAGGTAAACTAATATCAATTCTTATTTTTAGTCAGTACAAAGAAGATTCCAAAATGACATTTGTTTAGTAGTGAATTTTGGACCAAAAAGTTATAAATGTAAAATAATATAGTTCCGTCCAAAGGATATAAAATAAATAGATCTTATACTCATTTCAATTGAATAATGGTAAAAATTATTCCAAGTGTAAAAGAAAAACTTTTTTGAATTTCTTAAGCCGACTAGAGAAGTGAAATCTCATACCGGACGTAAAATGTTGGCCTCCAGTTTTTTGGCTTTAAATACCTGATGAGTAGGCCTTCCATATAGAACGCTTTGGATCAGAGCGATCTCCAGGCCATATTCACAGGCATCATCTCCAGTACCAGATCCTCCTGTGGATTTTAATATGTGGACTGACACACCAGTGATTAGGTATTTGCCGAGGTTGAACAAAACGTCCGTAGGTTTCATTAGTAACCCCCTGCAGAGCATCTATAATTTCCTGGACGGTCTGTTTAGGCTCAACTGTCGCAAATCGTATGCCTTGATTATTTTTCATGACATCATCAACCATAAGTAAAAAGTAAAGTCGTCGGAGGGGGGGGGGCTAAAGTCAGTATCAACCAGACAGCGAGGGAGTCTATCCCCTTTTCACTAACGCTAGACCAAGGAGATTGTTTTAGCATCTGAGGTGGAACACCACACCTACCATCAGCTCCTCACTTTACCGCACAGATCCCTGTGCTACTCATGCACTGAGTTGACTAGGGGCTGTATCGAAAACATTAAACCTACCATTGGAGAATGGAACTTAAAATACAACAAAAATAGAAGAGATCAGGTTGTGCTGACCCACCTTCACATAGGCCACAGCTACATCACCCATCATCATTTACTAGAGGACAGAGAATCCCCAATACACACTACATGCCAAGAGAGATTTACAGTGAAGCATATACTGCGAGAATGTGTAGACTTTGATCTAGTGCGAACAAAATACTACCAAGCAAATAATTTGAAAAAACTTTTCACGAAAATAAGACCATCCAGGATTTTACATTTCCTAAAAGTGGGATTGTACTAAAAATATGAGCAATTAAATAATAGTTAAAATTTATATATATACTTTTTTCTACCAAACTACCACCATGAACCCCAAATTTAGTCGGCATTAAATGACCCACTGAGGTTAATATGCCGTAACCCAACCCAACCCAAACCAAACCAAACCGGTATTGTGCCCAGAACCTTGTGGTTCCCAAACGGACGCTCTACCGACTGAGCTAAATTCTCAAACTTGGCCACTTGGATTTATTCGGGCCTCCAACTCGGTTCAATCAAAAGGGAATAGTTCGTCCATCGTCTGCGAAACAATTTCCACATCTCAATTTTGTTCGAACCAAAATCAAGGCATTTTTGATAAACAAAGGACTTGGGTTGTTTACAGTATCTACTTTTGCTTAAGTGGTCACCCAATTAAGTATTGAACAGGCTTACTGCTGCTTAACTTCAGTGATCTAGTAGGAACTGGTGCTTTCTGCATGACTTGATCATAGTTTATAATCCTACCTCCTCATGTATTCTACACTTTGATCTTAAAAATGAAATGTAGTGAATAGGACCAGAAACTTGGACAGTGTGAAAAAAATACTTTTATTTCAACAAAATATATAACACGGGGAAAAATTTAACTCAATTTACCTTGATATAAATGGGAAATTTGAGCTTGGTGGTGAGTACACATTCTTATTTAAAAATGGCCTATATTCAAGAGTCTTTAGTCGTTTGAGATTAACGCTTTCTATTCATATCTATTTTACACAAGTATATATATTTGCTATTTGATTTTATATCTGAGGTAGGATTTTATATTTCCCACTGGTGCCAGAGGTCAGTATGTCAAAATCTTCTAACTGGGTCTCTGGCGTGTAAACCCGAAACACCAACAAATGTGGCAGGAGTGGTTGCTTCATCGCTAGCTATTGTGAAAGGCAACACGGGGAAATTGATTAAAGTTGAAACAAATGTCCGGTGTAGAAACCCGTGCCCGTAGAGATAGGCTCGCGACATCCCGAAAATGCGTCTTACATGAATATTAAGTTGAAATAGCAATCATAAACATCAACGGTGAGGCCTGGCAAACGTTGAACATTACTGTACAAAAGAACAACTCAAACAAGTAGATGTATGAGATATATTTCGCCGTGCATTGAGCACATTACCACATTCTGTCGGATTTACTCCAATCCTTCTACCCTCATATGTATACTAGTAATTATGACACACACTATAAGGTTATATAAATAACAAAAACAAAAAACAAATCATTTCAAGAAAGAATGAATATGCCTTGTATTAAAACATTAAAGTGTAGCATAATTGGCGCGCCCTACCCGGGAACACCATATTTGTGGCCTTGTGCCAGACACAGAGAAACCTTAATAGGCTGTAGCATGATTCTCAGACAATTAAGAGGATAATGGAATTCTCATTATCACCTGTGACTGGGTCGAGAGCCAGGAAGTCTAGGATTTTGCTATTAAAATTTATTTTAATCGGTTTGTCAGAAGAAAGGATGGTTGACCCATTGACCTCTTAGGTGACACATGCAATTTGGTAGAACAGTTAGAACCTTCGAAAGGTTCCACGACATTCTAGAAAGTTCCCCACCTATTTCTATATAATGAGGGAACCTTAGATTTTGGACAGTTGGGTTGGCAGAATTTGCCGAGACAGTCGGGTTGACGGGACTTGCTGAGAGCAGTCGGGGTTGGCAGTTTGGCCAAGTTAGTCATAGGCGAGCGACTGAAAAACATGTTAAAGAAATCTCTCTCTCTCTCTCTCTCTCTCTCTCTCTCTCTCTCTCTCTCTCTCTCTCTCTCTCTCTCTCTCTCTCTCTCAATAACTTGCATGAAGTGAATAAATTGATGAAAAGCAACTCATCGTCATCTCAGTTACTACGTGAAAGAAATACTACGAGATGTTTTATGAATGAGATTCCCCTGCTCAAAGATACCCCGTGGAGATAGAAAGTTAGTTGATCGCAACGAAGAACCACTTGTCTTGTAAGGTGATACATTTGCCTGACCAACGAAAGGACAACTAGATTCTGTGAGTGTTGTAAACAAACCCCAGAAGTTTACATGCCTTGTAAGCGTCCAGCGACTTGTGTGAGTTTAATAGTGCACCCAGTGAGTGCACGGTGAAAAGACACCCATTGTGTCAACCACATTGTGATCCCCGCTACGTTACAAAAGTTACAGTAATAAAAGAAGTCAAGATGTAGTGTTCAAAGTTCATCAATATGTTTTTTAAAAGTTCAGCACGATAGAAGAAGAAAGGGTAAAGTTCAGTCTTGTTGAGGAAGAAAGAGTATTGCTTATATATCAGCAGTGAAGTCAATTTTAGAGAGGGTAGGATAGAAAGCGCGTAATTAAAACAGCAGGCAAATAGTAAGAAATCTACTAACGTGGAGTAGTCAGGCGAAGGCTTTTAATCTGCTTTCTTAATCGAAAGCGGCAGTATTGATATCATTTTGTTAGGATCCAAATTAGGTCTTTTGAAAACTTCTTGTTTAAGTGGGAAGGTCGTTGATTGGTCCAAAATTATCATTTTCATAATTTATATTTTTGCTTTATACTTGCGCTGATCCTATGCGCAGAATGCTTATTTTTGTCATTTTTTTTTTGTTTGCTTCTTGATGCGTTAACTTCCGGTTTCCTTCTTATACGTATCACTACACCTTAAGAGGAGAGCTACACAATTAGGGGCACAATAAGGGACATAATCAGGAGTAGCTTATATAGGCAACTGAGCTAGAGCAATAAACTTTTATTACACTATGTAACATATTTGCTTACTTTTAAAGTGTTATTTTTCAATTGCTTATACCTAAAGTAAGTAGCAAAACCTATTTTCTCTTCAAACTTTTTCCAAATCCTTGTGGGAGACCATACTTGGGGGTTGATACGTGAAAGGAATTTATATTAGTCACACATATAGAAAAATTACACACTTCTAACATTTTTATTTATTTTTGTATAACTTTAGTATAAATAGATATTTATCAACATTTTTATTCAGATTAAATCAAAATGAGCAAATTTGCCCATTTCTTTATGTTGAAAATAGGTTGATTTCTAAATTTTTCTTTGTCCAGAGCAGAAAAGCAAAGTTTGAAGGGAATAATGATAATTTTTCATACTTAAGAAACATAACAAATTAAGAAATATACACACACACACACACACACACACACACGTGTGTGTTTATAAATACTGCTAAATATCATTGATAGAGCATGTATATATAAGTTAGAGACATGAAGTCAATGGCGCTTGATAACGGACAGTTTCTTGCTTATGCCATTTTCAAACCAATTGGTTTGAAAATCATATATATATTTATAAATATTATTAGTATCATTATTATATTAAAGCTGAGCGAATCAATTTTTGTCTCCTAAAGGCTTTTTTACGGTTTAGTTTAATGACACGAAAATTATACTAAATTATTCCTTACTTTTAGAATTGGGTTATGTTTGAAAAAAATTCCAATATAATTGGTTCTAATTAGTCGTAATTTTCAATTAAGTAAAAAAACTGACACATCTCTTATTTTACATTCTGCTTATCACTTTCTTCCTCTCTATATGTATATCTTGATTACTTCCTCGTTATATATATTTGTTTCTCTGGGAGAGAGAGAAGAGAAATCTGACGAAATTTTGATTTGATGGACAGAGATGGAAGAATTTGAAATGTATTTGTGTGTTAAATTTCATAAGCAGCAACCCGTAGCTTGA
>CM042156.1:72302520-72422520 GCA_023376005.1 Doryteuthis pealeii
ACTGAATAGCGAGATCAATCCCCTACTCGTGGTGAACGTGAATATACCTACAACCACAGGCCAATATCACAAAGAAAAATTATAAAGATTGAAGCGGTATCTATGAAGACAGAAATGGATAATGAATAAAACGTTCATAAGAGGTTTTATTCCACTGAGTTTTTGATCGGTAGAAGCGCCTCTTTTTATGCCTTTTATATGTCCTTCTTTCTCTCTTTTAAATCCTAGAAATGAATTTTCAATTAGGAAACGAGGAAATCGGAATTGGCTTATATACCTAACTGGTAAAAATGTGCTAAACAAAAGATGGGAATTAGTTTTTTAAACGAAGTCACATTAACAAATTTCTTTTATATCATCTACCACCTGACCCTAGTTAATTCCATATTTTATACCCTTCTATTTGAGAGAGAGAGAGAGAGATATGAAAGAATGAATGAAAACGAATGAATGAAATGAATGAATGAATGAATGAATGAATGAAAACGAATGATGAATGAATGAATGAATGAAAACGAATGAATGAATGAATGAATGAATGATTTTATTTCGTTTTTATTCAAATTTTGTTTTTCTTTTGTTTGAATGTCCCAATCACTAATAACTAAGCATATTATATTTTTTCAAGTAAATGTCTTGCTAAAGATCCCACTATACGAACTTATCTCCAGCTATACAAAAACTTTTTACTATACTCCTGTCTGATGATTGTGCGAAACACATTAAACTTGAGTAACTGAATTATAGTATCATTTTTATAATCTTAGGTTTTATACCTGCTCTTTCAGTAAAAACACTTTTCTTATTTGCAGTCCTTCATTTATATATATATATATATATATATATATATATATATATATATATAATTATATATATAATGCAAAATATCGCTGGTTCTATAAAAGGGTGATCACAGGAAATTCTTCTAAAGATCATATAAAATAAACTATCTGATTTTAATAAAACTTTCGGTATATGAAGTAATAAAAGACGAACTTTTATTGTAAATAAATGTACACTAAATTGAAAAGGCTAATAATTTTTTTCGTTAGGTTTTGTTTCGCGCGTTGATCCCCGTACCAAGATTTTTTTTTTTTTTTTTTGTACATAAATAAATTTTACATTTTTCGAAAGACAATCTAATGACGGAACATATGTAAAAAAAAAGATAAATCGCTAATAAATCGGTTTTGGAAATAGGGCATCTTAAACATTGAAACTTAAATCTCGTAAATAAGAAAAAATATGTATTTTTTTTTTTAATTTTTTTTTTTTTTTTAATTGTTAGATTATTTTCAAAAGAATTTTATATTAAAAGTTCCTATTGTCTACATTTTTATTTTATTTTTCAGGGATTTTTAAAAATTTATAAAATATAAAATAAATACTTTTCTTTAATGTACAGCAAAATCGTATTTATTTAATCAAAGAAAATATTGTATAAAAAATATCTTGCTAAAAATAATGACATGATATATCGGTTTTTATATTATAAATTTTTTGAAAATAATGTTTGAATTAAAAATTGTCGTCATTCTTATTACGGATAAAGAGAAATAAAAACTGGGTTTTGGGGAAAACTGTTGTTGTTTTCACTATGTTCTGGGTTCATAAGTTAATAGGTTCGAATCCGTGACGCGTGTTTAATTATACTCTGTAAAATAAAACTCAAACAAACAGTATTTGAAGAAATTTATTATTTTATTTGGAATCAAATAATTCTCCCGTTTATATCCAGAAAGCAGATATTACCGTTCAGTTAAAATTTTATTATAAATAATTTCTAACATTCTAATTCTGATTTTCCCAACTTTCTTTTTCAATAATATTAAGAGTTAAATCGTGAGGCATCAAGGAAATGCTTAATTAGTAATTTGTTTTTGCTTCAGAAAATCATTTTATACGTATAGTCCTCCATACTAAGAAAAGGTGCACACGTCAAGATGCAATAACTGTCAACAAAGAGTGGGAATTTACGGCAATTTACTTTAAAATGCAAAAATTTAGGTTTTATGTAAGAGAAATTTATTTTTTATTTTTTATAACACATAAACTTGGAATTGTTCTTATATTAAACGTAAAAGAAAACATTAAAAAGTTAATTTTCCATTTTTTATTGACGTTTTAAAATATTAACAATTAAGCGGACATTCTGAAAGTCTGCGGTTTGCACATCCATATATATATATATATATATATATATATATATATATATATATATATATATATATATATATATGCTTTATATATCAAACAAAACAAACCCACCTTAAACAAGATGAACTTTGAAACCAGTCAACATGTCCTTAAATGCCTATAATTTCCCGCCAATCCTCCTTCCACCATTCCCCTTATATTCTTACAAACTTATGAGTCCCCCCTCCTACAAATTGCTACGAATTTCGTTTAAACGGAACTCGTGAACCCCTCCTCCTACTAATTCCCACTGCTACTGCTCGTTTTAAAAGCGAGACAACGGAAACATTCCACCAGTTTCACACCTGATGATCGCACAAAGACGTGCAGAAAGCGGTTGTGATAGAACCTTTGGTGGATTGCTACACCAATTCCACCCAGATATCAAAAAGATGGCCAGACAGTTAGAAAGAATCGAACAAAAACTTGTCAGAGTTTAACAAAACATGTTTAATAATTTATATATATATATATATATATAAGAAGGTGATTTACTGGGGAATACAATATCAAGTTAATCATAACTTTAACCATCGATACAATAATTAACCGAATGAGTTGGGGGGTTATAAAGCAGAAAGAAAGATGGGTACCCTACTTAGGTTTCACCAAATCGGATCATTAGGGTTAACAGTGATGAATTAATCAAATAGCATCATTATCTGTAATTTATAGGTCTTTCAATCATACCATGAAATGGTCCCAAAGGAATTTTGATTTAAATTTAACCTTTTTTTTGTTTTCCAATTTGCAGTGAGCGCTATCAAGAGTACAGCCGTCAATATCCAAATGACAGTGTCATAGAACTTCAAGATCGACGGAGATCGCACTGGGATCAGCTAGATTATCGCAAAAAGGCACCTTACTACCAAAGAGCACGGGATGCATCCTGCGTCCAGTACAATCATTCTGCAGATTCTGCAACACGTAAGTTTTTATGTAATTTTGTACTCCATTACAAAATCAGATTCATAGTTTAAGGTAAAGTCTAAGATATAACCTATTAGGTTTTCAGCCAGCATGACTTCAGACACTTTATTTTTAGTGTCCTGTTGGTGGGTCTTAGAATACACTGACTTTATCCTCTAGAGAGGGGTAAGATCCCCCACCACCAAAAAAAAAAGGGGGTAGTATCCTGGGTATGTCACTAAACTATATCTGATGGCAAGGCTACAGTTCTGGAAATTTGAGGATTATAGATGGTTTGATTTGGTTGGTTGGGTTTTACGGCATGTCAACCCCTTGGGTTATTTTATGCTGAATATTTCTATTGGTAATTAGGTATTCAAACATGTTTAGGGGTTTATTTGTTGTAATCAAGTTTTCTGTTGAGAATTTTAACATCAAGAGAATGAGTGGGTGATTTTTGTAGGTCTGTGAACTTACATCCTTGATAAGAGGCAGGTTCTTTTCAAAAAGTTTAATATCCTCTTGGGATTTATTTTTCCAAATAGTTTGTCCATGCTGTCAACATTGTAGTACCCGATTCATTGCCATTACTCCCAGGTCCACTCTGACCTGGAATGGTAATACCTGTTAGGATCCCATCTATGGGTCAAATAGAACTGTTTAGAATTAATTTGTATTAGATAGGAATACCTGATATAATATAACCATGGGCAAAAAATTTATGAAGCTCCACAAAAAAGTAAAAATGGAGCCACATGGTGTAATGGTTTGAGTCGTATGAAATAGACTCGTCGACCCAAGTTAAAATCCTAGATGAGGCTGTCTACATTTCCATAGTGCTAATACTCCTGGGAAAGGTGTGCATCCACCTGCTCTCCCTCTAGTTATGGGTAAATAGCAAGGCAGACTGGGCTCTTTAACCTTGGTTAGGCAACCAGTCTAGGAGAAGGAAAACTCTGAATTCAAACTTGTTAAACTTCACCTAAAATGACCTTGTGTCACATCCTGCTCATGCAGAGAGGTTGGTAAATATGTTCACAAAAAAGGAAATATAAACATACAATGTTAGTCATTTTGGAAGTGTGGGGTTTAATAGTTTCATCTTAGGAAATGGACTCCGCAACCAGAGTTCAAATCTTGGATGAAGTAGTATTATCTGTGTTATTTGGACTATTGTCCTCATCTTCATTGTTATCTGTACAACATTTAAACCGATGTGCCCTCCGGCCTTCTTTAGGTATTTCTTTTCGAACTCAGGAACCTTCTTGGTCGTAATCGGGAACCGTCACGGAACTTTGAACTTACCCCTGTGGACTGAATAAAGGGTTATCTTGTTCTTATCGACTGAATAAAGGGTTAAGTTCGAAGTTCCATGATGGCTTCCGATTACGACCAAAAGGTTCCCAAGTCCAACAAGAAATACCTGAAGAAGGCTAGAGGGCACATCGGCCGAAACATACAGATAACAATGAAGATGAGGACAATAGTCCAAATAATGCAGATAATATTAATCATCAAGCCTCATCTCAAACATTCAGAGAAATTGGATGAAGCAGTTTGCATTTCACATAGAGCTAATACCCTTGGGAAAGATGTGTATCTAACTATTCTCCCTCCAGCTATGGATGAATAGTAGGACAGACTGCTCCTTAACCTTGGTTAGGCAACCAGTCTAGAAGAAGGAAAACTGAATTCAAACCTGTTAAACTCCACTTAAGAAATTGACCTTATGTTGCATCCTGCTTGTGTGGAGGGGTTGGTAAATATATTCAATGTAGGTAATTCCCTAACATCTAGACAGGTTGACATGCCATTAACATCAATCAATCTTCATTCTTAAGCTATAATTACTTTAGTTTTACATTTGTCTTAAGCCAAATACAGGGTGGCTACCTTTTACGGAAATTTAATACAACCAGTTATAATAATCTTATTATAATGGAGATAATGTAACTATCTGTCTGCATTTAAAATCCTAGAATATGTATTATATATCTGTAAGATGGTTGGAATAATTTACATAATGATTTTAACAAAACTGGGTTTAATAGATAATCATTTGCTGTTACTCATTTCTAATACTATCATGTTAATCTCAAACATATTTAAAGCAATTCTATTTATGATTTTAAATAGAAAACCGATTAAAACAATGTTAAAATAGTGTAATATTTTTATATTTGCTCTTATTAAGTTTCATTAGTCTTTCTAATTCAGTATAATATTTTATTAGTATTATCTGCATTATTCAGACTATTGTCTCCATCTTCATTGTTATTTGTACAACGTTTCGGCTGATATACCCTCCGGTCTTCTTCAGGTATTTCTTGTCGGACTCGGGAACCTTCTTGGACTCGGGAACCTTCTTGTCGTATTCGGGAGCCATCACGGAACTTTGAACCTAACCATTTATTTATTCCACGGGGGTATCCTGTTCTCATTCCGCTAACCATAGCTGGGGTAGGAGTTGTGTTAATTAATTATTTTTCTAACTGCTTTCACTCAGGATTGAACTCGGGTTCCAGAGATAACTGTCATTTAGAACTGTCTTAACCTAACTGCCTTATCCACACGGCCATGTGTCCAATTGGACAATTGAGTGTGAATATTTTATTACTTTACAACTTAAATACTTGTGCCCAGTGGGTGCATACTTTTGCTAGTATCCATAATTAATTTTTTTTTTATTAGGCTGACTATTTTTCTCGGCTGTGTCTTCATTCTTTTTCCTGTAATTATGAGATTAGAGGTTCCAGATTGTGTTTATTTCTATACAGGGTTTATGTCTTGTTGGCAGGTCTTTGAATACACTTACTAAATCCCCACCCACCAAAAAAGTAGCTTTCCTGGATATGACATTAGAGTGTATCAGATGGTGAAGCTCCAATTCTGAGCTCTGAAGTGTGGAGTTACCCCTTCATTCCATTACTCCCAGGTCAACACTAATCTGGAGTGGTAGTTTAGTACTTGTTAACTCTTAACATCCTGTTGAGAATTTTCCAAGCTCAGAGCCCAATTTCTCTAAGGATTTATCAATAAATGGTTAAAAATGGCCTTTTCATTTCAAGTTACTTATTTCATATAAATCAAAGACTGCTAAATATGTTTAATATTACATTTAAACAAAGGCAATTGTTTGGGGCAGATTAGGAAAACAAATGTGACTTCTGGCCGGGTGGAATGAGGCGGTATATATATTTACGAACCCCTCACACGAACAGGATGTGACACAAGGTCAATTTCTTAAGCGGAGTTTAACAGGTTTGAATTCAGAGTTTTCCTTCTCCTAGACTGGTTACCTAGCCATGGTTAAAGAGCCCAATCTGCCCTACTATTTATCCATAGCTGGAGGGAGATAGGATTCATACCGTTCCCAAGGGTATTAGCGCTAAGTGAAATGCAATTACCACATCCAGGATTTGAACTCGGGGCAACGAGTCCATTTCCCATGACTTTAACCATTGCACCACGCGTTTCTGGAATGAGGCGGTATAGGATGTTAAGAGTTAAGGTCGCATGTGTAGATGTATTTATTTGACTCCCTGGAAAATCAGTTTACTGTGGATGTACCTAGCGGGGATCAAAACTCCCTTATGGTGGGGGTAGGGGAAAATTGCTTAGTTCTATTGTCATTCACCTTCAGATGTACCTCAGGCACTGAACAATAAACTTAGCCCTTATCCCTTTTAGGCAAGAGGGCAGATGCTGTCTGGTGAGGGGAAAGCCCCTGTGACTAAGCTGTTATTAATTCTCATCCACCTGACCCAAACATATTTTGATTATTCTGTTTGAAATTTATAAGTATTGGATAGGAATATATGAAACTGTACAAATATGTAAACAATTTATTTTTAGTATTATCTGAGTTATTCGGACTATTGTCCTCATCTTTATTGTTATCTGTACAATGTTTCAGCCAATATGCCCTCCGGCCTTCTTCAGGTATTTATCGGACTCTGGAAACTTCTTTTCGGACTCGGGAACTTTCTTGTCGTAGTCGGTAACCTTCTTGTCATAATCCTGAAGAAGGTCAGAGGGCATATTGGCCGAAACATTGTACAGATAACAATAAAGATGAGGACAATAGTCCAATTAACTCAGATAATACTAATCATCAAGCCTCATCTCAAACATTCAGAGAAATTTACTTTTATTAGAGAAAAAGAAATGGTTGCTATAGAATGCTGAAAAATAGTTATGATTATAATCAAACATTTACAAATGAATCAAATTTTGGCATTAAATAACCCATTAGGAGATGATATACCATTAAACAGATGAATCCCCCTCACTCTCTAATACTCAGGAATTAAGGATGGAAGCCAGATTTGTAGGTATGGGGTTAATTTTCAGCTGCAAATTTTCTATCATTTACAGAGATGGATTCTCTAAGTATTTGATAAGCATATTTTTTATTGGAAAACCATTTACATTACCAAAGTAATTTTGGAAAAATGAAGTCCCCATCCAATTTTCATATTATGCCCTACTGATATTTCCAACATTCAATAAAAATAAGATAAATAAATGGAATGCTTTAGATTAAAACTTTTAAAGTTTGTTTATATAAGTATTATTCAATAATACATTCTGATTTTGTTTTCACCCCCACCCCATTAAAGATCTTTTTTATTTACTCAATTTATTTTAAATAACTTTGCTTTTATTTCAAGTTAGAAATTATATAATATTTAGTCAAAATTCTGCAATATTTTGATATCTGCTTGTTTTCAGCATGTATATCTCATGACTGAAGCAGTACAAGCCATGGTAGGTAGTGTTGTGGTAGTTGGTGCACCAATATGTTGTGCATTGCTTCACTCTATGATTTAAAAGACAGTTAAATGAATGTGTAATATAGGCTAATTTGGGAACTTAAGCTTTATGAGTTCAAACTTGGTCATAACACAGGTGGAAGCAACAAAAGACATTTGTTGGGTGAAAAATGCAGTTGATCACATTACAATAACCAGATGGTTGAAGAAATTTTACTTGTGACAATCAGGCAAGGTCAGGGAGGACTTGATCTGTGGATTCTGAGGCTGGGCTCAAAGCTATTGAGCTGAATCCAACAAGTAGTACTCGGATCACTAGGCCAGATTAACACTAGGTCTTTTTAACTTTATAAACTGAAGCTCATTTGGGGACATGTGTAAAAAAAAAAAAAAGAAGTGCCATTAGGAACGATGGCCTGCTGAAATCATGTGATTTATTTTACCTCAATTACCAGTTCAGAAGGTGAGGCTCCTAAATGCAAGGCATCTCATATTAAAGGTGACACTGAACTATCTCAGCAAAAGCATCTGGGGCTGCCGATTGTGCTTTACATTATCAAAACTAGTACAAAATAAAAAAAACGCATCCAGGCAATGTAAAAATAGATTTTTGAAACATATTGCCTGAGGGGTGGGAGTAAAAAATTCAATGTCAGCGAGTTTGTACCCTAAGTAAGTAAAATCATCAAATTCATTAAAGGATTAAAAGATAAAACAATTTGAATTGTAAACTTTAAATATGTATTAAAATAAAACAAACTATATATAGATATATAATACCAGTCATGTATTAATTAAAACTTGTTTTAAAAAAACAATGAGGACTATTTAATGTTGCATGTTCAAATTTTGGGTGTATTTATTCTGTTATGACGGTTTTGGGTAATGTGACGTAAGCAGTGATGTAGTTTTTGTTACAGACAAAAACCGAAAGTGATTCTCCATTATTAATAGATATTGCAAAACTTTGGACTTGCCCTATTACTAATAATAGCAGTATTGCAGAAAATATTAAAAAGATGAACAAGTGCTTCTTAAACCCTTTGTGTACAATTAATCTGAAAAAAATGTTATTGCTTGGAAATGTTTTTAAATTTTTACTTAATTTCCTTCCAGAAAAGACTGCGAACACTGCAAGTGAGAGAATTGAATCACGGCTGAAAGGAAAATCAAGAAATGAACAACCAACTCAGTTAGCACACAAAGAAAGCATCCAGAAACATTTTAACTTCAAACTTGAATTTGATCAAATGGTCAAGGACTTGATTTGGGGTCGGCCAGTACATTTTGAGAGTACTTCCCATTCTGAGAAATTGACCCAAATTCTCAAAGATCTGGCAGATTTAGAGACTTCAGGAAAACTGATTTGTGTCATCAAGTAAAATACTTCATGAAACAAAAATCAGATTATCTTGATGGCTGTGTTATACTTCCGTTTTTGAGGAAGCTTAAATTTTCCTCTTGAAAGATGGAAATCAAAGACTGTATATTCTCTTCATTTTATGTTCCCCTGTATTTGATGACTACCTCAGACAAAAGATGCAACAGTTGTGTTATATTGACAGATGTTTAAGTATATTTTATATATTAAGTATTTGAAATGTTTTAATGAAAAGACTAATGAAAAAAGATTATTGTTAATATGTATTAATTTTTATTTTCTTCCCAAAAACCAAAATTGGATGTTTTATTTTTTAGATTTGTAAATAAGTGATTGAAATTAATCTGTCAATGCGTTCTGAGTTATCAGAGACAAGACACACTTGGAGGAAGATCCTGGCTGAAGCAGTAATCAAAATAACTAAGATGAAGATACCTGTTAGAGTATGGCTTAGCTCAGTTGGTAGAGCATCCGCCTTGAAATAGCAAGGTTCTGTTAGCTTGAGTTTCACAGTTTGGATAATTTGATCTGTGCAGTAAAGCAGTATCTGGGAACTGATAGTAGGTGTGGCACACCACCTCGGAAAAACAATCTCCCTGGTGTAGCACTAGTGAAAAGTGGATAGACTCCTTTGCTGTTTGGCTGATACCGACCATAGGCCACACTGACAACAATAATTTCACAGACCAACAGTGAATGTTCAATAACTGAAAAATAAATAAATGAATAAATAAAAAAAATAGAGTTGTTCAATAAGAAAATCTGTTTTATCAGAAACTAACGTCATTTCAATTGAATTTAATTTTCAAATTTGATATAATTTTCAAATCAATTATTGAGTCTGGTTGATATACAAACACCAAATTTTAATGTGGTAGGGAGTGTACTACTAACTATCATTCCCACATTTACTGTCATATTAAAAATATTAAAATTAGTTTACCTGTACTGTCAAAAGATGACAGTTGAATTTTTAATATCTCTGGTACTAAAAGAATATTCTATTTCTACTTTGCTTTGGAAGAGTCCATACATATAGATCAGCAATTTATCTAGCTGTGAAGTAGACTCTTCTGGGGATGTTAAAAAAGAAAAGAAAAAGTGTCATGTACAAATATTCTTAAATTAACCCCTTTCAATTGGTGACACTACATATTTAGTTCCATTTGTATTCTATTTTTGATGGGTATTTTGCTCTCATCAATTGATAAAGACTATAAAGATGTATGCAAAAAAAAAAGAAAGATACTTAATGTTTTTAACATAAATTTCAAAATGTGCAGTTCAACATGCTATTAGGACACTCCGCAAGAAATTGTCGCATATTTTATTACTTTTCAGGTTGTATCAACATGCAGTGTTTAATTGTATTTCTATTTTCTTTTAAAGTAAATACTAGATATTTCTAAAATGTCATAAAAAAAGGAGATGAATTTTGAAAAAGGAAATGTACAAAGATTCAACAATGTTAACCTTGAAGTTTTTTTTTTTTTTTTTTTTCTTTGAGGAATTAGAGAATTCTCATGACCAGATTCTAACAATTTTAAGCATTGAGAGTAACAAAGATAATTTACATGAAAATAATCTTGATGTTAATATTCAAATGAAAGATATATTTGAATTCTTTGGGAATCCTTTTGAAATATTTGAGTCTTTCAATTGAACTGATCATCATTAATGCATGACTACAGCACAGATGCCTTTTGATTCTCTCTTGCTATCTGTCTCAAGTGGCCATTGCACTTGGCAAGTCCTCTGTGCAGACACTGGATGCCATCTAGATTGATTTTAATGACACCTCAACCTATCCAGGGTTATTTTATGCCAAACCGTAAATTGTGAAGGATGGTTAGATTTATTGTTATATATAAGTTGTCTGCAGTTGTTTGTTGCTAAATGGATTTGGAATCCTATTGAGGATGCCATCTAGAGCTGATGAATATAAATTATTGCTGGTCAGCCAACACTGGTGTGTCCATGCGTAAGAGTCCACAGAAGAATGTAATTTATGAATTCATTCCTACTTCTCCAGCATATATTGCTTGTCTTACTTGAACAGTTTATGAGATGGTAGGTAGATGTATAACTGCAATTTTGTAGGTTACTGCTTCCAGTTTTTCTTCAATGCAGCAATCTTGTGTAGTTCTCATCTACAGCTTTTTCTTCAAGCATATTGGGTAATTTATGAGGAAGTGCGTCCTGGTCTCCTGCCTCAGAAATTGCTACCTGGTGACTATTAAAATAACGTCCCCAGCTATGTTGTCTCGGCGATGTTACTTGAAAGAAAACAACCAACTTAGGGCGTTAAATGTATTTTAGAGGGGGGGGGGCTTCTCTTTTTTTATATGGAGATGGGTGGATAGATATATATAAACAAAGTAAAAAATAAACAAATTGAGGTAGATAGACAGATATCCATCTTCATATCTAAACAAGAATTACGACAAATTTCTATAAATAAATTTCTAAACAAATTATGATAAATAAATAAGTTACGACAAAAAAAGAGAAGCCCCTCCCCCTCTAAAATACATTTAACGCCCTAAGTTGGTTGTTTTCTTTCAAGTAACACCACCAAGACGACATAGCTGGGGACGTTATTTTAGTAGTCACCGGATAGCAATTTCTGAGGCAGGAGATCGGGATGCACTTCCTCATAAATTACTGCATATTGTTAGTCAAAGTAGTGCAGCCATACAGTAGTACTAACATAGAAGAAGTTAGAATTCCGATTTTATTTAATCACCAGTCCATTGAACTGATTGATAAGGGAAACAAATAAACTGCCAAATATGTTAACCCCTTCTGTTTCACTTTTTTTTTTTTTCAGTTACCTGTCCAAAACAAGGCAGGTTTTTTATTTTTATTTGCTGAATTATCCCTTTTATATTTGATTAAGTGAATTTGAGAATATTTCTTTTAAAATTATCAATATTTTTTTAAAGTTGTATAGGTTTGAAATTTATCCTGTTATTATTATTATTGTGAGTATTCTCGGTATAGTCATTTTATACACACACACACACACACACAGAATTGAAGAAAAAAATTATATAAAAATCTAAGTTTATTTGTAATTATGCCAAAAACGATTTCATTAGCATTTCTCACAGCATTAGTTTTGTAACAAATGCCATCTATTGAGAGAAATATAAACTAAAACACTCACCGAGTACTCAAGACTCATAGAAAACAGGAAATTATCGGTGACTGAAGTCTCTTAGACTAGTAAATTTAGTTTCAGTGATAGAACGCAAATACTCAGGATTGTAAAAAAAAAAAAGTATGTTCAGAATATTTATCCTGTGAACATTCTGGATAATCAGGAAAGATGTTAATGACAAGAGCACAAAAAATGCATTTTATATAGAAAGATAAAAGTGGAATTCGTTTCATACTTGCACCTGTTATGCTTCAACAGAAAGTGAAGAAAACAAATATCAATAAAAACCATTCAACAAATCAGCTGCTCTTGTTTTTGGTGAAAAAAATTGTGAAGAGATTAATTCAAGTTGATATTAAAATATTTGCATTTTTCCAATTTACACAACACTAAAGAACCTGTATGCGAGATTAGAAAACTCTTAGATCTTTTCTATTCAAATCTAATTCCATCTCAGAAAAAAATATGAGTATTGATGATTGTCTCTTTCTGTAAAAAAATAAAAATAAAAATAAATATTCCTTTGAAATTTTTGCTAAATGAATCTGGTTACACATGGAACAAGATGATCTAAAGAAACAGTCTCATAAACCTTTGTTAATGAGTTTGATTCTCATTGGGTGCTCCATACTTCTGGCCTTGTGCCACATCTAAGCTAAGCTTAGTAAATAACTATTATATGCAGAATGTCTATGCAACTGTAACAATTTATTTATCAAGGCTTCTTAATATGATAATATAAGATGCAACAAAAAAACTCATCTCCTCTGGGAAGAAAAGGTGAGCGTGCATCAATTTTAAGTAAAAAAAGTAATAAAAAAATGCATCTCAAACGGAAAAACAAAATCATTTTGAATATCAAATCTGATTCCACAATAGGAAAACATTACCATTGCTGGGAAAAGAAATGAAACCAACAGTTTATATCAAGTATGGGAAAAAGAAATTTGATTAGATGGATCAAATTACTTTAGCATGCATCAATTGTCAGTAAAGGAATTAAAAAATCAAAATTTCTTCAGGATCCTCAAAATTTGCATCCAGAATTCACTGTAAAAGAAAAAAAAAAATTGCGCAAAATTTTTTTTCTGTAGCTTATTGAAGAACTGTTCAGGTTACATGATAATGATGTCTATTGCAGCGCTACCTAAAGTGGTGGTACGCAAATTCTCAATTGCTGGTTTCCAGTTTCGCATTATCATAATATATAAAACATGTAAGTAAAGTAAGACTGGCTTATTGTCGGTATCAGTCATACATCCAAGCAGTCTATCTCCTTTTCACTAGTACTAGACTAGAAAGATTGTTTTTGCATCTGAGGTAGAACACCACACCTACCATCAGCTCCCTACTTTATAGCACAGACCCAGGCTGTGTTACTCATACATCAAGTTGATGAGAACTGATATCAAACCTTGAACCTTGTGGTTCTGAGATGGAGGCTCTAACGACTGAGCTAAGTATTGTGCCAATTGTATCAACTTTTATTATATCCATTATATTTTTCTGGTATGAATTAACATTACTATGGATATTTAAACAATATTTTCTCGAATCATAAACAAATATTAATATGGTTCCAGTATGCTACAACAGATAGAGAAGCATTAGTTTATTGGTGTGGTCAGGCTGGAGTTATGCCCCCTTATTTCTAGAAAGAAGACATTTTCCAGTACTGTCCACTAGGGAAGGTTGATTTTATTTATTTATTTATTGAAATCATTCTCTTTCATTAGATCTATTGACGTTTGTAGTACATAATATAGACATGTTCTCAATTGATGATTCAACAAATAGTCAGAATCCAAGAAGTTGTGGATCAATTTATCCAAAAGCCATTCTGATTTTTCCAAAGAACTTTCTCAACTTCATCTCAATTATGATTGGGAAGAGCATTATAAATCTTAGCAACTATAATAGTAAGAATAGCCATTCTTCAGAAAGGGGAAGATGCAGCCTTAAGCAACTATTTTCTAAAAAAAAAAAAAAATCAAACTAAAATTTTCTTTTTTTGAATGAAGCTAGAAATTCACTCAATTTGTTATCTATCAATAATGGAGATTCGGTCTCTATTTGTCTGTAACAAAAACGTCACTGTTTACATCACAATTACAAAAGTCATCAATACATAGAATAAAGAACAATTATTACTAATAAAATAAATAAAAGATATTCCTTATAATTCAATGTTTGAATCCTTTACATTATTTAAATAATATATAGTTTATTATTATATAAACTATGAAATTAATTAAAAAAACTGTATTACTTTAAATAGAAAAAATTACTTGTGAAATTTGTAATCAATTCTAAAAATTACTTTTTTACTCTCACATTTTTTCAGTAACAAGAAATTAACTAAAAGTTTACAAATTTTATATCTTAGGATATCCGTAAAGCGTATGGTTTGCAAGGAAGAATAATGGACAAGATTAATTTGATAAAAATCGTTTATTGAAATAACGAGTGTGAAAATTGTTGTTGTCGCCGTAGATAACGGTAGTAGTTCTCTGGAGTGGCCGAGGGGTCGGTGAGGTGTGGGTATCGTATGATACGTCGGAATCTCTCTTGGCCTGGTGCAAGGCGTGAGGTAGAAGTTGAGTTGATACGGTCACTTGGTGTAGGGACCAAGTCAGGAATATCTCAGTGGAATAGTGATGGCCAGGGAAGGTAGTAGTGGCCGAGGGAGTTGAGTTCGTCTCGGTATGAAGTGTTGTAAGTGGATACGGTCACTTGGTGCGGGAAATAAGTCAGGAATATCTCAGCGGGTTTGTAGCGGGTAGCGCTGTAGTGGTCAGGGGGATAAGGATGTCGCCTGGCTACGGTGAGGTGTTGAAGTAAGGCTGAGTGTCCGGGTGGGCGAGGGTGTGCGTGGTGGTGGGTGCGTAGCAGTTCCTTGATCCTCTCGTCTGGTGATATTCTCGGTTCCAGGCCGTCCGTCCAACTGCCGATTCTCAAAATACCCGAGCTTATATGCTGGTAGATGGGCTCCAGAATGCTTTTGAGGTGTTTAGCGGGAAGATTTTTCATTGGTTGAAAATCCGGATTCCTTACAATATTATTTTTTGTTTATTTTTGAATTCCTCTCAAGCGTAACTCAATCCGAGCCTATGCGCAGAACTGCGTCGAATTGGTCACTTCGTGAGAGGGTACCATTGAGTTCACATCCGTTTGTTGCCTCCGACTTGAGTTTTGATGTTTTATGGTAGCGAGGTGTATTTTGTGAGTAAGCATTGTGAATCAAAAGAGATATCTTCTCTCTGATATAACAAAGCTCCCCAAGATATCAATTTGATTCACAATGTGTATGTATGGTTAGTAGGTGGTGTGTTGACGGATGAATAAATTAGAATTCTTTTAAGACGTGTATGAAATAGGCCTAATATTAGTATTATCGATATAGGTTTTACTTTGGTTTTATGTTGTTGATGTAGGTTGTGAGTTGACTTATTTGCCCCATAACGAGGTGGAGGCGGGAGATAATGTGCATTCATGTGAGTGTCACATGATGAAAATGGTGAGAATGTTGGTCTTAGTACAAAATTTTTTTTGTTTCGCTTCCATTTTTAGGTCAGTCCCTTCGTTGGTTAGGGTGGCGTGCGTTGAATGGTGATTTTGCTTTGGGAGATAGTTTATCGACATCATTGGGTTGATATTCGTGGTTTTCTCTTCACGTGGTTTTGGGAGATTGAAGTTGGAGCTAAGATGTGGGGATAATTTTCGTCTTTCTCTGTGGTGGAGAGATATTTGCTGGTTTACCCCACCGATAGCTTTGGTCGTGTGGTCTCTTTCGCCTGGTGTGGTAGAAAAGTATCGCTTGAAGCTAATTATGATGGCTAACGTGTAGCGCAGAGTGACGAAGACGAAGGCTACTTTTGGAAGGAGTTTTTCGTTCGCTAACACTAGAGTGGATGTACCTGGATTTGGAAAAAATGGTGTGAGTTTTTCCTGAAGGGGTATTGTCTGGATGGCGATTATGGAGTTGGGGTAAGGCATGGGGAATACAGTCCTGATGCTTATGGATGGTTTGTCATCATCCGTCCGAGCTAGTAGTGGTTGTGAATATGGGCAGTCGCGTCCGTGTGAGCGAGTGGGGTCCAAGTAATTCTTGCTTATAGCGGGTTCTTTAGCGTGCTCGCATTCCTGTGGTGTGGTGGTGGCAATCGTTTGTACGGGATATCCCGTTCTGGTATTTTCGTCAGTAGTAGTAGTAGGGGTCATTATTTTGGTTGTACTGCTGTCGTCAGTCTCGTTGCCATGGGTCGCTATGGTATTTACGTCAGTTTCAATCACTGTGCTGGTTGTGGAATCTTTTGCAGTATGTGTAGTGTTGTGTGAGGCTGTGTTGTCAATCTTGTTGCCATGGGTCGCTATGAGGTATGCCTTTAGTTGTTCAAAGGTGGATGTGTCCTGCTTGGACTCTATCATCTGTTCAAATATGCTGTAGTCGAGTAAATCCTTGGCAGCCTTGACGAATTCGTTCTCAAGGTCAGGATACACGGCAATCTCGGGCGTGACGTGGGTCGTATAGGTCACGTTCAGGCTTGTGATAAATTGATTCACGTCATCTCCCGGACTGAATTCGTTTTTCAGTCTCATAACGTCAAGTATGGATTTGAGACGCCTTGATCTATCTTGGATGTCGACTATCTGGGCTATTGGTGGTATTGTCGGCTTGGCATGATCCAGGGCTTCCATCATCCTGTGTAAGTCGGCTTTCAAAAATTGTATATTTTCTGGTTTTGGGGGTGTGGGGCGAGTTCTTAATTCTTGGAGGAACTTCATCTGGTCTCTAATAAAGTCGAGAATTTCCGAGCGAGTTAATCTTGTATAGTCCATGTTCTCCATTGCAACACGCTGACACCAATGATATATCTTAGTTATCCCACTTCTGACACCAGTGTTATATCTTAGTTATCCCATAAAGCGTATGGTTTGCAAGGAAGAATAATGGACAAGATTAATTTGATAAAAAATCGTTTATTGAATTAACGAGTGTGAAAATTGTTGTTGTCGCCGTAGATAACGGTAGTAGTTCTCTGGAGTGGCCGAGGGGTCGGTGAGGTGTGGGTATCGTATGATACGTCGGAATCTCTCTTGGCCTGGTGCAAGGCGTGAGGTAGAAGTTGAGTTGATACGGTCACTTGGTGTAGGGACCAAGTCAGGAATATCTCAGTGGAATAGTGATGGCCAGGGAAGGTAGTAGTGGCCGAGGGAGTTGAGTTCGTCTCGGTATGAAGTGTTGTAAGTGGATACGGTCACTTGGTGCGGGAAATAAGTCAGGAATATCTCAGCGGGTTGTAGCGGGTAGCGCTGTAGTGGTCAGGGGGATAAGGATGTCGCCTGGCTACGGTGAGGTGTTGAAGTAAGGCTGAGTGTCCGGGTGGGCGAGGGTGTGCGTGGTGGTGGGTGCGTAGCAGTTCCTTGATCCTCTCGTCTGGTGATATTCTCGGTTCCAGGCCGTCCGTCCAACTGCCGATTCTCAAAATACCCGAGCTTATATGCTGGTAGATGGGCTCCAGAATGCTTTTGAGGTGTTTAGCGGGAAGATTTTTCATTGGTTGAAAATCCGGATTCCTTACAATATTATTTTTTGTTTATTTTTGAATTCCTCTCAAGCGTAACTCAATCCGAGCCTATGCGCAGAACTGCGTCGAATTGGTCACTTCGTGAGAGGGTACCATTGAGTTCACATCCGTTTGTTGCCTCCGACTTGAGTTTTGATGTTTTATGGTAGCGAGGTGTATTTTGTGAGTAAGCATTGTGAATCAAAAGAGATATCTTCTCTCTGATATAACACAAATAAATAAATACTTACGATTTTAGGTAAAATTTATGTGTAAAATATTCAAAATGATTATTTAATTGATAATTAATAAATGTGCGCACCATTTTATTTGATGAGGACAGAACTAAGTTTCCATTTCAAATTGTTGTTGTTTTTATTTTGTACTCCTTTAATAAATTTGATAATTTTACTTATTGTACAAACTCTCTGACATTGAATTTTTAACTCCTACCCACTTCAGACAATATCTTCCAAAAATTATTTCTTACACCGCCTGGAAGGCGTTTTTTTATTTTGTTAATGTTTCTTTGTCTGATGCAGTGTATTTCTCCATTTAGATCCAAGCTAAGACATTGTGCATTGAAATATTTTAGAGAAATGTTAAGTAAAGGAGACCTCCCCCCCTTTAAATATCAAAGTGCCAACTGATAGCAGTTTCTTTAAAGAAACAAGCTCCTTCATTTTTCTTAAATCATAGTCTGAACTAAAATAATCTTTGCTCCAATCAAAATAAACGCCTCGCAATACCTAGTTTCAAGAGATCAAAAATTGGTGCTAAGAGGAGTTATCACCCTTGAATAAGAAGAAATGTTAGGTTGTCGGCCCTTGGGGGAAAAAAATCAATTTTATATAGTTATGTGCACAAAGTAGGTAACTTTTTTTAATTCTTTTTTATACAAGAGTTAAACCCCCAAATGGGAAATTATCAATTAGGCAAAGTTATGGAAACGTACATGTGTAAAGAAAATTTACAGCAAAGTTATACTGTGTACTTAAAACACATAAGAAAAAAAATAAAAACAAGGATTCATGCACTGAACAGTTGTTCAGGCCCCAGATAAAAAAATCTGGCTATTTTAGGAAAAAAAGGGAGGGGGGTAATTTATGTCATTTAGTCTTTCCGAAAACAAAAAGAACAATTTAGTAATAATATTTTTTTAATATAAATATCTTGGAAAATATGTTGTAAAATTGCACATTTTTAAACTTACATTTTTAGATTGAATAAAAGTTTATTCCCCACCAAAATATTGAGTTCAACATTTAAAACGTTTAAAATTCACTTTTAAATTTTTAAGCGAATAAAAATAGGCCAATTGAATCAGAGAAAATACTTGGGTGGGGGCATCAATTCAAAGAAAAATATTATTTTTAAAACTACATGGGGAAAAAAAAAAAAATTATTTCTTGAATTTTAAGAAAATAATTTTTAAATAACTTTTTTCGGTTATTGAATTTTTATGTTTTCTTCAGGAATTGATATTTCTAGAAATCTAAAAATTAGGGACTAAAATTTTTTTTTCTTTAAAGGTCAAATGAGTTGTGGTGCACCTGAGCACTGTACACAATAAATTTAATTATTATTATTACAAAGGAAGGTAAAAATCTTAAAATTTTGTTCATTTTCAAAATATTACCAAAAATCAGGAAATTATCTGATTTTAATGAAATCTTCAAATTATTCATTAATCACTTAATTTTATAATGAATAGCTAATTTTATTAAAAAATTTGAAAAAAGAATTTTTTTAAAAAATCAATTCAGAATGTAGGGGCGGTCCCTACATTCTGAATTGAGCAGTGAGCAGTGCTGTTTTCTGACTTTGTAGGCATGCCCACGTGTGTTAGAAAGATGGAGATCAAAAAGGTGCTCAAGGTTGCTGTTGTTAAGATGATTAATGACCTTATGAGCGTTTACCAGGTCAGTTGCCAGATGCCGAAGTTTCAACGAATCCATTCCCAGGGCAGCGAGACGTTCAGAGTATGGTAGATGCCTGATGAAGGGTATTCGTTTGGTTGCACGTCTCTGTACAGTTTCTAGGAGGTTACTATTCTGTGCAAGATAGGGGTTCCAGACGGCTGATGCACATTCCAAGTGTGGCCGCACCATAGCTTTAGATAGATAGCCAGTGAGTGGCTGACAAAGGTCTTGCTGAGTGACGCCAGGACACCCTCCGGCCTTTTTGACAATTTTAGAGATATATTTCATCCAACGTAATGTTTGATACTACCTAGTTTTATAAATAACGAGGATATATATATATTTTTTTTTTGGGGGGGGGACTATGGCAAATCAACTGTAGCAAGATGTTTTTTTTTATCTGCAGAAGACGTCACATCAAATGTATTACATGAGTTAGTTTTATTTTAATAGTAATTAGAAGATTCATTTTTTTCCAAAATGCAACATTGATGGTTATTTATTTCAGACAGGAAGTTGTTCATGGCTTATACCAAAAATAATCCAACACTAATAGTTAGCGTGCTTAGCTAGCAGACTTGTTAGTAAGTTCGATGCTAATTAGGTGCTTCATACTTTTCTGGCCTTGTACTAAAATTAGTAATATCAACAGAGAAATAAAAAAATAAATTTGGAATTTCTATAGCTTTTGGGCTCAGCCGACAAAATAGTTGTGAAATCTCTACTCAAAAAAATCTTTGTGTCTGTTCGCCAACACGTCGCTCACCCTGACTGCCAAGAAATTCGGCTCATTTATTTCTCCACTCCTCTCCCACAAACCACCTCACTTCCGGTCTGTACTCTTATAAAAGAGTACAGACCTTCAGGCGCCATTTCTTTTCCTAGCCCGAGGTAAGAGGAGTTTAATTTGTTTTATCTTTATATCACAGTAGTCTAGGTTAAAAGTGCAGTAAGGGTAAGCTGAAACCAAACTTATTCTTCCAATGCATTGGGGTAATAAAAAAGTTTAGGTTACTGAGCTAAAGCTTGGTCTACTTTGTTACGATTTTTGTGTCCATCCTTTGGCTTCAAGCAAGAGCACTCCCCAGTGGAGATCCCTTGTGTTAAGCAGAGTGCAATCCTTAGTAAAGAAACCTTTGGTTGCTCCTTGGTGTCCCTCTGTGTTGGGTATGATCCTTTGGTTGCTCTTTGGTGTTCCTTAGTTTTGAGTATGATCCTTTGGTTATAAGTCCATTCATCAATGTTGAATAACGTGCAAATGAATGGCTGTCAATATCATCGATTAAATAGTTAACTAACCACATATTTGGGCTGTTGATTGGCTGGGGTTTAAAACACACCTTATATCACAAAATAATCCAATACACTTACTAAAACTTTTTTCCTTATTGCACTTTTGACTTGGACTAAAGTTGACTGACTGGGATTTACCAAGTGACTGTTAAGTCTTCATTACGATAAGTAAGTATTGTTATTTATTGATTAGAAGTTCAATCCCTTTGCCAGGCAGTAAATGAATATCCAATGTTGACACAACTACACAGAGAAATTTCTATTTGCTGAAAGAAAATCACATCAAATCGAGAATTTTCTCCAAAAAAGAAAAACAACAATGTTAGTTTTTTGAGCATACAAATTTTACTGGCTTCAGGAAATTATACATTTCAGCGTGATATATTTGAAATTTTCAGTGAATGCTTCCTTCAATTCACAAAGAAAAGAAGAGGGGTGGGGGCGAAAATATAAAATAAATGAAATAGGAAGAGGAAAAAAATGATGAACAAAAGGGAAATATTCCAGGCTTTAAAAAATTTGTTTAAAAAGTTTTTAAAAAAAGAAAAAAAAAAAAAAAAGAAAAGAAAAAAAAAAAAAGAAAAGAAAAAAAAAAAAAAAGAAAAAAAGAAAAGAAAAAAAAAAGAAAAAGAAAAGAAAAAAAGAAAAAGAAAAGAAAAAAAAAAAAAAGAAAAAAAAAAAAAAAGAAAAAAAATAAAAAGAAAGAAAAAAAAAAAAGAAAAAAAAAAAGATGCTTAGATGAGTTAGCAATTTCTTTTTTTGTTTTTTATTGAAGAAAATACTAATGTTTGGTCATGATACACTTGATTTAAACAAAAAAAAACAAAAAAAAAAAAACATAACATGTCAGAGAAAGAAAAAAAAAAAAAAGTTTTATATTCGAACACTAATTCAAAACCCTCAACTTGTGAAGAACATAGAAGAAATCTCAGCTGGTTCTTTTGGTGATGCCCAGGGATGGAAAATTAGTTTTAAAGAGACAGGGGGGAAAAAAAGTCTTGATGATAGTATTAAAAAGAAAAAAAAAAAAAGAAAAATTGTCTCAGCTTTTTTTTGCTTTCATGAAAGGATTTTTTCCCTCCTTTACATTTGAATTATTTTAAGCAGGAATGACCAACCAATTTTGGTCAAGAGACAGAAGTTGATTGGGCAAGTGAAAAAAGATGGGTGGGTGGGGTTTTTTTGGTTGAAAGGGAATTGTTCTCCAAGAACAACTTGTAGATAAAAATCATTTACAAAATAGCCAATGCTAAATAATGAAAAAATATTATCTGTATGTCAATAGTGTGGGGTGTATGTGTTTGTGTGTGTATATATAGATATATAAGTAGATTTTTGTCTTTTAGTTAATGTCCAAGTGAGAGGAACAAGATAAGCTCCTAATTCTTCTTCTTCTTCACTTTGATAGGATGGAAAATGGAGAAAAAAATAAAATTTATGCCATCAGGGAAAGGCCATGGCATTCTTTTAAAAAAGGGGCTTACAAGACAAAACCTGTCTACTGCTCACTAACACAGTAAAGTGGGGATTGCCTGAATGTATCTGTTGGAACAAACAGATACTACACTCTGATCCTAAGATGTACAAGTGCACCTACAAGAGGTCCATGCAGATTCAGATAAAATTTAACAAAATGTTTAAGCATTGCTACACACTGGTTGGCTTCTTTTGGCTAGAATTCTCATGGGTGAAATTGAGTGGCAACAATTCCTTTTTCAACAAAAACAGTACATTTGTTTGTTTGTTTTATCAAAGCCTTTTTGTCTGTTCTTTTTATTTTCTGTGTTTGGTAAGGATTGCCAGAGTAGAGTGTGTAGCAAACACCTTGTTTATCATCATCAAATTATTTGTCTGCTGGGAATGTCCCAGAAGATTTTTAGGAGTTCAGTTGTCTTTATTAGATATTTGTCAATCATGAGCAGGAAAGGAGAACGCCATCGGACTTGCAATTAAAGGAGGGGGTGGGGCTGAAACATAGAATACAAAGGAGATTTAAAAAAAAAACTATAACAGGTTTAATGGGTAGATGGTAAATAAAAGCAAATTAAAAAAAAAAAAGATGTGTGTGGGGAGTAGGGAGGGGCAAAATGAGGTTAGTGAGTTGGGAGATGGATAGATAAAAAAAAATAAAACAGGTTGAACAGTGTGATAAGACAAAAATAAAAAAAAATAAAAAAGAAGACATGGTGTTTAGTTAACCGTGACATTCTCATTGTAATAGCTCCAGCCTCCTGACAAAATTGTAACTTAGACAATTATCTGAAGTCTTATTGGGATGCATGAATATCATTAGTAGGATTTGTTCTCCCTCTCTTCTCTTCCCCACCCTCTACACCATTTCATTGTTCATAGCTAAACACATACTTATAATCCTGAAGCTGTCATAGAATTAAATCAATCATTCCCATACATATATTACAAGAGAAAAATATGACAATTATAGAAGATAATTTTAATAGCCAACATCCAATCGGGTGGATGTCAAAGAGTTCACCAACAATTTGGTAATCATTGCAGATTTGCTTGATTTTAAGAAAGTATAAATGAATCAATTCTGATTGACTCGATTTTCCTTGAGGAAAGTATCAAGTAGAATAAACTGATATCAGGATATAAAACACGAGTGGGGAAACCTGTAGCCTTAAAACCACTTATGGCCATGTAAATTATGGCCTTGTTAGAAACCTATTAAAATTGCACGCTTCCACTTTAGTACCTGATATCCCAACGCTTTCTTGCAAAAAGCAATCTTGAAAAGTTATCAAAAAGATTAGTAATTTTTTTTTTGGTTAAGTAGAAAATATGAAACAGACTAAGTTACTAACTAAAATTTTAGATTTTGTTGTAAACGTAATATAAATTTATTGAGTGCTACTTAATTAGTAGACAAATTTCAATATAAAAAGATTCATCATCCTGATATATAAAAACATTTATAAATAAACATCTAGGTATCCTTTAACAGAAAGTTTAAGAGAAGGTATTCAGAAATAAAACCTGCAGCTTGCATAGCCACCAGTTATCTTGCTTTCCTTGTCACTGGGCTCTAGCTATGTAGACTCAGAGAGTGGCATGTGATGTACAAGTGTATGTCACTAAAATTCATCAATGTAAAGATATCTTACTACCTTATCATCTTACGTATTTTGTATATTTTTCATAAGTTGAATTAGTTATTAATCAGGATGTTTGAATTTTAATTTTGATGGCTATCATATGTCAAGATGTAGCAGTCATCATCACGTATCTCAACAGCTAAATGATGTGGCACTCAACACACAAACATACAGAAATAAGTGGATTCCTTTAGAATATCTTAAACTTAACCCATTGTACACTAGCAGTGACTTAAGGTGTAAATTAAAATTAATTTCTTAATTTTTAAGAGTAGTAGATTAAAGAAAGTTCTTTATCATAATTTTCCCCCTCTATTTTTAGTATATCCAGTGAATTCATCGTATGGTAAATTTACCACAGGTAAATTATTTGTGGCTAAATTCATAATTAAATCATTGCTTTTAAGAATTTAATTTAAAAAAAGCTAAGTGGTTAGGAAAACCCTATATTATCAGAGCAATTAATCCGATACGATAAATTTACCTAGAATCCTATTTTAGATCACTAAGATACCTCTTTCCTCGAGTTGGTTCATCGGGTCTAGGGGAGGTAACTCTGATTTTCCCCACTTTTAAATTCTAAGAAATGAGTTCACTAAGTAATAAAAAAATAAAAATAAAAAAAATTACGTTTTTAGCAGTTTGGTTAAAAAGTATTTAAATTATCAGATTGCATCGTCAGTTGAACATAGGAGGTTTTGGGTGGGCGGAATTTTCTTTTCACTGCTTCTTTGTATTTCTTCTTAGACTCAACAATTTCAAACATTCATTCAATACTCATTAATTTGTACAATTGCATCAGTGCAATACAAACAGACAGACACACACACAAAAAATGTTCACAGCAGTAAGTAATCAAAATTATTTGCAGTCCCTCAAGTAACAAGTGATATGGAGTTCACTGGGGTAGGTGAATTTTCCGAGTGGAACATATTTAAAAAAAAAATTTTTTTGTCATTTTTAAATTTTACAAATCTTTATTTTAAGATCTGATATTAAGAAGGCGCCATTATCAGCAACAAATAGCCTCATTTTTTTTTTTTTTAATTAGTTAAGTTTATTGGCTTGTTTTTTTAATTTGTTATTCAAGCTTTCATTGATTAAGGTTTGTTTGAAGCTACAACAGAGACTCTTCATTGTAACATCTTTAAACATACATTGGGCGGGAAGGGATTTTTTTTTTTTTTTTTCAGCTTGTCTATTTTCCCCACCTTTCTCAAGTCAATGATAAAAAATATTCTTGACCCCCTCATCATGCTGCCATATATTTCCAATAGTTTCCAGTGCAGCATTTTTCAGGAGGGGAAAAAAAAAATAAAAAAAATCAACAAAACAAAAAACAACACACATTTCAATAAAAGTTACTTGCTAAGTACAAAGTAACTAATATTGTTTACCTCAGTTCCCATGGCAACAATTTGAATGAAAAATATGACAAAAATAGTTGAATTTGATGTCAAAATGAGAAACTACTTCTCTGCAAGATCCCACAGCAGATGGAAAAATATGGACCAATAAATGGAACATAGTATGAAATTCAACTACATTTGCATGCAGAATGGTATGGAACCAGGAATTTGATTATAGTTGCACACAGCACAGCTTTATGAATGTCATTATAGTCTCACACACACAGCAAGGATAAGGTTAATTAATGAATTGATTTATAACTAAATTTCAATCAAAATAAAAGATGAAATGTCGAATTTGGTTCTTTGTTCATGAACATACAATACATTTGATAGATTGTATATTTAAGGTTGCTTAAATAATAGTTAGAAAACAATTTAAATTTTATTACGTTTATAAAACTAGTTTTGTTTTCTGATTTATAGGAATACAAAAGGTCACCTAGTTCAGCTAGCAGTTAGTGAGTTCTCACTAGGTTCCCCATACATCTGACCTTGAGCCAAACTAGGCTCAGTTTAGTAAATAACTCAAAGGAGAAAAAATAGTAATATTTCAATTTTTGTTTTAATTGGTAATCTTTAATCCCCACCCCCCACCTCTTATACGATCAAGAAGAGAAATGTCTCATAAGATGAATAACAAAAACAGTCAATTTTGTTCACAGATCATTGAAAGTGCACCAACATCCCTCTGGGTGACAAGATCTGATTTAACTTGATTTGTACACAACTTAAAAGCTGTGGATAGCTTCCAAATTTGAAATAATAAGCAAACATTTTTTTTCTTTGCCAGTCAAAATGTAAGGAACTTAAACGGCTGAATCAGTTATTTTATAAAATATGACAATTTGTTCCACAACTCTTTAAAAAAAAAAAAAAAAAAAAGAAAAAGGAAAAAAAGGATGTCCATTACTAGAGAGGAGGGGAGAGATAGAGAGAGAGAAAAAGAAGGGGGTCAGTGGTGGTAAACAATAATTTGGTAATTGCAGAACTACTAAAATACTGAGACGGAGCCTCCATTACCAAATATACTAGGTAACTTTATGATAAAGGTAAAAAATAAAATTTAAAAAAACTTAAAATAAAAAAAAAAAAAACACATGACAGACAAAAAAAAAGAATAAATAAAATAACATGTGGCTGTTGAAGCATCATATAGTACACATCCAACAAAATTGAAGCTGTCTTTTATCATAAAAAGAAATTAACAAAAATAAAGCAAATACAAAGTGTTATTGTAAATGCTTTGGAATTGATCCAGAATTCTTTTTTCTTTTGTTTTCTTTTTTGTTTATACAAGAAGCAACTAAACAGCATACAAAAAGCCGACAATCAAAATTACTTGTAAAAAAATGTGTTGATATTATCTGTACAGAAATGCATGCACATTATCATATATATATAATTGTTTATGGATGGAAACAAAACACACACACACATATATATATTATATATATGTATGTATGTATGTATGTATGTGTGTGTGTGTGTCTTCATCCATAAACAATTGATGTTTTCTCCCCAGCAGACCAGAGAACATTTAAAGCCTGTACAGTGTCTGCAAATACCTTTTTGTTACCATAAGTAAAGCAGATCACAAGCAGATATGATACAGAATCATGTACCAAAATATCACAGCCAGTCAGATCTGAATAAGGTCAAAGGTGAAGTAATATCTTATTTCAATGCACATAAGAATTTGCCTAAGTAAAAAAAAAAAAAAAAAAAAAAAAGAAGAAAAAGTGGATTAATGAAATAGAGAGATACAAAGATGAAGAGATAAATATTCTTTTTTTTTTTTAATGGAAGAGTAAACAAGAATAAAAGAAATATGCCATGGCTTACTCCCATTTTTAAAACTAAATATTTTCTATTTTTGTTAGCGCTTTGAGATTTTAAGTGTCATCAGTTGTTTTGGGAGATGGATATTTAGACTGTAAAGCGCGAATCATAATGTTAAGATGAATGTACAGTCTGAGTATTCTTCTCATAAAATACCATGAATTTTTATACAAATTATAAACACTTGGGCCTTTAAAAGAATAGGAAAGTTAATTCTATGATAATCCCTTTTTGTTTTTTTAAAAAATGTTTGTTTTCAATTATTGATGTGGAAGATGGTTTGGTCACAAGAAGAAATCAATCAATCAGTCTATGCTTTGTGACATGTGTGTGATAAAATGGAAGTCCCACAGACAGCACCCAGCAACAATGGCAGAGGATTATGGGAAATGGTGGTAGTGGTCACATGATTTAGAATGTTCACAGCTAGCAAATACAGTACATTAGCACAGATGAGCAATAGAAATATACAAGGTATATATGTGATGGAGGTAGGAGGGTAATGATCAGAGAGAACCAGTCTCATTTAAAATGCTATTGGAGATCTTTTTAAGATTACATTCCCAGGAATAATAAAGTCCAGAAAAGAAAATAGGCTATTTGAAATAATTTAAATTCCAGGATAATTCTACTTCAAATTCCTGTTTTATAGATTTAGTGGTGTCCATTTGTTTAAAAAAAATATTTTTAAAGTGAGGTCATTAATCTGTGTGTGTGTGTGTGTGTGTGTGTTGGGAAGAAATGGAAAGGAATCTGATAGTAAGTAGAAAAAAAAAAAAAAATGTGAAAGATAAGAGTTATGAAGATGATTTATCAATATTTGAAAATTTAGTCACAGTTTAAAACATTTTGATTATCATATATATATATAAGTTGTTTTTTGAAGGCAGCAAAAAAATGCGTTGTATGTTGGAAAAACATTTATTTGTTGAAAAAAAAAAAAAAAAAACAACAAAAGATATAAATAAATATGTTTTTCCAACATACAACGCATTTTTTCGCTGCCTTGAAAAATAAATATGCCAATGTCACCATGCAATATTTGAACATCCTTATGAAATATATATATATATATATATATATATATAGTCATCCACAGGCACCATGTTTTCATGTTTCAGGTCTCTTCAGTGTGGCTAGACTTTGAACTACTTCTAGCCGGGAGTGAAACCTGACTGATTTTAGCCTGCCAAGTCTAGCCACTGAGGAGATGTGATATGTCGAAACATGGTATATGTGGATGACTATATAATTGAATCATTTTAAACATCGATTAAATTTTCAAATATTAATAAATCATTTTCATATTTTTCTCATTTATTCATTATTTTTTCCCACACACACACACATATATATAATATATATATATATATATATATATCTCCATATCCTAGCAAAAGTGGCACATCATAGCAAGATTAATAACAGAGCAATACTAAAAAAATGCTCTAATTTAGGGAATAAAGAAATTTCCGGTTTAATTTATCAGTGAATTATAATTTTCTGAGATTTTCATTCATCAATTTTTAATCATCTAAATTCTTGATATAATAGAGATAACTTATGAAATGTTAATCGTTTACACTTTCCTAAACAGAAGCATCAATATCATCATGGACCACTCTTATAACGGATCCCAAGGGTTTTATGGGTCACTTAATTATAAAAGTAAATGAATCAATCAGCCAGCATCAAAATAAATACTAATACTAATTAAAAACCTTTGATCAATGAAAATCTTCAGGTTTGTTTTCCTTCTCCTCGTTGGAAGAATGTTATTCAGAAAAAATTATTTAAATTAGTCTGAAGTAATGCTATATCATAATCATATGGACGAGTATCCTCATTTTTGTTGTTTCTATCACAGAATTTTATTTGGAGGTGTTTTCTGGTTGGATGTTGCACCTGGTAATCTTCAGGGAGCTTTGAATAAAATCCTTTGTTTCACTCTCAACTTTATGGAGGGGGGAGGGGGTCCTGGAATAATTTGGGTCATTCCAATTTGAACATTTCACAGACCTGAATGACAGCGATTAATGCCTCACTGTTATTACTCGGTTGTGTGAATTGATCAATTTTGGGGAAGATTACCTGATGTATATGCACAATTGGGGGAGGTTGGGCAGTGTACCAATTGGTGTGCATTATGACAAACAACAAAGATGAGGATACTGGTCTGTCCAAACAATCTGTGGAACAGCGGTTAGTTCTTTATGATGAAGATGCAGGAATTTTTATTTCCAGTGCTGCCAAAGAAACAATGGTAAAAGTATTTATTTTCTTCTTTATCTGTCAAGATCACTATATAATTAATGTGTGTGTATATATATATATATATATATATATATATATATATATATATATCATATTCCATGATTAAAACCCAGAAAAAGTAAAAGAATATCCAAATTTAAATACTTTGGGATTCACAGCTCAATAAATGTGTAAAAGTGCTCAATCGAAGGACTAAATATATGATAAAATATGAATGGTCGAAAACCAGACCAACTCAAGTTTTATGTAGATAACTAATCTTCAGGGCCTGAGGATTTGTTATCTAGATGAAACTCGAGTTGGTCTGGCTTTCGATCATTCAGTGTGTATGTATGCATATATATATATATATATATATATATATATATATATATATATATATATATATAGCTTGTAACTGCTTAAATAATTGAAGCAGTTTCTCTTTGTTTTAAGTTGTCTCCCTTTGGGTTAGGAATTCTTTTTGGTGAGATTTAAAGAAAAAAAGAAAGTAGAAAAGCATACAATTGTTTGTCCTTTTTGCAGCAAGCAGCGGCCAACAAGTTTTCATGGCTGATAAACCAGTAAAACAGAAGAAAATGATTTGTGTCTGTTTGTACCAGCAAACAGGACGTTTGATGTGTGTGTGTGTGTGTGTGTGTGTGTGTATGTGTATGTGTTTGGCCAAGTTCTATATAAAATGTCATCAAAAGAATTAGAATTTTTTCCATTTCATTATTTACCATATCCATCCACAATGAAGCAGGATGTGACAAGGTCAATTTCTTTTTAGGCAAAGGCTCTCCCGCACATGAATGCACTAAAAATTGCTTGGTCATCATCTGCATTCCATTTTTGGTAGACACTTCATGTATCAGACAAGGAACCTGACTCTGGCCGTTTTAGCAGGACAAGTACTACCAGAGGCAATGGCCCCATAAAGCCAAACCTTTTTAATATATTGGCAGGAATCAAAGCTTGCCCTTAAGCAAGATCCTGTGTGGCCTGCTATATAAATTAAAAGCTAGAAATTTTTTTCTTTATGAAGTTGGCTAATTTGCATATTTGCTTTAAAATTGCTTATTAAAAAAAGAAAAATGTTCTTTATTTATTTATTTTTTATTTTTATAGAGAAAATGAGATTAAATATTGTCATATAGTACCTAAAAGAGGAGAATGGAATCATCTTCTCCATAAATGGTTTCTGACGGAACCTTGGACAAACCAGTGAGATCTCACAAACTTGTGAATGTGACCTAGCACTTCACTTTCAGGACTAGTAAACCTTTTTTTCTCATCTTAAAAACTCTTCAGGTTCCTTCCTACTCTGTTAACTCAGATACACAAGTTACAACAAAAATGATTAATGATGTTTATTATTCATTTTTAATAAGCCGTTTCTTGTTTTGTTGATAACCTTTATGACTATTCTCAGCTGCAATAGTGTTATGAACCTTGATCATCTCATGAACTGGCAACATTAGCCTTATTGTAAGTTAAGAAAATTTTACTCAAAAATAGATGTAAACCAATCCAATATTTAATTATTTTAAAAATATCTCTTAAAATGGATATTATGTCTGTCAGTAACTGAGTTAGATTTGCCCTTGGCTGCTTTTAGAACAGAAATCTACAGAATATAGCAGATACTGAATAGTCAAAAACTAAATGGTTATTTCTTAGTTTCACTCTTTTCCAGTATTTAATAACAAAAAAAAAAAAAAAAACTGGAAAAAATAGTCAAATTTGGTGTGAAAATAAGAAAAAGATTTCCCAGAAAGTGGAAAAATACAGACCAGCAAACAGAATGTAGTATGAAATTCCACTATATTTGCACGTGGCATAATAGGAAGTCAATCATTGTTGCATGTGGTGCAATGATAGAAATTCAACTAGAGTCATTCATACACACAGCTGCAAAGAGATTAAATCTTAAGTCTGCTAATGTAGCTGTAAAAAAATAAATAAATAATCTAAGACCAAAAATGGTTATTTGGAGGCATTGGCTGTGAAACCCATACCGTTCACCAACGAAATAGGCTTATTGCTGGTAATCCTTTTTACGGCAGTTTTCCTTTTTTTAAATTTTTTTTAAGTAACTTATTCAGGGTCTAATAAACTAAGAAAAAAAAATATTCTGCTTGTTCAAGAAGGGAATGATCTAGAGCCATAAAATGTTCTTTTCCACATCCTTCTCAAGTTTCTTTAACCCTTTGAAAGGGAAAGAGAGAGAAGAAAAAATGGGATTTCCTCCCTGGTTGGTCTGATAACTTTTCAGAACTACCTCATTAAAAAAATAAAAGTGTGTGTGTGGGAGGGAGGAACAGTTCTTGTTGCTATATTGAACTGAGTATTTCTTACTTCTTTCATTCATTGTAGCTTTATAAAAGTTCAAGACAAATTATTTCCTCTAAACCTTATTTATAATTTCAGATGTGATTCCAGAGATGATAAGTGCATTTGACACATGCGCAACAGGTAGTAAGAGATTCATGTCAATTTGCTTAAGAAGGTTTATAAAATCAAAAGTTGGAAAGACTCATTTTCTATTAATGCATACTGTACTGATTAACTGTTATACATCATAGTTGAGAAGATAAAACATCAAGAATCACATATCATAATGAATGTAATAGAAATTCAAAGTGCAGATATAATGTTCACTTTTTTAGAAGAGAAACAAGGAGACAACTTAATACAAAGATCAAAATGCATCAACATTTTCTTTTTATGACAAATTATTTATATATTTTTGAAATGTAAAATTCTCAATATATTTCTATGTAACCCAGCAGAAATGGCACTTCATAGCAAGATTTTTTAGAGCAATACACTTAAAATTATCTAATTTAGAGAAGGAAGCAATTTTCATTCAAGTTTGGTCTCAGTGAAAATTTTGTGGGGTCTGCATTTGCACTAAATTCTTAGCTAATTATTTTTAATCATTCTTGATAATAACAAGGAAATCTAAAATGCTAATTAGATACTCCACTCTTTCCCTAAATAGAAGCATCAATATCATTATGGACCAATGTTATAATAGGAACTCAAATAGATTCACAGGTTATGTAGTTTTTAAGAGTTTACCTGATTTGGACGTAAATCAAGTCAAAATGCATAAAACATCACAAAGTTTGGAAAACCAGATTTCAGCAGGGAAAAATTTACATCAATTTTCATAATGCAAAAAAATGAATAAAATAAAATAAAATAAAATTGCATAGAAATAAACCAATTTTGTCAATCAGTTCAATGATTTAGTTACTCTCAATTAAAAATTACTATTTAAAAATATTTGAGCAAAAGTTTCATTTATTTTTTTTTTTACTTGCGAAAAAAAAAAAAAAAAAAAAAAAAAAAAGAAGAATTTTGGTTAATATTACATTCAATATTTTTTTAAAGAATTGTATTCTGGTAGTTTTGCTTTTCAAGGAGTTTTAATTGTACCCACAAAAAAAAGCTAATGTTCACCAAAACCAGAAAAATATTAATATTAGTTACATGGTCAACATACAAACTTAAAATTTAGATTTTTTTTTAAAGATGATTTTTTCCCATTTTATTGTATTTTTTATTGTCATTAAATTAATGTGATCTTCACAACTTTTTAATCACATTCAGGGGACATGATATAAATTCAGATTTTTAATTTTTTTTAAAGACTTAAAAAAGAATAAGTTTGAAAAAATAATAATCTTATGATTAATTGAAGTTAATTGAAGAGGGAGAATCTATGAAAAAAACTCAACGGTGTAAAAGATTGTAATTTGGAGAGAGAGAGAGTGTGGAAAATGGTAGAAGAGATTTCTTTTGTAAATTTTCTTCTACAATCTTCTAATAAAAAGTATTAGATATTTATATCAATAAACCAGACAGATTGAAAAACAAACCAAAGTTTGCCAAATATCAATTTAGAAATCAATATTGTCATTCAGCTATAGGTTCTTTAAAAATTACAATTTTAAAATATTTCAACAAAAGTTTGTTTTTGTTCTTTTTTTTAAATGTTTATAAAAGAATCCATTTTGATTATTATCGCATTCTAAATTCTTTTTAGAGTTTTGTATTCTGTTATTGTTCCTTTCCAAGGATACAAAACTAAATTAGATCAATGTTAAGTTGTGTCTAGTAAAAATAAAAATAAAATAAAGAGTTATCTCCCTTATTTCCTTAGCTGTACACGCCAGCAAAATTTCACCTGGAATTTCAAGTAGAATTTATCGGTACAAAATTAAACAAAACAGACTCCTTTTTTTTTTTTTTTGTATTTCTGAAATTAAGATATGTCGTTGAAAAGGAAAAGAAGAACTTGCATTTTGATGACAAACCTAATCCAAAGAAACTGAATTTGTACCGTAGGAGATCAAAAATAACTAGTTTTAAAGTTTCTGGGAATGAAATGAATGACAAGTTTTGTGGTGCAGAAAAAAAGAAAAAAGATTTGCTTCTTAATTTTCACAAAAATTATTAATCCTTAAGGAATCAAAATTGTTTAGTCTTGATATGAATAGACGGTTCAATAGTAAATGTGTCAGCAGGTAGCTATAGCAAAATAACAATGGCTATTTTGGGGGGAATAGAGAATTTTGTTTTTTTTACAGGAATAAGGAGTCAAATTTAGAAGAGGAAAAAAAAATATGGTTTATAAAGAAAATATATTTCCTCCATTATAAATTTCCAACAATTTTTTTGTTTCTTGATGGTTAAAGTAACCAGTAAAACGTTTTTTGAAAAGTCATCCAATGTAGGAGCATCATTTTCATCAGGAGAGAAATATCTTCTTTTTTTTTTGTATAATGTATGAGTGACCAATAGTAAATCTTGTTGGTGGGGTGGGTAGGGTTTTTGAAAAATATTAACTAATGCAAATTAAACAGGTAACAACAAGGAGAGGAAAATATGGTTTACAATGGTATAACATTGCTCTTGTGTGTTAACCTTTCCAAGTATTTAAAGATGAAAAAATATGTATATAAAAATAATTCACTTGATTGGCTCAAAAATATGAGAAGAGAGAGTTAAACTCATGACGACATGAATGTAAAGATTGTTATAGCAACTCTAGGCTGGAGGAAAGAAAAAGAAAAAAAGCCAAAATAATGTGGTAAATAAACAAAGAAAAAAAAAACGACCTTTGACCTTAGTTTCCTTATACAACCATATAGCTGCTATTACTACTTACTAGAAGTGTGGAGAGAGAGAAATGAATGCATCCAAAGCATTTATACATACGTTCATACATAAACGCGCACCCATACACACAGATATACATGTATACATAATGACTTATTCATGGAGAGCTCCTCCAGTTTGTTTTGTTTTGTTTTTTTTAAAGAGTTTGTGGGGAAAGAGAAAGATTGGCTCGTTTCCTTTTTTATGTAATCATTATACATCTGCAGCCATTTTCAAACTACCAACAACTTTCCTTGATAGCAGTAAGTTAGTAAGTAATATTTGTGGAGGCTCAGAGTTGCACCTTTGAAAAGGGGGGGAAGGGGTAGTTTGGGGGGTTGGGTTGGTGGGAGTGGACATCGTTTTTTGTTTTTACTTTCTTCTTTAATCCCTTCTTTCCCCACTAGTAAGTAGTCTTTTGTAGAAACACATCAAACACTCCTGTATCACTCATTATGTGCCATCATCATCATCTTTTTGTTGTTTTTTTTTTTTGCTTCAGCTCACTCGTATTTGCTGCCTAAGAAGTTGTCATCAAGGGCACACAAGTTTGGCAATCCATTGCAGTTATCCTGATACGCGCTGTATAATTTCTTGCACTCTGGTTGGTTTCGCGCAAAGTGACGTAGTTCATCTGCAAAGAGAAATAATGAAAAAAAAAAAAAAAAGGTTAAAAGACAGTTCTAAGTGACAGTTATCTCTGGTTCCCAAGTTCAATCCTGAGTGAAAGCAGTTAGAAAAATAATTAATTAACACAACTCCTACCCCAGCTATGGTTAGCGGAATGAGAACAGGATACCACCGTGGAATAAATAAAAGGTTAGGTTCAAAGTTCCGTGATGGCTCCCGAATACGACAAGAAAGTTCCCGAGTTCGAAAAGAAGGTTCCCGAGTCCGACAAGAAATACCTGAAGAAGGCCGGAGGGTATATCGTCCGAAACGTTGTACAAATAACAATGAAGATGGGGACAATAGTCCGAATAACGCTAATAATACTAATCTTCAAGCCTCATCTCAAACATTCAGAGAAATAATTACTAGGGTGAATCAAAAATTTTGCAATATTTTATTACATGCTAGTTTGCAGCATATATATCGCATGACCATAGATGGGACTATAACAGGTACTATTACTCTGGGTCAGAGACGATGTAATGCTAATGAAGGGGTACTCCACACTCCCTAGAGTTCCAAAATTGGAACTTCACCATCAGATAGTTGAACATCATATCCAGAATACTAAAACCCTCAGACATCAACTTCTAGCACATATATAATAAAAAGGGTTGGGACAATCATATTGGTGCTAGGGTTTGACATGGCCAGCCAATTGATCTGAGGGGGCCTCTCCAATCACCTGTCTAACCTAAGTAAGGGCCAAAATGAAGTGTTGCATGTCATGGACTGCTCAGCCACCAGGATTCTATCTTTAAGCATCATGAGTTGCCACATGGTCAACAGGTGGCCACATCAGGGGATTTTACCCTTCTACAGGTACAGTCAGCATATTCTACACCCCAGCCAACAGGGCACATTAAAAAATTGATAGCGGTATATTGATTTATGGGTGATACTATAAGTTTAATTACAAATAAGTTCTATAAATTTAAAGAATTTAAAAAAGATACTTAAAAGAAAGGAGTAATGAAATTTTATTTATATCAATATAAATAAAATTTCATTACATTCAAAAAGAATATAAAAATTTACCGTATGTGATTTGTCCATCCTTGTCAGAATCTACTGCTAAAAACAGTTGCTGAGTTTCATCTTGTGTCATTCTGAACATGTGTTTAAAAATGCACATTAAATCCTGATTAGTGACAAATCCTTCTTGACGATGTTCAAATAACTGGAAAAGAAAAAAGAAGAAAAAAATCAATAAATCAAAATTATTAGAATTTAACAGAAATTAGAAAAAATATTTTTTTTAAAAGTGGGTTTTTAAACAAGCTTCAAGAAAGAAAAAAAAAATTATTAACTCTTTCAGTGTTATGTGCAACTCTAGACAAATTCAGAATGCAGCATCAGGTGTAAGCAAAAAGTAAAGTTGTTGGGGTGGCCTAAAGTCGGTATCAGCCAGACAGCGAGGGTGTCTATCCCCTTTCACTGGTGCCAGACCAAGGAGATTATTTTTGTGTCTGTGGTGGAGCGCCACACCTACCATCAGCTCCTTACTTTACCGGACAGATCCCTGTGCTACTCATACACTGATTCGGTGCGAGCTGGTATCAAATGCTCTACCATCTAAGCTAGTGAATAAAACAAAATTTTTATAAATTCCTTTGATCTGTATTTTCCATCAGATGGGAAAAGTCACTTTGGTTTGACTTATTTAACAGTATGTCAAATTCTTTATGGTTTATTTAATGCCAAAAATTTTATTAATTTGTACAATTGTAGTCATAACTATATTTTTAATATTTTTTTTTAAATTTCACTTTTTATAGGCTGTTTGCATTTCAAATAGTGCTCTTGGGAAAGGTATGAATCAAACTATTCCCCTTCCAGCAATGGGTAAATCATGGCACAGACTGGGATCTTTAACCTTGAATAGGCAACCGGTCTAGAAGAAGGAAAACTTGGAATTCAAACCTGTTGAACCCCACTTACGAAATTGACCATGTATCACATCTTACTCATGCAGAGGGGTTGGTGTGTGTGCATATATATATATATATATATATATACATACCCAGATAGCTGAAATTTTGTCCAGAGATTCCCCACTTCTCCATGGCTATTGCCAATACAATATTGTAATATTGTATTTATATATAACTTGATTGTTTTTTTATACATTTTTAATTGTCAATAGAATGTTGCAATTAAATAACATATTACAATACTTTACATTTTCAGCTATTTTTTTTCAAGACTGAACCTCTGGGTAGGATGCCTATAGTTGTGAGGAGCTTAAGGGTCTGAAGGTTAACCATAGATTCCAGTTTTGAAAATAAAATATCCCCACGTCTAGAGGACATTGTATAATGTCATACCTGAAATGTCATCCGGACTGTTTCATCAACACTTGCTGGTCCTGACACAAGACACAAGCTGACCACATATTCTCGGAAATCAATTTTATCAGATCCAACCTAAAGAAAAACAGAAAAAAAAAATTATATTACAACAGTCATGCTGATAGCTTTTTGATTTAGTGCGTCCAGGGACATATATATTTTCTTTGAATGAGTCCCCAGGAAAATTTATGGGTCCCAACTAAAGCCGTCTAACACTTACCTTGTAACCTATCCTGTGTAATTTGTTTCTAAGAAACTATTAAAATGTATATTAAAATGTATTTACAGTTAGCTTGAAATGGCAAGGGAAGAAAAAGAAAAACACTGGGATGCATGAATACTATTTTACTGTGTCCTTTTAGATTTTTTTTGCGTTAGGGATACAGGACACATACCTATCAGCATCCCTGTTACAACAGTACAAAACATTAATTACTGGGGTGAATCAAGTCTTGCAATATTTTAGTAAATTATTTGCTTTATTCTTCAAATTACAACAAAAGCAGCCTAGCATTCAAAGTAGAGGCCATTGTGTTGCAACATCTGAAGCCACATTTTCTGCCAGTATGTTGATATTAGTTCTTCTCCTTTGAGGTGAATAACTCCTTCACTGAAGCTTCTACCTTCTCTTGGTTACTGAAGTGTTGTGAGCGCAAGAAGTGAACCCTGGATCGAAACATGTAATAAAGGAGCTAGATCCGAGACTATATGCTGGTGTGGCATCTGTTTGATTCCCAAAGTTCCTGGAGTTTATTCTGGGTCGTTCTAGCATTATGAGGTCTTGTGTTGTTTTACTGCAGAAGAGCTCACTTTCTATTAACCAATGTCAGGTATTTTGCCACACAATGGTATACATCCACTTCCAACTGTTCAAGTACAGGTTTGCATTGATGGTTCAACCATCTGGAATGACCTCATAGTGAATTACTCTCAAGTTATTTCATCAGATGTAGAGTATCACCTTAAAAATATTGAACATTTTTTGACTTTCCCTAATATTAGTTTCAGGACATGATACATGTTTTCTCTAACCCCAAATGATCATTGTGAACAATTATTACAAAAGATTAAGAGGAACTAGCAAGCGCTAAACAATGTTTAACTATTAGCCCTTAAAATGTCTTGTACTACATTCTGGTCCGAAAGTTTTGTCACTTTTTTTAACTTTCAATATTTTTTGCTTTAATAACTAGCAAGAATATGCACCCTCTGCTGAGCGTAAATATTTAAATTTTAATGTAATGAAATATATTAAATTAGAAAGACTAACGAAATTAAATAAGAACACATATAAAAAGATTACGCTTATTTTCATTATATCTTGATTGGTTTCAACATAACATCATTCATAGGATTGATTTCAATACGGAGAATAAAAAAATAATATTAGAGATTAATAACAATTAATTATTTGTTAAAACCAGTATGCAAATTAGCCTCACCATATACTATGTAAACCTTTATTTCTTAGTGATATAGAAGACACATTGCAGGATGGGCTGTTTTGAGGCAAATCTATCTTGACTATGAATTAAATACTAATTAATAAACTTATGAGTATTGTGACATAGTTTTGGTTACAGCAGACACCGAATCTCCATTATAATAGGATATAATATATAATGATAATAACATTTCATTTCCAGCAGCTTATTTCATGTAATATAATTGATTAATTAGGAGTTATACATTGATAGGATGTGACCATATTTTTGGACCACCCTATACTGAGATGGGGTGGGGTGGAGAGGAAAGCACAACCTACTTTCAGACTTTTTTCCCCGGGTAGAGACATTTTCGCTTAAAGTTATTTTATTCCATTAAGAGAAAGGCTGGGAAATTGATTGTTATGTTAACAATGCTTACTCACTTTGAGTTGAGTGGTGTGGTAACCATTCCTTATGTTACCATACCACCACATGTTGGTGTGGTAACCATTCCTTATGTTACCATACCACCACATGTTGGTGTGGTAACCATTCCTTATGTTACCATACCACCACATGTTGGTGTGGTAACCATTCCTTATGTTACCATACCACCACATGTTGGTTGGTTTTGTCATAACACTTTTGGAGTCATTTAATGTTGAATCAAGTTCATTTGATAAACAAAAGGTCTCAGGTTACTTACAGTACAAGTTATGGTAACAGCTGGTAATATTATATATTAGTTAGTTTGAACCTTAATATAATTTACTTTTGGTCATGCTATCCTGAAGATGGTTATGGCCAGAAAAAAAAGTTAATATATAGTTCTCTTATATAATATGCACTCTAATATTTGGGCTCAAAAATCTGGAAAAATAGTGTCTTATACATGAATAATTATGGTATTAATTTGGACTTAATTTTTAGTATTTCTTAATTTTTTTAATTATTGCAATTCACTCAGGATGTCATTTTATAGCAGCACAAATAAAAAAGTTAAGGGAGAAGCTCTTGGAAAGACTCAAACTCTCATCCCCTTTACATAGTTTGGTTTCTTTGTTTAATGGTATATCAACCTATGTGGGTTATTTAATGCCAAAAGCAGCCTTGTAGAAGAACAGTAGTCATACTATTTAACATATAACTAGGGGATGAGGGAGTTCATATCTTTCTCAAGGGTATTAGTCTGGAAGTGAACATAATAACCCAGCTGGAGTTTGAATTCACTATGATGTTGCAGTGCAGCATGTTAGACACTCCACCATGAGGACTTTCCCTTGCCTGATTAAATGCACCAGCTGCTCGAACAACTGAGCCATGAAGAGCAGAATATCAAATCAAACATCTCTTAACAGCAGGTTTTTCTTTTTACAAATTAGTATTCTTTATTAAAAAATAATTATATACTAGTAATGTTTATCAACATTATTAAGTTATTTTTACATACTAGTAATCCTTATTAAAATATAAAATATTAAAAACCAAAATGAATGATTTTATCAAACATATCAGATGATAAAAGTAATTGGTAATTTGCTTGAAGCATTGTTAAGTATGTTATAATATATTAATGATTTGAAGGCAATTACAATGCGTATAAAAAATAAAAACAAAAAGATGTTATTTTTGTCTTATCGATTTCAAAGCAAAACTTTATCTTCAGAGATGAATATCAGAATGATATTTTTTTAAGTAATAAGATTAATTTTCCAATTGTAGTTTTATTCTATTTTTAATAGGAAAGACAAAACCTTAATTTTTTTGAGACTGATTGATTTTAACGGCAAGTCAGCCCATCTAGAGTTATTTTATGCCTCGAGGTTAGGGAATTGAATTTATATTTACATTTTCTGTATATTTGTTGCTTATGAAGTTCTTTTGTCTAATTTGCCCACGATCTTATCAAATATGAATAATTTTTAAACTAATCTACTTAACCCATCACTGGGACTCTTAACAGACAATAGAATTCAGAGTAGTAATGACAATGAAGGGGTACTTCATATTCCAGTGCTACAGAACTAAAGCTTCACCATCAGATGCAGTTTAGAATTATACTCAGGACACACCTTTAGGGGTGGGGGTTACCCCTCTGCAGGGGAATACAGTCAGCTTATTGTAAGTCCAACAGACAGATTGGACAATCTTTTTCTTGGGGGGGGGGGGGATTGTTGAATGGCAATATAAAAATGTAAGAAATGATTTCAAGAATGAAATTTAAATCAAAAACTTACCTGATCATAAAAATTAAATAATTTCTGTAAATGTTCTGATTTGGGAATGTCAAGATAATCAGCAAATTCTTCTAAAGTGACAATATCTATGGATTGATTTAAAACCTGACTGTGGCACTTTTCTAATAAATCTTTCATGGCATCAAAACTGACCCTGTCAAAGAGAAAAAACAAAATTTGACAACTCAAAGAGAAGAAGAAAAGAGAAGAAAGAGAAAGAAGAGAGAAAGAGAAAGAGAAAGAAAGAGAAAGAAAAAGAAAGAGAAATAGAGAGAAAGAGAAATAGAGAGAAAGAGAAAGAGAGAGAAAGAGAAAGAGAGAAGAGAGAAAAGAGAAAAGAGAGAGAAAGAGAAAGAGAGATAGAGAGAAAGAGAGAGAAAGAGAAAGAGAAAGAAAGAGAAAGAGAAAGAAAGAGAAAGAGAGAGAAAGAGAGAGAAAAGAGAGAAAGAGAAAGAGAGAGAAAGAGAAGAAAAGAGAAAGAGAAAGAAAGAGAAAGAGAAGAAAGAGAAAGAGAAGAAAGAGAAAGAGAAGAAAGAGAAAAAGAGAGAGAAGAGAAAGAAAGAGAAAGAGAAACAAAGAGAAAGAGAAAGAAAGAGAAACAAAGAGAAAGAGAAACAAAGAGAAAGAGAAACAAAGAGAAAGAGAAAGAGAAACAAAGAGAAAGAGAAACAAAGAGAAAGAAACAAAGAGAAAGAGAAAGAGAAATAAAGAGAAAGAGAAAAAGAGCTTTAATCCTTGTTTCTCTCTCCCCCTACACACACACACACACACTTTGAATAGTTTAACTCCCTAAAGTGTCCCACATACCAAATTCTCCTTTTGTAGCCTCTAAGAGAGCTACATAGGTACAATACCTTTTAAACAAAGGACTTATATTTGTATACTAAGTAAACATACTTTGATGGTATCTGTTGGTCTCACAAGGTCATGGACTTAGATTTGGATGCAAGTCTGGGCAAGAGTTGTATAGAAAAATGGCAGTTACCCATTTGGCAAGTCTCCTTTCTCCACACCATTAATGTTGTCCCCAAAGGAAAGGTAAAAATCATTACAGTTTGGCACAGAAGTTGCCATGACATTTTTTGAAGACAATGTTGAATTACTTTAGAGACATAATTTCCTGGTTTTGAATTTAGAGTCATCCTTTTCCTAGACTGGTTGCCCACCAAGGCTAGAGAGCCCACCAAGCTCTACATAAGCATACAGAATACATTTATGGTCACTACCTTACACTGAATGGAATTAGCCAGAGTTCGATAGTCTAACCAATAGCTGCTGGTAGCCAGTCTCAAGCAGATTTCCAAATGGTCATCAGTCATAGTGGAACAGGACTTTGACTTAATAAACTTCATATGGGAAAAGGCTGACTTGTATATGTATTTACCCATCTCCACCACATGAGCAAAATATGACACAAGGTCAGTTTTTAATCAGAGTTTACCAGGTTTGAAATCAGAGTTTTCTTTCTCCAAGACCAGTTGCCATACATAGGTTAAAGAGCCCAATCTGCCCATAGTTGGAAGGAAAATAGTTGTATGTATACCTTTCCCAAGGGTATTTAAGCTATATGAAATATAACCAGCCTTATCCAGAATTTGAACTCATATCCACATATCCATTTGCTACAATGATAACCATTACACAACAGGTGCCTCTATAAATAAGTAGAGGTAAATAATGCGGTTAAGAAGGTAGCAGATTTTGTCATGTTTGGATACTTTTCCTCTGTGAGAAAGTTTCAAAACTTTCTATGAGACTTGGACTTCAGCCGAATGCCATTGTCAACATCTCATTATCCACTGCATTTTCTGTGTTTTCTATGTAATGAATGAATAAAGTTTCAAGTAACAGCAGATTGGCCACCTTTTATGTCAATCAAGTGGCACCTGCTAAAGAGAGGATAAACGATAGTTTAACATAACATTTTTTTTTTCTTTTTTAAATTCCAGGCAAACTACTCGCACTACCTTTGTAATCTAAAAGTCGATTGCGATTGACATATTAGGCATTAGGGTAGGTCTATTTTCGAACTTTATCGTCTCCCATGTGGCGAAAGTTGCAAATTAACATAAAGAATTACCCCACAAAATATTTTTCATCAAAACTTTGCCTTCATTTGAGGAAATAGATTTCATTCTTTTAAAATGTTATCCCTGTTACAGCTTAATTAATGAGGTAAAAAGCAGCATATTGGAGATGTCGGTGATGATAGGGGGATATTTTCAATTTTAATTCTAGTTATAATATCATATTCATTTCATCTTAGTAAAATAAATTTGTTTTAAATATTGAAATTGCTAAATTTTCTAACCAATTTCTGGGCCAAATGTTGCAAAAATGGACTTTTAGTGCATTTTAACTGACTATCTTTGATGCTATTTCCTCAAACAATAGTGCAAGTATGAAATCTAATTTTTGGTATCAGTATTTATTATACCAACATACAACTTTTGCTGTTTGAGAGAATTTGATTTTTTTTTTAAGTGAAAAATTAAACTACCCTATTGGGTATCCCTGTGTTTGAACAATAAAAACTATTGAAATCAAATTCAGGGATTCACCTTTAAACGGACACTATGTAAACAACAATTGAAACATAAGTAATTATCTATTCAAATAAACCAAAAAGAAAAAAAATTTGGTTTAAAAAAAAAAAAAAAAAAAAAAAAAAAATCAAAGAAGAAAAAGATAAAGTATTCTTACCCCAATGATTTATGCATTTTATGCAATTCAATAATTACTTTACTGGCTGGAACATTTAACTTAGCTGCCCGCAGCATAAGACGACAATCATCATAGGAATGGTCAGTGACAGCACAATCCAAACAGCTAAATGAAAAATACAATCACAAACGTAAGTAAATATGAAATTAAGAAAAAAAAAAAAAAAAAAAAAGATACATTAGAAAATGTAAGACTAAGAAATATATACAATCAATTATGCCCAGAATTTTCAAAATGAAAAGAGTAGATATAAGATTTTGGTACCTTCTCTGAGAAAAGGTTGAATGAAAAAAATGAAAACTGTATATATTTTTATTAAACTAAAATTAGAATGCCCACCATCTATTAAAAACTAAAAAGGCCAAAAATTCAGTAAGAATCTCATCTGATGACCAGTGTTGTGAAAATGTGAGTTATGATTTAATACTTTTTACTTATATAATTTTAATTTATATCTTTTTTAAGTTTCATGTTATATATCTATATTTTTATAAAATTTCATTTTATGTATCTATATATTTTTTAAATTTAATTTTTTATATCTTTACATACATATATATATATATATATATATATATATATATATATTATATTTAATTTCATTTTATATATTTTATATATATATATATATATATATATATATATATATATATATAATCTTTTTTCAAATTTTATTTTATGTATATAATATTTTTTATATATACTTTTTTTTATTTTATGTATATAATATTTTTATATATACTATATATTATATATATATATATATATACTTTTTTCAAATTTCATTTATATATATATATATATATTTTTTTCAAATTTCATTTTATATATTATTATGCTATGTATTTATATATATATATATATATATATATATATATATATATATATACACACACACACAACCATTCTGCACAAGCAGGATGCGACACAAAGTCAATTTCTTAAGCGGAGTTTAACAGGTTTGAATTCAGAGTTTTTTCTTCTAGACTGGTTACCTATCCATGGTTAAAGAGCCCAGTCTCCCCTACTAGTCACCCATAGCTAGAAAGAGAATATATGGATTCATACTTTTCCCAAGTGTATTAGCGCTATGTGAAATGCAAACAGCCTTATCCAGGATTTGAACTCAGGTCGACGAGTCCATTTCCTATGAAATAACCATTGCACCACCACATGTATTTATTGTCTTCATACAAAGATATAAGTCATGGACTTATTTTCACTGTCTTCCTATAAACTTACAACACCTTTTAGTTAAATAGTGTATTCTGTGATAAAAGAATGATTTCTCCCCCAACCTTTATTTTATTAATTCTTCTTCAACTGGTTTGAGTGGCTGACCAGTTAAAACATTGATTCTCTCACAAAGTAGTGGAAAGAGAGGAGAGAATCGACACTCCCCAGGGTTTGAAAACTGGAACTTAACCCCTGGATGCAGTTTATGCCACATACAGTACACTCTTTTTGGGAAGAGTGGATGCAGTCAGCAAATTCTAGGTTATGTAGACAGGGTCGCATTCTTTTTAAAAAGGTTCCTATGCTGGTCATTAAAGGTATTGTTTGGTTTAGTCGTTTTATTTTATAGCATACCAACCCTTTTAAAGTCATATAATGCAGAATCAAGTCATTTTTCATAAACAAAAGACTCAAGCTGCTTACAATACCTGCCATTCCCTTACTATTAACATCCTATACCACCTCATTCCACCTGACTGGAAGTCACATTCGTTTTCCTAATCCAACCCAAAAGATAGCCTTGGTTTAAAAGTAATATTAAACATATTTAGAAGTTTTTGATTTAAGTGAAATAACAGGTAACTTTAGATGCAAAGGCCATTTTAAGCCATTTTTTAAATATATCCTTATAGGAATGGGGCTTTGGACTTAAATTCTTAACAGGATGTTAAGAGTTAAGTGGTTACCCAATTAAGTATTGAACAGGCTCATTGTTGCATAATTTTGGTTTGGTATGTTTGTTTAATGGCATATCAACCATCATGGGTTATCTAATGCCAAAACCATCATTGTAGAACTTGTGGTAGTATTTAACCCATAGCTGGGTGCAGGTATTTTCACTAGTAGAAAATTATTAGAAAGATCCCCCTCCCTTATGGGAAGAATCTTGAATATTTTTTTGTTGTTGTTGTTAATTGTACTTGGATAATTGATTAGGGTGTGGTGATGTGATCAGATATAAAACACAGGAAATTAAGGTAGAAATAATTTTGGATTATGAAAGGGCAACTCAGAACGATTTTGTATTTCATAGATGATTTCATCCGTTTATAAATATTCAGGTGTTACTTACACAGCCATTCGTCTTCGTACATTTTCAGCAAATAACCTTGCATCTTTGATCTCATCTTCGTTCGGGACATGGACAGGTAAAAACTGCAACAGCAAAAACATTTCAATCATTAGGAAATCAAATATTTTATTTTTGTATTTTTAGAAATAAAAAATTTCCCATTTTACATGAACTCTTTGAACCCATATGCCCAATATGCACTAAGCACTAATTTATTATATGATATAGATATTTCAAGCTGAGCACTTTTTTTTTACTATGCATCATAAGCCTGATATTTCAGGCTGAGCACTATTTTTACTAAACACTGTATGTATTTGCCCAAAACCTGAGCAGGGTGTGACACAAGATCATGGTTCCATTAATGGATACCGTAAAGAGGTGGGACAAACATAAGTTTAAAGGTTTGAATTCAGAGTTTTCCTTTTCCTAAACTGATTGTTCTACCAAAGTTAAAGAGCCCATTCTGCCCTACTATTTACCCATAGCTGGAGGGAAAATTGTTAGATGCATACTATTTCGCAAGGGTATTAGCTCTGTATGAAATACAAATAGCCTCATCCAAGATTTACACCATGAGAATCAACCTTAATTTTACTAAGATTAGAATAGTTTAGCATAAGAACAGATGTATGGGGCACTCAGTGAGAATCAAATTCACTAGTAAGGGTCTGCTAATCTAGCTTGCTAACAATTAAACCAGATAGTGGTTGTATAAGAAAGAAAGCTTATCAATACTCACCTCAATTTCAACATAATTATGAAATTGACAAAGTGTATACCACAGCACTTTGAAACTGAAATATACAAAAATAATCTTAATTTTTCAAGAGTTCAAACAAAACATCCTTATTTTGAAATACTTTCTTTTAAATTAGACATTTTTGGTATATTGTTAAAATATCATAAAACCTCCCCAAAAGAATAATCTAGGAACACCATTAATATATATTTGTGCTTATCAGAGCTGCCTGGGTTGATCTAAACTAAACTTTGTAAATTAATTAAGGTATCTTAATTTATAAATGATAAGTAAGTTTTTGGAAGACTTTTTCCTCCGTCAAAGTTATGAAATAAATTCAAGATCACAAAAGATTTAAATTTTGAAGTCATAAAAAGATAAAACTTGGTTATAATAACTTGAGAGTACTGAAAATGAATACTACATCTTAAAAATCACAGTTAACAACACCAGCTGCTTTGCCAAGTTATAAGTTACAGAAACATCTTATTATAATGGAGATTGTGTGTTTTTCTGTCTGTAACCGAAACTATATTACTACTCAAGTCACAATTCCCTTCGTTATTTACATCACATTCTCCATGATTTTATTTATATTTAAACCTCAATTATTAATAAAATTGCTTCACCTTTTTATTAGTGTTGTCCATATCTACATACAAATAACATGCAATTGTATTTATATATACAAAAAATAGCAGTTTACACTGTGAATGGGAAGGCTAATTTGCATATTGATATTAAAAATGTGATTTTATTAAATATGTGCTTAGTATTATTGATTTCTAATTGTTTGGTTTTATTTTAATGAATATAAGCAAAAATCTCTCCAATGAATCTTAAATGAAATCCATTAACAAGAAAAAATAACTGTCATTTTATTCTTTATTTCCTAATTTAACTAAATAGTTAAATAAGTAAAATTCAGCAATGAAAGACGGGAGTGATGGAAGAGTAAGTTTCATTTCTATTTTTCTATTATACCCCCACTCTGTTACATATCTTTTTATCTGCCTTCTTATTAGACTTTCTAATTTAATACGATATTTCATTACATTAAAACTTAAATACTTGCACCCGGAGGGTGCATATATTTGCTAGTTAAAATAAAAAAAAAAATCACACCCTATAACTCAATCATCCTTTACTCTTTTTTTTTTATTTATTGTCACCGTGAATAATAGTTTTTACACACTAGTAGAACAACAAGAACAACAAATATGATGTCAATTGAAAAAGAGATTTGTTTTCTTTGTTTAATGGCATACCACCTTTGTGGGTTATTTAATTCCCAAACCATCCTTGTAGGAGAACAGTAGTAGTACTATTTAAACCATAGCTGGGAGGATGAGGGGGTTCATAACTTTCCCAAGGATATCAGTCAGAAAGTGAATGTAATAGCTCAACTAGAGTTTGAACTTGTTTACTATAATGTTACAGTCCAGCACGTTAGCCACTACAGCACTGGGACTCCCCCCACAGACCAAGAGATGAAGTAATGGAGGAGTTATAGGGCATGACTTAGGCTTCTGCAATACTAATGTCTCCTATAGCAAAATTGTTAAAACAGCTCAGGAAGCCTTTTTTTAAAAATTTGTCTAATCATTTGTTTGTACATGATTATCCTACTGTAGCATTAGTTTGTATTCGCCTTGTGGAGTTGTCTGCCCCTTTTAGTTTGATGATGCCCGCTAGGGCACCAGTATTTAAGCGCCGGTTTCAAAGCCTTTCGCTCTCTCTTATAGTTTCAGCAACTACGAGCCACATGGGGTAGATTCTATCTAAACCCTCTCGTGGGGCTCCGCCCCCCTTACATTACTGTAAGTTCTTTACAGCATGGACTATTCCTAGTCTCATGTCTGTGCATTTTATTGTATATCTGTATCATTCATGAATGTGTCTATCTTAATTTGTGTACCTCTTTTTATATGTACTCTTTCACTTGTACGTGTATCTACTGTTATCCATGTGCTGTGTTTATTAAATGTTTGTCTATTAACCTTTGTCGGAGTTATTTGTATCCAAAGTATGTTGAACTTTAAACCATCCTTAGACTACCAAGTATTCATATTTAATACAAATAATTTGGACACAGTTGTATGGTTTTAACACAATTTGACACAAATATATGATTTCAATGAAGTATTCCTATTTAACTCAAAGTCTATACCACCTCATTCCATCCGGTGGAAGTCTCATTCATTTTCCTAATCCACATCAAATGATAGCCTTTGTTTAAATGTAATATTAAACATATTTACAAGTCTTTGATTTCAGGGAAATAACAGGTAACTTTAGATTAAAGCCGTCTAACTCCTACCTTGTAACCTATCCTGTGTAATTCATTTCTAAGAAACTATTGAAATGTATCTACAGTTAGCATGAAATGGTGAGGGAATAAAAAAGAAAAACACTGGGACACATGGATACGATTTTACTGCGTCCTTTTAGATTGATGCAGGGCACATACCTATCAGCATGTCTGTTGACCTACAAACAGGACCCCAAAAAAAGAATGTTGAAAAAATTTTTCAACGTTCTTTTTTCTCAGACTTCAAATTTTAAACAGACCGATAAACAAGGACTATTACTCGCCTTTCTCCTTATTCTGAGATAAAAAATTTTTATCACCTTCCACATACCAACAAAAGCCCTGAAGATGATCTAATTAATAGATCGAAACACTGCAGTGCCGGCCAATAAACTCACCACTTAACTCATTTAAACCTGTGTTTTTTCAATTTTTTTTATTATACTACATACCGTCGGATTCACTTCCTTTTATTCACACACACACACACACACACACACACACACACACACACACACAATCAAACATGGTTGTGTAGAAGTCAACTCTTCATTTATAGTTAGAAAATGAAATTGATATTTGAAGCCAGGTATTGGTCTCCCAGCTCTTCCTATTATGTTTGAATTTCAACTTAACATCTTTTTGCTGATAACATTCAAACATTAACACACATATATTATATACATGAAATACAATAAGGAAATACTTACGCTTCAGGTCCATCCCATGTCCAAGTTATTGTATCCTAAAAATTAAAAGAAAGATCTTTATAGATTAAGTCAAATACATGCATGTGAATATATAAATATATATTGTGCATGCTTAAAACTCTTAACATCCTATACCACCTCATTCCACCCGGCCAGAAGTCACATTCATTTTCCTAATCTGCCCCAAATGATAGACTTTGTTTAAATGTAATATTAATATATTTAGAAATCTTTATTTTAAGGGAAATAAAAGGTAACTTTAAATGAAAAGGCCATTTTTAGCATTTTTGATAGATCCTTATACGAATACTGCTCTGGACTTAGAAAATTCTCAACAGGATGTTAAGAGTTTTAAATGTGATTGAAACAGTTATTTATCATGAATCTGTTTTTCTAAATTATTTGAAATGATAACAGAATACCAAAAAACCTTGCTAACTGTTATCCAACATGCCAACTGATAATGGCAAAATATTGATGCACAAGTCACAAATTTTCAAATTGAACAAACATCTAAAAGATTTAGAAAAAAAAAAAAAAAAGAAGGAAATTGCAGATATATGCAAAACATTTCCCTACTATTTTAAACCAGATGATAAATCAGAATCATCTTTTTAAAACTTTCTGGGGTCTATTTCTCTGAATGTTTTAGATGAGGCTTGATAATTAGTATTATTTGGAATACTCTGACTATTTTCCTCATCTTCATTGTTATCTGTACAACGTTTCATCCAATTGGACACATAGCATAGTTGGTAGTTATCTCTAGGCTGCAGGTTCAATCATGGTCAGGGGCAGTAGTAACATAGAATAATAATTAACATAGCCTAACACCTGTACCACAGCTATGGTTAGTGGAATGAGAGCAGGATACTCCCGTGGACTGAATAAAGGGTTGGGTTTCGAAGTTCCGTGATGGCTCCTGATTATGACAAGAAGGTTCCTGAGTCCAACAAGAAATACCTGAAGAAGGCCGGTGGACACATTGGCCAAAACATTGTACAGATAACAATGAAGATGAGGACAATAGTCCGAGTAATCCAAATAATACTAATTTCTGGGGTTTGTGTTTACTCCAATCATTATAATTTCTAAAAGAAGATAATTATCAAATACCAACTAAAAAGTACTTTGTATTTACTTGCAACTAATTATGATAAAAAATATCTATAAAAAAGATGTGGCTCCACACTAAGTTTAATGACTGCCTTAGTCATATTTTAAACCAGTTATATGATTTGGTTTGTTTTGTTTTACGGCATATCAACCTCAGTGGGTCATTTAATGCCGATAAAGTTTTGAATAAATCAATTCTTAATGGATAATACATATATATATATATAATTTTAATAATTTAATTTAATTATAATATAATTTTTTTATAAATACATTTTTCTATTTAACCCATAGATGGTACTAACAGGTCAGAGTGGACCAGGGAGCAATGGTGATGAAGGGGTGCTCCACATTCCCCAAACCTCCAAAACTGGAACCTCACCATCAGATAGAGTTTAATGTCATTCCCATGACATGTAGACCCGCAGCCACCGCCTTCTAGCACCCATATGATAAAAAGGGGTTGGGGCTTGCCATAAGGGCAATAGGGTTGGGAAAATCATATAGGTGCTAGGGCTTGACGTGACCACCAGTTATATAAGGGAGACTCAAAGATTATCAGCACTTTCCCCATAACATATCTTTATTATTGTCACACTGCATTCTGTGCATGCGTGCTTATAGTTAGTATTGTTGTAGCCATCTGATCAAAGTTTAAGCCTGATCGTGCTATTTTGCTTGCTGTTTTTACAGTGTAAACATGGCCTTTCCACTAGCAGTATGCACCCAAGGAAGAACAAAGAGCAGTGACCTTATTTTTCTGGTTGGAAGGGGTGTCAGGGGCTGAAATTCATCTGAAGCTTTTTGTACAATATGGGGACAGTGCACTACTGCGTAGAAGTGTGTATGAGTGGATAGAGAAGTTTAAAAGCGGCCAGACAAGCATGCCGCACAAATGAAGATGTGAAAGAAGTGATGCATAAATGATTGTACAATCAACCAAAAACCTTCTTGGAGGGAATACGCAAGCTGGACGCTGGACCAAATGCATTGAAAAAGAAAGAAACTATGTAGAAAAATGACATATTTGTTTATCCCCTGCTTTTGTGTAATTGAAAAAACAAGAGTGCGGATAATTTTTGACTCTTCCTCCAACTAAGCCCCTTCCCCAAATCTACAATGTTATCCTGTAAAAACTTAGAACAAATGAACTTGGAGTCTTAAATAAGAAGACTGTATGGTGGCTATATATGTATATGTTTCTTAGTAGACAATTTCCATCTAGAAGGCATTCAGCATATATATATATATATATATATATATATATATATATATATATATATTATTTTTGGAGGATATGTGCTTAATTGAAGTCATACCTAATTTTGAAAATTAATTAGTTAATAATTAATGAATTTAGGCGGGCATATATGTTCAAATGTAAGGCTAAACAAATCGAGAAAATGTCAATCCCTGAATGTACATTGTTGGCTAAAAGCCATATCAAAATGTAAATTGTCGGCTAAAAACCATATAAAAAATAAACACATTGTTTATTTACTCACTCATATATATATAAGTAGTGCGTATATGTTCGTTCATAGTAAAAATATGCACACTATTTTCACCCCTAAGCAAAGAAATACAAAAATACGGCTCACACAAGTACACACATATATAAATAAATTGACATTCCTTGCATTTCTTAATGGGTGCGTTGTGGCTAATTCAAATGCTGCTTTGAAACCAATGGTAACAATCACAATTTAAATGTATTGTACACTGTAATGAATAAATACAGCTCTTACATCCGTAATAGAGCACTTTATTTTCAATTCTCCAATACTAGAACAATCAGAACATCATTAGATACCCTAAAAGAAAAAGGTCTCACACTAAGGAAAGCAAGAAGCAGGTGATACCCTGCACAAACAGTCACAGATGTGGACTATGCTGATGACCTCGCGCTCCTTGCAGATACGCTGACACAGGCTGAGACACTACTATACAGGCTGGAGGAGGCAGCAAAGAACGTAGGCCTTTATGTGAACTCTGATAAAACTGAGTTCATGAGCTTTGAAAAGCAAGGAGACATCTCCACGCTTGACGACAAGCCTCTTAAGTCAGTAGAAAAATTCACATACCTAGGTAGTAATATCTCATCCACAGAAAGTGATGTTAACACTCGAATAGGAAAGGCATGGTTGGCCACGAACAAATTATCAGCCATATGGAAATCCGATCTCCCCGACAAGCTAAAGAGACGATTCTTCCAGGCTGTGGTTGTGTCGGTACTGCTGTATGGCTGTACCACCTGGACCCTAACGAAGCGTCTTGAGAATAAGCTAGATGGGAGCTGTACAAGAATGCTACGGGTGGTCCTGGATAGGTCGTGGAAACAGCACCCCACAAAAGAGCAACTGTATGGCCACCTGCCCCCCATCTCACAAACCATACGAGTGAGACGGACTAGACATGTGGGTCACTGCTGGAGAAGCAAGGACGAAATCGTAAGCGACGTACTACAGTGGAAACCAGCGCATGGGCATGCTAATGTGGGCCGCCCAGCCAGGACCTACATTGACCAACTATGTAGGGTTACTGGCCGCTGCGCAGAGGAGCTGCCAGAGTCAATGAATGATAGGGAAGGCTGGTGAGAGATCATCATGGATATCCGTGCAAACTGCGCGACATGATGATGATGATATAAACACTTTTTTTTTCTTTTTTTTTTTTCAGAAAAAAAAAAAAATTTATAAATTCAAACATATCCATGAATTTGTGTCATCCATTTTGGGCAGAGGCTCATTTTTACCTTTACTTCATTTCACCTTAAGTTTAGTTTCATATTCAAGATCATAAACTAGAAAATGCTGAGTTATGTAATGTTTTTGATCGATTATAATCATGATATATTTGAAAAATTAGTTAAAATTTTGCCCTAATTTTTTATGGTATCAATAAACTAGTAGAAAGATTTTTTAAAAATGTTCTCAAGATCTAATAACAAAATTAAGTCATTAACTGATCTATATAATGATTAAGAACACTCCTCTAATTCAATAATAAATAACCAAATTATAATATTTTATTACAAGTCTGTCAAACTTGTTTAACTGGTTATACCACAAGTTATTCAGAGCTGGATTCCTCATTCTAACAACTCTTGCCATCCGAGAAATTACATCAATATTTTGGACATCTACCACAACTTTAATATACAGACTGTTTAAAAAGAATATTAACATTTCTATAAGAGTACCTTTATGATTTTAATGTCTCAACCTGTTAAACAAATTATTGGAATATTTCCCATATCAATTTTCTATTAAAGATACTCCCATAGAAATATTTATCTTTTTTTTTTCCTTTTAATCACCTGTGGAATATGTCGACAGAGATGGGGAAGATGTGGAGACTGTTGGAAATTATACCATAAAGGGTGTTAACACTTCTTTTTGAATCACCCTATGTTTTTTTTTTGTTTTTAGACTTGGATTACTATCTGAAGAGAACATATGAAAACTGAAAAGCATTAAAGACAAGTGATAACCAGTTAAATCGAACTTAACGAACCTAAATTTCACCATTATAATGTCACCCCGCCGAAAGAAAAAATATATACCAAAAATCAGGGAATTAACTGAATTTAATGAAATGTTCAGTATTGTTATATTAATGAATAAAAGATATAAGGCACCAGTTGTTTTATTCTAAACTTTTACATTTTTTCAGGTCAGTTAACTTTAAACCACGTATCTTTGAGAATCTGTGTTACGCCTCAAAGATATGCGGTTCAAAGTTAACTGACCTGAAAAAATGTAAAAGTTTTAAAATAAAATAACTGGTGCATTATATCTTTGATTCATTGATATATCAATACTGAACATTTCATTAAATTCAGTTAATTCTCTGATTTTTGGTATTTTTTTTCCTTTGGCGGGGGTGATATATGATGGTGGAATTTAGGTCTGTTAAGTTCGATTTAACCTGATAATCTTAATGCACTCATAAACAACAATTTTGATCTAGATAAGGAATAGTAATTAAAAGAGTACAAAAATCTAAACAAAAATGTTTAGAATCTGTTGGCACTTTTCCGTTCACCAAGGACAATGGCATAATGTCCAAACGAACAAAAAAAAAAAAAAAAAAAAAGTTTTATCTGGATCTGCACAAGTGGCTGAGCAGGCCAATCCTTAAGGGACAGTCTTTGGTGCACTGACTGCACACAAACTGTGATGCTTGCTGGGGCTGCTGTTTTCTCTCCTTCCTTCTGGCTCTCTTTGCTGTTGAGGCTACTCTCCTCTGTGCCTCACTTCTCTTCATGCCTTGTTCAACATTGAGGTGCAAGGCTGCCATATATTTGAGTCAATGTGGCATATCCACGTCTCACCTGCAGACATCTTTGAAATAGAGGTGTGGTCTACCTACCGATTTTGTGCCTTTTACTAAGTAAAAAAGTAAAGTCATCGGGGTGGTCTAAAGTCGGTATCAGCCAGTCAGCGAGGGAGTCTATCCCCTTTTCAATAACACTAGACCAAGGAGATTGTTTTTGGCGTCTGAGGTGGAGCGCCACACCTTCCATCAGCTCCTTACTTTACCGCACAGATCCATGTGCTACTCATACGCTGAGTTGGCGAGGACCGGTATCGAACTAGGAACCTTGTGGTTTCTAGCCGAACACTCTACCGACTGAGCTAACCCTGCCCTTCTTTCAGGATGTGGCCATTTTCCATCCACCTGACATGACCAAACCAGCAAAAGGTGCCTCTCATATAGAATGGCAAACATGCTGATCATGTTTGTGCAATCCAAAATGTCTGTGTTGGCCACTTTATCTTGCCAGCAAATGGACAGGATGCATCGTAGGCATTATTAGCTAGAATCTGTTTTAATCTTACAATACCAAACAATCATATGACAACTGTTTCTTTAATATATCTCCATTTTTAGTCAAATTAATATTAAGACAAAGTAGAATATTAATAACTAAATAGAAATGTAATAGATCTAATGAAAGGAAACAGCAACTATATCTTTCTTCTTCAATAAAAATCTACAGTTAAATTCTATAGTATTCTTAATTACACTAACATTACATGATTGATTGATGCTAATGGCATGTCAATATGTTTAGGGTTATTTTAAGCCTAGAGGTTACAGAATTGCATTCATAGTACAAACATATTTACATTTTTTGTGTACTTGTTCCTTAAGAGGTTTCTCTTTTTTGCACATTGTCCTATAAAATACAAATATTTTTTTTAACATATCTATTTGATCCATAGATAAGACCCTAACAGGTGCTAGCACTCCAAGTCAGAGTAGGCTTGGGAGTAAGGGCAATGAAGGAGTACTCCATACTCTCCAGAACTGGAGCCCCACCATTGAATGTGGTTTAGTGTCAAACCCAGGACACCCATTTCGGGGATACAGTTTGTGTTGACAGAGCTCAGTGTCATTACAGTTGAAGCTATTTACACATTAATAAAAATATTAATTTGAAAATTCACAATGTTCCTTGATAACAGCATAATTGTATGGATTTTAGAAACATTACGACAATTTATGTTCTTGATAATGACTACCAATGGTTGAAACTTGAACAACTAAAGAAACCTTTGGACAATTTTTATGCAGCATTGATCCACATTTGCAGCATCTTACTTCATAACAGGATACACTTGACTCTTAAAGTCCTATTCCACCTCATTCCACCTGGCCGGAAGTCTCATTTGTTTCCCTAATCTACCCCAAATGATATCATTTATTTAAATATAATATTAGACATATTTACAAGTCTTTGATTTCAGGGAAATAACAGGTAACTTCAGATGCAAAGGTCATTTTTAGCCATTTTTTTAATATATCCCTATAAGAATGCTCTGGACTAAAATTCTCAATAGGATGTTAAGAGTTAATAGAAACTTAATAAACAATCCTTGTCTCTCATATTTAATGAAACATGTCTAAAAGAGGATTTGCTGCCCAAAGGCATACACATGCACACACATACATAAAAACTCATAATTTGAGTTCCCTATTGTTGATTCTTAAGTGAACTAGTATTCACATCTCTCAACATGCTCTCAACTAACTCACCTGAGGATCAACAACATGAAACTCTGAGTTAGTAGTTTTTATCCTGTTTTATTATTATACTATTTTATATTTCTTTGAATTTTTGAGATGATGCTTGATAATATGTATTATTTGGATTATTCGGACTATTGCCCTCATCTTTATTGGTATCTGCACAACGTTTCAAACAGAGGACACATTGGCCAAAATGTTGTGCAGATGACAATAAAGATGAGGGCAATAGTCCAAATAATCCAAAAAAATCCATATTATTTTATCCTTGAAAAGAAATACACGAAGGCTCAAGTTTATGCAGGCTCAAGTTTATGCAGGCTCAAGTTTATTTACCTCGTACCCCACTTGTACAGGTTAGGCACAAGGCCCTATTAACATGGGACCACCCACAAGCCGAAGCTCATGGGTGGTAGTCACAAAAAATGTGTCGATCTCATTGGCATTCCCCCTCGAGGGTGGCGTCTCAGGCACTGGGCAATAAACTCAGCCCTGCCCATTTAAATCAAGGGGGCCAGTATTGCCTGGGGGGATAGCCTCCTGGGGTCGACACTGTTAATTTTATTACCTAGCCACTCCAGAAACCGAAGCACTCTGAAGCAGGCGGAAAAGGAAAAAAAAATCATTCACTTATAAACTAAAATAAACACCACAGAAGGAGAAAAGATTAATTAGAATAGCAGTAACCCAAACCTACTCAAATGCCGACTAGAAGCTTAGCTTATAGTCCTCAAGAAATCTGTTCAAGGTCAAAACCATAGTAGACCCATAATTTTTCCACAATCATTATAGCTCTATGGTTATAATATATTGAGCACTCTTAGATAAATTACTAATGCTACTGCAACAGAAATGCTAGAGTGGCAATCAGACACTATATAACTAGCAGACATGATTATTATTGTTTAAATAAAAAGATATAAAATGAGATTTCTTCAGGTGAATCAATTAGAAACAATACAAATAGAATCTTCAGCAAAAATTCAGCACTGTTTTTACCAGTAAGACATTCCAGAAGCATTTTTTTCCACCAGCAATTTACATATTTGTGTGGGAGGGGAGTTTGAATCATGTGCTGTAAATTCTTGGGGGTAGGGAAGGGTGATACTTCTTAGATAATTTTAAAATATAATAAGAATAGGCAGAAAAGAAAAAAAAAATTATAATCCAAATCTCTGATTATTATTCAGAACAAAGAATAATAATAATAAAAAAAAGAGTATTATATAATTCTTAGAATGGAATCCTTCATTGAAATACAAATATGAAAAAGGTAGGAGCAAATTACAAATATATAAAGAAAAGGAGTGTTTTTCTTTCTTTTTTTTCTTGGGGTGGGGTGGGGTGGGGGAGAAAAATACTCCCAAAATGAAATATATAGTTTTCTGTATCTATATTCATTTCTTTTTCCTTTCTTTGTTACAATTCATTATTAGTTTTCCCATTGTTTCTTTTTATTCTAGAATTTTTAAAAATAATACTGCATTTATATTAGGTCCTTTAAATAACACAAGTATTCATTTACCCAACTCTCTCGTCACAGATAGGATGCGATACAAGGTCAATTTTTATGCAGGGTTTAACAGGTTTGAATTCAGAGCTTTCCTTCTAAACTGGTTGTCATACAAAGGTTAAAGAACCCAGTCTGCCCTACTATTTACCCATAGCTGAGAGGAGAAGGGGTGAATTCATGCATTTCCCAAGGTGAAGTGAAATGCAATCAGCCTCATCCAGGATTTAAACTCAGTCTATTTCCAAAGATATTTATTTGTAACCAATAATTAATCATATTGCATACAGGTTGTAAGATGGTCATTATTAAAAACATGCCATGTGCATGTTACAAGTGGGAAATTTTAGTAGGAAAAATAAAACAGGATTCAAATTTAATATCCTTGTTTCTCCTTGAATAAAACTGATTACTTGCTATCAAAAAAACCTAAAAAACAAAAAACAACTAAAACAGCCACTGCATATGTTTTAAAAAGGTTTTGGTAATAACATTTTTGGCAACATGAGGCATCATTTGACAGCGCCGGATGCTTTTGACAAGGTCATGAAGGTAAGGAACCACACTGGACTGTAAAATGCTGAGCTAACCTTATACTCTCAGAGTGCTACTCATTGGTTTGGTTTGTTTTACGGCATGTCAACCTCAGTGGGTTATTTAATGCTAACAAAGTTTTGAAATAAGTTCATTTTTAATGGATACTCAATTTTTTTTTTATGAACACATTTTTCTATTTAACCCATAGATGGGACCCTAACAAGTACTACCACTTTGCTACTCATTGGATTTACGTTGGAGCATAGCCTTGAAATCTACACTTTTATGCTTATCTGACAATGCTTGATTGCCAAGATTCTTGCAAACCAAGCAAAATTTATTTTGACTCATCCGACACACAACAATTGGGAGGAGAATTATAAGGAAAAATAAGACAAGCAACAGGAACCTTTATTAACAAAAAAAAAAAAAAAAAATCTAGGTTGAATTATTTTATTCAAATGGAAAAACAAGAATATTATCAAACTTGAACCAGGTTTTATTTTCCCCACTAAAATTTCATAATACCCATTTGGTGGAGCTTAGAATAAGCTGACTGTATCCCCTGCAGATAGGTATGACTCCCTCCCTAAAATGGTTGTCCTGGGTATGACACTAAACTGCATCTGATGATGAGGACAGTTCTTGAGCTATGGGAAGTGTGGAGTACCTCTTCATTGCCATTACTCCTAGGTCCACTCTGACTGAGTAGTAGTACCTGTTAGGTTCCTATCTATGGGTCAAATAAATAAGTAAAGTCGTCGGGTGGCCTAAAGACGGTATCTGTCAGACAGCGAGGGAGTCTATCCCCTTTTCACTAGCACTAGACCAAGGAGATTGTTTTTGCATCTGAGGTGGAGCACCACACCTAACACCAGCTCCTTACTTTACCACACACGTCCCCGTGCTACTCATACACTGAGTTGGTGAGGGCCGGTATCAAACTAGAAACCTTGTGGTTCCTAGTCGAATGCTCTACCGACTGAACTAAACCAGTCTTGTATAAAGATTATTCGTATCTGATAAGACCATGAAAAAAAAACCAAAAAAAAAAAAAACCTCTTATGAAACATCTATTTAAAAATGTAAATTTGAATGCACAATGAACATGATTCCTTAACCTCTAGGCATAAAATAACCCTAGATGGGTTAACATGCCATAAGAATCAATCATAAAAATTCATACATGGACATAATAGTAGATAAAAAATTTTACTGAAAGTACTTCAGGGTTTTTTTTGGGTTTTTTTTCTTTCTCTTTATTTCTACAATTCAATATCTTCTTTCTTATTTTTAATTGTACACCAGAAATTGCCCATGAAAATAATATAATAATATTTTTTTTTAAAAAACACACAATAATGACAAGTCAAAACTTCCTTCCTTTAAAAGCTTTAATCTATTCACTAATAAAAGTAATTCATTTTCTTTCTTTTTGTTTTGGTATTTAAGCAATTATAGCAAACAAAAGCACCATTTCTTTTTATGGAGAACGGCACTGGCCTTTTATTTACTTTTACTATCCTATACTAAAAGATGAGAAATATTTCTTGCCTGCAGCCTCCAAGACACAACTGAGTAAAGAACTGATGAAAAATCTATAGAAGAAAAAAAAAAAAAACGAACCTCAACAACACAAAAGTGAATTTGCATATGAGCCAGGATTGTATCAATTACTTTATAATCCTAAGATGACAATCAATAAGTAATAAATGTGAAGAAAAACTCTCAAGTAAAGAACACACAAGGAAAATTAAATCTATAATCTTCACTAGTTGAAAATGTACAGAATAAATTCAACATTTTACTCAGCAGACTGCTAGTTGAAAAATTACTCATAGGTCCAAGTCATATCAAATACAGAGGAGGAGGAGGAGGAGAATGATAATAATCTTATTATAATGGAGATAATGTGTCTGTCTGACTAATCAAAACTACATCAATTCCCTTAGTTATTTACATTATATTCTTAATGATTATTAAATAATCATCATTTAATCTTAATTAGCATCTTATTCATTAATGATGTCTCAATTAAATTCTAGTAGAGTTACATTTTCCTCAAAACAGCCCAGGTTAATTGTGAAGTCAACTGAACTCAGGGATTCAGTCCACTCGTCCTCTGTAGAATCTTCCCCTTCTATTCTTCACCACGGGACGCATTCAAATCTTACACCGCTTTTAACTTTCCAAAACTGCAACTTGCTCGTCTTCACCTTCTTCAATCCTCTTGTAATAACGTTGTCCTAAAACTCCCCACATTAGCTCAAATCGCTGCTTTTATCGTCCTGGGATTCTCGCATTTTCTCCCATCTTCTTGCAGACAACGAGAAGCAAACGATTTACAGCAGCGCTTCTCTTAACTCCCGGGTTTTGATCGTCAACAGAGGGTGAGTGCACGCTTTTCTTTATATCACATTAATTATGCTTTTAAAATCCTGCAATGTGTGTTATATATCATTACGATATAAAAGGTTATCATGATAGAAGGTGTGGATAATTTGCATATTGGTTTTAACAAATGGTATGGTAAATTATTCTTAGCTAAATTCTAAATTTAATCATTGCTTTTAAGAATTTAAAGAGCTAAAGGATTAGGGTAAGTAAAACTCTATATTATAAGAGCAATTAATCTGATACAATGAATTTACTGGTGATAAATTTAAAGACAATGAATTTACTTAGAATCATCACAGAATGATGAGGTTAGATTAAAAAACAAAAAACAAAAAAAGAACTAAGAATTAAACAATAAAACTACTAGTCAAAAAAGGAGAGAGATTGATTTTTATGGTTTTACAGGTAATTTCTACCTGAACATTTGTTCATTGCTTATATAATACCAGGTGAAAAACAAAAGCAAGCGGGGGAGGGGGGATGAAGGATTGTTCAATTAAAATAAAAAACTGCAACAGTAGAGTTGGTTACTGGTGATGACCGTTTCATCCATATTTTAAGAAATAACAGAAAAAGTAACAGAGATTTTGCTTGAAAAATTTAATTGTACATTATTCTTTTGTATGCTATTACAACTTTATAATAAAATGGATGCCCTGGTTTAGCTTGATCAAGAGTTTAGATATGATTATTTTTGTCATTTCTCAAAAATAAATTTCTCTAATCAAAATTTCTATCTGAACACAACAATACATTGTATAATGCATTCATTATAATAATGAGCTGTTCTTACACATATTACATACGAGTTGCAAGATAGTCATTATGAAAAATAAAGAATGCAGAGTCGTATTATTTGTAAACAGTAATTAATCATATTATATAAAGGTTGTAAGATGGTCGTTATTAGAAATAAACAAGAGTCTAACAGGTACTAATACTACTACTACTACTACTACTACTCCACTACTTCATTGCTATTACTCCCCAATTTACATCTGGTTTGGTTTGTTTTGTTTTACGGCATATCAACCTCAGTGGGTCATTTAATGCCGATAAAGTTTTGAAATAAATCAATTCTTAATGGATAATACAATTTTGTTTATCAACTCATGTTTTTCTATTTAACCCATAGATGGGACCCTAACAGGTACTACCACTCCGGGTCAGAGTGGACCAGGGAGCAATGGTGATGAAGGGGTGCTCCACATTCCCCAAACCTCCAAAATTGGAACCTCACCATCAGATAGAGTTTAACGTCATTCCCAGGACATGTAGTCCCGCAGCCACCGCCTTCTAGCATCCATATGATAAAAAGGGGTGGGGCTTGCCATAAGGGCAATAGGGTTGGGAAATCATATAGGTGCTAGGGCTTAATTTACATCTGGGTGTAATGGCAATGAAGGAATACTCCACACTTCTCCAGAGCTACAGAACTGGAACCACACCACTAGATAGAGTTAATGTAATACCCAGGGTACTCCTTATTTTTTGGTGGACGGGGTGTCCTAACCCCTCTACAGTGGATACAGTCAGTGTATTCTAATCAAGGTTTCTTAAAAAAAAATTTAAAAAAATAAAAACTTACCAATTTGTTTGGATAACGAACACACACGGGTTGTACAGGGACACCAGGATAAAATCCTCCTGAAAAGACAGATTTATTATTTCATTACTTAGCATCAGTATTTACTCTTTTGTTTTTTAAGAATTTATTTATAATGTTATGATTAACAGATTCAGGACAAGTTTTCCTTTTTTTTTTAGTTGAATTTTAGAAAAAGACATTTTTTTACTAAAATTTTATAGAAGCCAACTGAGAATGTCAGTATCAGTATTAAAATGTGTGTACCTCAAAATTGATAAGAGTTTTATTATCCATCTTCAAAAAGATGGTCAGAGATACTGATAGGTATGCGTCCTGCATCCCTGATGCACAAAAATCTATGAGGTCAGTGTGTCCATTTCCTATGGTAACCATTACACCACAAACACATTCATGGATTTATCTTATAAAGAATCAATTAACATTTGTAAGAAATCATTTACTGTCATTATAATTAACTGAAATCCAAGTCTTGACCCTCTTATCTGGCAAATACAGGTACTTTAGCTAGCGTTTATATAAATAAAGAGAAAGTAAAAGCTAATAATAAATATCACTCAAGTAAATACACCTCCACAATGTCCATAAATCCAGAGAGTTGTTTTTGCTGTTGTTTATAAATCCTATTAAATAGGATCAAGTTTCTTAAATTACTAAACTCAACAATAACAAGATGCAGTTTGGTTATGTTAAACAGAGTGAAGATTGTGATAGTACAAACAATTCCAGTGATTAATGATCTGTGACAAGAATCTATAAACAAAAAACACAATTTTGTAAAGAAAAACAAAATATGCAAATGTCATTGGAAACAGCTTGAAGCTCTTCAACTTCAGGTTATAATGACAATATCAACATTTTCTGGTCATTGATTTAGAAAACACAAATTTATGAATTATTTTAGCATGTAAATGCTATTGGCTTAAATAATCCGTCAAAACAAGCATACTTCATTCTTAAAATATGGCTGTTTCAAAAAATTTGATTCATTTGAGTTGGAAATATCTGAGTAAATTACATAGTCTTGGCCAGTGGTTCCCAAAGTGAGTGGTACTGCCACCTGGGGGGAAGGGATGGAAAGATCTAGAACGGCAGTGAAGCAAAAAAGGAGTGAGAGGGGCAACAGGGTGGCATTATGGGCAGTTGATAAATAGCTTTTTTTTAAACACAATTATCACTTGAATTTTTATCTGAAAGTTTCATAGAATTATATTAAAATTATGGGACTAGAAGAAAAAACAAAAACTAAAAAATGCCCAGTGTATTGTAAAAGATGTAAGTAAAGTCTGTGGATTGGCCTATTGTCAGTACCAAGCAAACAACAAGGTAGTCTATCCCCTTTTCACTAGCACTAAACCAATGAGATTGATTTTGCCTTGTTGGAATGCCACATCTAACATCAGCTTCCAGATGTTTTATCGCACAGATCAGATAATCTAAGTTCTGTTCTTTATGTGCTGAGTTGACAGGGATGGGTCTCGAACCCAGAATTTTGCAATTCCTAGGCGACTGCTCTACCAACTGAGCTAAATGGGGCCCCTATATGGAAGCCTACCACTGTCAAAGAAATAAACAAAATTGATTGACAAGAATAAAAAAAAAGGTCATTAACTTTCAGGAAAGTTAAAAATTAAAAACCTGGCTGGGAAAAATATGCAAGTATTTATTGTTAGTTTCCCATGGAAATAAACATTTCTAAGAGTAATAAGAAGCTGAAGAAAAAAAAAAGTAAATAAAATCACATGTTCCCACTTTGAACCAAAGGCAAAAATCCATAGTTGATACAAACATCAGATAGAAGAGAATCTTTTTTGTCTGTCTTCAACAACTACATGACACACACAACAGTTATCCAGACTATTGATAGGTTCAATAGCTATTGGCAAAATGTCAAGACTACAAATTTTTATACAAATAAAACCTGGAATCTCAAAGACAAATGTAGACACTGAAACATACCTGGTTTAAAGCCTATCAAACAAGATCGGTTGGTACAGGTTCCTTCAGGGAAAATAACAACCTGAGGCCAGGCACCTTTAGAGTGGGCCCGTTTTTTTATTTCTTTTATTGTGTTAATTCTGGAGTTGGGATCTTCTCGTGATACAAATACTGGCTGAGTAAATTGGATGAGTTCTGAAATGTAAAGGGAAATAAATGAAAATACTGAAAGAAAAAAAGAAAAGAAAAAAAAAAGCAACATCTTTGTCAGGTTTTAAAATTTCACAATGAAACAATGATGGCTTCCTTAGCAGCAAGAACAATGCTGCAAAAGAAAGTCAATTGTAGGAATTGATATTAATATAAAGTTAAAGAGATTAATCATATTCTTTAAGCGGGTAAAGAAGCAGAAATACAAGTTAAAAATTAAAGATTTTTTATTTCTTCTTTATAAAATAGATCAGTTGAAGTATCCTATGATTTAGTGAAATCGTTATATATCATTAGTGTGTTTAAAGGTTTTAGTATAGCTATAAGAATACCTGATATCTCAGATAGAGCATATATAGAAAGTGTGATACAGAAAAAGAAAAAAAAAAACATACTGTTACTAATGGTTTCATACATACAAAGTCCTTTTTTTCTTTTTTTAATGTAAAGGTAACTTCAAAATACATGCTAATTTTACCTCATTTACTTATTTAATTTAGTAGCCAATTCAATATAAAAAGGAATAGATAAATATAATTGAAAAAAAAAAAAACAAAAAAAAAACAAAACAATAGTTTTTAAATTTTATGTTTTCATGATAGAATCTTATTAAATTTTTACTAAATGTTACAATTGAATCTGCATGTAAAATATGAAAAATAATCCACTAGTTGATTGTGACATGCATACAAAATGCTACTTAATATCTGCAAGAAGTCAACCTTCTTATATCTAAATTATAGTGATCATCAATAATTTCAATCTTTTTTTTGTATGTAGGTAGATAATTAATATCAGATTAGCAAATAAAGGAAACGATTGCAATTTTGTTAATTCTTTTATGCTTACTAACATAAATTAATCAATAGATTAGGAATACAAAGGGACTTAGTTCTGCCAATTAAGAAATAATCAACACAAAAATTAAGAGCTAAACTCAAATCAAACTGAAAGATTACAGAAACAACAACAATATCTAAAATGATAAACAATGACTTGACAACATCAGAAAGAGAGAGAAAAACATTAAGCAAGACAAAAGCAATGAATATGAGGAAAAAACAGTTGACCCACTGGATTTTTAGAGATCAATATTAAATATATGCAACATAACCATCTTTAAAATTGTTTGGAAGGAGCAAAAACGAATATCAAGTTGGCAGATATTTTCAAAATAGTAATATGATCAATTAAAAAAGAGGAAAAAAACAAACAAACATGAAAATTATGAATAAATACATACAAGTGAGTATAGCATAGATATAGAGCCATTGAACCAAGGTGAGAAACTGACAGTAACCAAATACCATTGATTATGTCTACACTATCCTAACTTACATATATATATATATGCTCTATTACTGATACTGAGCACTCTTATTTAAAAAACTATATATATATATAACTAATCAATGGAAAAAGACACTTACAGGACAAAGTAAAAAAGCTGTTCAATACCAATAGATATATAAGTAAAAACAGGTACTTTTGAAATACAAATTGTCACTAAATGTTTCTTGCCTACATGGCAATCCTCTCTCTCTCTCTCTTCTCTCTCTCTCTCTCTCTCTCTCTCTCTCTCTCTCTCTCACACGTGTGTGTGTGTGTGTGTGTGTGTGTGTACTGATGGAAAATAAAATAGACAAGGATGGTTTTGACCAGGGTACAATATGTGTATGTGATCCGAGTTCATCTGTGCACATACATATCTGTATACATGATCATTTACAGTAATCAAGCTATAAACTATATGTTTAATTGAAATATATACAGGGTGCTGCAATAAAATAATAATCAGTGTAAACTATTCCCCCCTTACAACTGCCCAAAGGATTAACCAAAACTTTAAATATGAAAAAGCATGGCAATACACCCTATATATATATATATATATATATATATATATATCTTATTATAATGGAGATTGTGTGTTTTTCTGTCTGTAACCGAAACTATATTACTACTCAAGTCACAATTACCTTAGTTATTTACGTCACATTCTCCATGATTCTATTTCTATTTAAACCGCAATTAATAATAAAACTGTTTGACATTATTAATACTGTTGGTCTTACCTAAATACTAATAATATGCAATTGTATTTATATATACAACAAAATACCAGTTTTCAGTGTAAAGTAAAGCTAATTTGCATATTGATATTAAAAAAACTGATTTTAATAAAAATGTGCTTGGTATTATTGATTTCTAATTGTTTGGTTTTATCTTAATGAATATGAGTAAAAATCTCTTCAATAAATCCTAAAAGAAATTCATTAACAAGAAGAAATAACTGTAATTTTATTCTTTACTTCCTATTTTAACTAAATAGTTAAATTAGGAAAATTTAGCATTGAAAAACGGAAGTGATGAAAAAGTAAGTTTCAGTTGTTCTATTTTCCGACTATACCCCCCTCCGTTTCAAATCTTTTTATTTGAATTCCTAATTTGTTTCATTAGCCTTTCTGATTTAATCTAATATTTTATTACATTTAAACTTAAATACTTGCACCCGGAGGGTGCATATATTTGCTAGTATATATAAAGATCACTGACATGGTTGAAAGCACTTGGGTAAAAAAAACATGTGACACTTTCTCTACTATCTGGATCCTGATATATGAAAAATAACAAGGCTTGAATGCCTACACGGAAAGATCTTAAGGAAGAAATATGCCATAGTCCCTAACAAAACCTGCATATATATATATATATATATATATATATATATATATATATATATAGAGAGAGAGAGAGAGAGAGAGAGAAAGACAGAGACAGCATATGTATGTATTCGAATAATTTAGAAGTCATATAAGGGCCGGGTTAGCTCAGTCGGTAGAGCGTTCAGCTAGAAACCATAAGGTTCCTAGTTCGATACCGGCCCTCGCCAACTCAGCGTATGAGTAGCACAGGGATCTGTGCGGTAAAGTAAGGAGCTGATGGTAGGTGTGGCACTCCGCCTCAGATGCTAAAAATAATCTTAGTCTAGTGCTAGTGAAAAGGGGATAGACTCCCTCGCTGTATGGCTCATGCCGACATTAGGCCGCCCCGACGACTTTACTTACTTATATATATATGACTTATAAATTATTCGAATACATACACATGCTATCCCCCCCAGGTAACACCTGCCCTCTTGATTTAAAGGGGCAGAGCTGGATTTATTGCCCAGTGACTGAGACACCTCAAAAGAGGAATGGTGAGGGGAGTCACACAATTTTTCAAACACTAGCCGCGCATGAGCTTCGGTTTGTGCATGGTTCCCCACTATAATGATCCTCGTGTTTGACTGACATGGTTGGATGTCAGTAAATACTTACATACACATACATATGCAGTTAGTACACCTTGATGATATTTCTGTATCCCATACAATCTAGCTAAAAGTATTATTACCCTTTTCCTCCCCCGAGCATTGTGGAGTAACCTTGCTAGTCAGAAATCATGAGATTTTAATATCAACTCCCAAGGAATGTGCTAATGGATCTCCAAGACGTCAGCTGATTATCTAATATCTGAAAAATAACAAAGGCCAAGCCAAGACAATAAAATGAACTTAGTAACCCATTAACACTTTCAGCACTGTATACCGGTGGTATTTTTACTCCCACCCTCTATACACTGTAGCACCAGTCCAGAGATCACATTCAAACATCAAGAGGTTAATTTCAGCTCAGGAGATCAGGGGCTCAAAGGGTTAAATTAACACCAAATAAAGTTTACAGGTGACAAAGCACTCAGCCTAAGAGCCATTCAACAAAATCCATTAAAGACAAAGATGAATGGAAATATGAAACTAACTCGACACATAGTAGAATCTTATTGATAAAGATTATCAAGCATCCTATGTGAATAGACTGCTTGATTAGTATATATATATATATATATATATATATATATATATATATATAGCCTCTACTAATGAAGCCTATTAGTATATGTATCATCATCATCATGACGCGCTGTTTGGACAGATATCCATGACAATCTCTCACCAACCTTCCCTATCATTCATCGACTCTGGGAGCTCCTCCACGCAGCAGCCAGCATCCTTACATAGTTGGTCAATGTAGGTTCTTGCTGGGCGGCCCACATTAGCGTGCCCATGTGTTGGCTTCCACAGTAGTACGTCACTTACGAGCTCATCCCTGCTTCTCCAGCAGTGTCCCACATGCCTAGTCCGTCTTACTCGTGTGGTTTGTGAGAGGGGGGGCAAGTGGCCATACAGTTGCTTCTTTGTGGGGTGCTGCTTCCACGACTTATTCAGGACTGCTCGCAGCATTCTTGTGCAGCTCCCATCTAGCTTATTCTCAAGGCGCTTCGTTAGGGTCCAGGTGGTACAGCTATACAGCAGTACCGACACAACCATAATGAAGACTATGTAAAGAACAACCCCTAATGTGTAGCCACAAAAAGGTGTTTTTATCTGATATTGCCTGTAATGAAGGACTCCTAATTTTTGACTATGCTAATCTACAAAAATATTTCTTTAACATCCAATAATATAAAGAGAAAACATTCAAACACTTATTTATACTTTCAAAACTACTGTAATACAATCAATATCAATGCAATACCATAAATAAACAATGTAGTCTAAACCTTGATGTAGCTTATCATGCTTACTTGGAAGATAATAAAGTTTTTATATAAATTTGTTTACTATTTATATTTGTACATATTATATGCACAGATTATTATTATGACAAGAAGAGTCCGACATGAAATACTTATTATTATGACAAGAAGAGTCCGACAAGAAATACTTGAAGAAGACCAGAGGGCATGTTGTACAGATAACAATGAGGAAAATAGTCCGAATAATACAAAAAATAACACTAATTATCAAGCCTCATCTAAAAAAATTCAGAGAAATATGCACAGATGTTAAAAATAATAAACAATGTTAAGTAAAAATTTTATTATTTTAACTAATAGCCTTTGCTTAGGTATAGGCTATGCAGGGACACTTTGGATAGAAGTTACTGCAAGGTTAGAAATGAGGTTTGACTTCTTTGCTTAATGGCATATCAACCTTCATGTGCTATTTAATGCCAAGACCATCCTTGTAGAAGAACAGTATGGTACTATTTAACTCATAGCTGGGGAGATGAGAGGGTTCATACTTTTCCCAAGGATATTAGTCCAAAATTGAACATAATAGCATGACTGAAGTTTAAACTCTTATTATGCAGTCTAGCATGTTTAGCCACTATGCTACAGGGTGGACTCCTAGAAACAAGGTAAGCTTCAAGTTTCACAAATATATCTAATGTAACGGCCCATTTGTTTTGTAGGTAAAAAATTGATCTTAAAAAGTCCTGCATTACACAAGAATGTACTGTAAATGTGGAAGATGGCCCATAAAAGTCATGGAATATAAGCAGCAACTGTAATTCATTGAAAAGAAGAAAACCCACTTAAAAATTATGTCTTGGTAGGGCTCTTTAGCTAAGAAGAGCATCTTTCATGTAAATTGTAAATAGCACATATGAGCTTCCATAGAAACGGAAGGAACCAATTAAGCCTACCGGAAGTACTCTCTCTAAAAAATAAAAAAAAGAGGTTACCAACATATAAATAGAAACAGCCATCTGGTAAGGGAGACATTACAATTGAAGGTATAGCATTTCACAGATAAATATTGTACCTCCAAGTAGTCAGAAGAGGTGTTTACTTGGCTTGTAGCTATTACACACAAAAACCAAATAACACACACTCAAGAAGATACCCTAGTATATTAACCCACAAGAAACAAACAACAGATACCCTAGTATATTAACTGAATAGGACATACTAAAAATAATAAAACCCAATCACTAAAATGCTTCATAATGAACATTTAATCAATCTGGCTATTTAAGGTACCCCAAATTAACTTATAATAATTAAGAGAGATGGCTGTATATAAAACATGTTGAACTTACAAGTATTAACTCCAAGCGTTTCGTTAGAGTCCAAGTGGTGCAGCCATACAGTAACACTAACATGGCTACAGCTTGGAAGAATTCACACTTTATCTTATCAGAGAGATCAGATTTCCATACTATCAGTAATCTGCCTATAGCAGTCCATGCTTTTCCTTGAGATAAAAAGCTAGATGGGAACTACACAAGGATACTGTGTGCCGTCTTGAACAAATCCTGGAAGCAGCATTCCACAAAAAAGCAGCTGTATGGCCACTTGCTTCCTACCACACAAACAAGATATGCTGGACACTATTGAAGAAGCAAGGATGAACTCATAAATGACTTTCTCCTGCGGACAGCTACATATGGACATACCAATGTAGGCTGACAAGCAAAAACCTACAACAACCAGATCTAAACAGATTTTAGATGCAATGTAGAAAACTTGCCAGGGGAAATGGTTGGCGAAAGAGAATTATGGATATCCCCTGCTGTCAGCTTCACCCGATGATGAAGATTAACTATATATGAGGGAGAATAAAAAATTATCCGCACTTTCGCCATAACATATCTTTATTATCGTCACACTGTGTTCTGTGCATGCATGCTTATAGTTGGAACTGTTGTGGTCACAATTGTAGTTTGAATCTAATCATGCTATTTTGCTTGCTGTCTTTACAGTGTAAACATGGCTGCTCCACTAGCAGTATGCACCAAGGCAATGACTGGATTTCTCTGTAAGGAGTATCAGGGGCTGAAACTCATCAGAGGCTTTTAGCATAATACAGGGACAGTGTACTACTGCATAGAAGCGTGTATGAGTGGATAGAGAAGTTTAAAAGTGGCTTGACAAGCATAATACACAAAGAAGGACATCCGTCAACCTCCACCTCTAATGAGAAGATTCAGCAAGCTTGAGAATTAGTCATGGGTCTTCCTATCAAATCATCCACGATGAGCTCCGCTTCCATAAGTGCAGATAATTTTTGAATCTCCCTCATACTTACATCTCATGGCATAGTTAAACAACATTGAACCAAATAATCACAATCAGAGAAAGACAATTATTTTGAAATACTAAAAAAATGGAAGAAACGAGAAATCAATATTTGCAAAATAATTAAGAAAAAGATTTCATAAAATTATAAATCAAATAATTTCCTTTCATTATTGGAAAAGAAAAAAAAATGTTCTTTTTTAAGAGATGCAAATTCCTATATAAACAATATAACAAAAATAGTGTTTTGTTACAGTCCAAGTGGTGCAGGCATACAGTAGCACTGACATGACTACAGCTTGGAAGAATTCTAGCTTTATCTTATCAAAGTGCAATCAGATTTCCATAAGATAATCTGTCTATAGCAATCCTTGCTTTTCCTTTAGAGAAAAGGCTAAATGGAAACTACACAAGAATGTTGTGGGGCATCTTGAACAAATACTGGAAGCATTGACAAGAAATATTTCAACTTAGAATAACTTTATAAAAACTGCTTTGTGTTTACTTAATTTTTTGACATAAAATTGTGTCACCAAAATAACCACTTTTTCTCACTTTAAATTTATAAATAACTTGCTATTCAATTTGACAAAGGTATTGATATTTTTCCTAATGGGGTTTAGCTAATTGGAATATTTTGCTTTAAAATTGCTTATTAAAAAAAAGAGAAGGAAAACTGGTTATCAGAGAAAATGAAACTGAAAATGAATGTTTTATTATTCATTTTTAATCTTTTTAATAATCTATTTTCTTCTCATTTTTTTAAATAAGTATTTTATCATATGTACGGTTCAGCTCAGTTTATAAAGAATCCACCTAGGAACCACAAGTTTCCTCGCCAACACAGCTTGAATCTATGGAGTAGGAGTTGACGGTATGTGTGGTGCTCCACCTCAAATGCAAAAACAATCACCATGATCTAACACTAGTGAAAAGGGGATAGACATCCTTGTTGTTCAGCTGATACCAACAATAGGCCACTGCTGACCTTTATTGATAGCTTTGATAATTGTTCTCAGTTATGATAGTATTATTATCACCTTGCTTTTCTCCTAAACTGGCAACATTAGCATTACTGTAAATCGTACCAACTAATTAATTTATTGACTAAATTTTTCTAAAAAATAATGTATTAAAGGCAAACAAGACATGCTGGGTACTGCTAGGGAAATACCAAGATTTCTTTAAATGAATATTGAAGTCAGTCAGTCAGTCAGCCAGCCAGCCAACAATTGGTTTGAGCAATGTGACTGGCCAAGCATAACTGCACCAGTGTTAAGACAACTGGTATTTATGGGAATTCAGAACAGTCCATCCATGCATTTGGGTGAGTCCATTCCCTGAGTCCTGATTGGCTGCTTGGTTTGTAGGGTCCTCTGAGGCTCCATAAATCCTGCCACTTTTCAGTGGTCTTTATGGCATCTCAGAATCGTATTCAGTTACGACTGTTTGCCATCTTGTCTTGCCAATTCAACGGTAATTGGACTTAGTATTCTATAATGAACAATTTAAAATTTGCCTTTCTGTTGGGCTGCAGTCATTGAAAATCAAGCCAATTACATTTTCTGTGATAACATTTAAATAAATGTAACTTAGATTTGTTTTTATATCATCTCTGGTAAAACATAATTGCTTTCTAAACAACCAAATATTTGCCTACAAAAGTGAGCTGATTACTTCACAATCTTCAACTTTTCTATTTAATTTGTATTATTCAGACTATTGTCCTCATGTTTATTGTTATCTGCACAATGTTTCGGCCAATGTGCCCTATGGCCTTCTTCATCAGCCAAAACATTGTGCAGATAACAATAAAGATGAGGACAATAGTTCAAATAATACAAATTATCAAGTCTCATCTCAAAAATTCAGAAATATTTTCTAAGTTTTTTTCCCTAAATTTATATTGCACTTATTTTTATTCGGTATATGTGTTATTAATTCACCAAATCTAAAAAAAAAAAAAAACAGAAATCAATGATTTACTTTAGAATGTTATTTATAATCTAAATTCATGCAATTATTATGCATGTATATCATAGGATCTCCATGGATACAGCTGGTATCCTATACAGAAGTAGTTGCATAATAGGCATTATTTTCTCCCAAGGTAAACTATACGTTATAAAAGCAGCACTAATACTGACCAATTCAATGATTGTTATAATAGTTGTTTTTTTTGGTTTCCTCAGAGATAAACCATTTTCTTTATAATGTTTAACCCTTTTACTACCAAGATTATTTTTTTAAGTTTTAAAAGAATGCATGAAACTGACAATTACCATACCAGTGGGAATGAAAGAGTTAAACAAATTGTGTGGCCACACAAGAAAAATAAAATCATGCCAGGAAAATTTTAAAGCATGAATTTTGAAAATATAAATAATAAAGAAAACAGTAGTTCAATAATAAAACTATCTGGTTGAACAAGCAATTTTCATATCACCCTTGCTCTGACCTGTTTTGCAAACTTTAGGAAAAAGAAAAGAAGAAAAAAATCAATCATTTTCTCAGAAGAAATATTCTCTGCACAATCTAATTGCTAACAGGCTTTCTGGTTCTACACAGACAAAGAAAAAAACATTAAAGGGAACATTGCCTGTAGGTGATGAATCTAGAACAACACTGCAGACATGTCAACATTAAAAATAAGTGTTAGTCTATATATATATAAGTTTCTTGAGAAATAAGGTAGTGACATTGGAAGATGCTATGAAGAGGCTGGCAATGTTTCTTGAAAGCAGCTTTACCAAAAATAGTTTTGGACAAAAGCATCTTTAAAACAAATCTCTTCAGCATCAGGGAAATGGGAGAGCAACAAAATGAAATCAGTTAATATCAAGTCATGAAATAACAGGCAGGTGACTTGACATTTTTTTTTAACTAATCAGTTTGTAATGTAAAAATTGTACTACGGTGAGTCAAAAATTTTGCATTATTTTTGCATTATTTTGATATGCAGCACATACATCACATAGCTGAAACAGTTTGTTAAGCTTTTAAGGGCCATTCCGGTGCCTTATAGCAGAAGCGCTTATCTGGTGGAATCCTCGATAAAGAGTCCGTCACAATGTGAATCCTTTGATTACTAAAGTGTCCTGAGTTACTGGTAATTGTATAAGTCCTTCGTGAGTATTGGTAAAGATCCTGGCAATCCTATGTGTGTGTCAAGAGTGTGTATTTGATGTGTGACCAACTTGGGGGGTTTAAGTATCTTAGCAGGCCACTAGTACTGCCAGTGATTGGTTAGAAGAGTCAATCATGTGACCTTGGCCAGTCTATAAGTATAAGCAGAGAACTGGCACACACCTTATATACACAAAATTTCTGAACACAAGTTCAAAACCACAAAAAATACCCACCGTTATTGGTAGTATCTTAGTAGTTGGTACACTGACACATTGTGCACTGCTTCAAACTGAAGTGTGATTTGAAAGCCTCAAAGATGGACATGCAACACAGTGCAGGTTTAGCTCAGTCAGTAGAGTATCTGGTTAGGAATCATAAGGTTCAAAGTTTGATGTTGGTCCTTGCCAACTCAGTGTAAAACAGTTTGAGTAATCTGATCTGTACAGTAAAGCATCCAGGAGCTGATAGTAGGTATGGTGTTTCACCCCAGCAAAAAAAAAATCTCCCTGTTCTAGCACTAGTAAAAAGGGGATAGACTCCCTTGTTGTTTGGCTGATACCAACAATAGGTCACTGTCAACTTTACTTTTTAAGCTTTATGAGTTCAAACTGAGCCATAACACTGAAGAAGCAACCAAAAACATTTGTTGTGCAAAAGTGAAGGCATAGTTGATCACAGTCAAGTAACCAGATGGTTCAAAAAGTTTTGGTTTGGTTTGTTTTACGGCATATCAACCTCAGTGGGTCATTTAATGCTGATAAAGTTTTGAAATAAATCAATTCTTAATGGATAATACAATTTTTTTATAAATACATTTTTCTATTTAACCCATAGATGGGACCCTAACAGGTACTACCACTCCGGGTCAGAGTGGACCAGGGAGCAATGGTGATGAAGGGGTGCTCCACATTCCCCAAACCTCGAAAACTATCAAAAAGTTTTGCTCAGTTTGCAAGAACATTGATGATTTAGGCAAGGTTGGGTGTGTCTAAAACCATGGATATCAACACCATGCTCGAAGCCATTGAGGCAAACTCTGAGAGTATCAGGTGAGCTTGGCATCTCACAGTCAAATGTGGTTAGTCACCATTACAACTTCAGCTAAAGTATCCAGAAATACCAAAATATTGCAAAACTTTTGATTCACCCTAGAAGTTAAGGCAAAGCATGCAATCCTACAAGTAAAACAGCCAATGAAAAGTTCTGGTGCAATTTAAAGCCATGTCAGTAAAAAGAAATGAGAAAACAATAAAGTGATTTTTAAGCAAGACAAGAAGAAATCTGGCCAGGGGCATAAATAAATGAATGTCACTAATTCTAACAAAATTAAGAAGCCTTCATTATAAAAAAAAATTAAAAAAACAACCTTTGAAAAAATGCTTTTCAAGTAATTGAAACGCTTTTAAAAATTAACAAAAATAATGGCAAAAACATTGGAATAACAACATACACAATAAAGTCTTCCTAATAAAACCATGATAGGAGAATGGAAACTATGTAATTTTGTAACCTCTAGACTATAGACAAATAAAAAAAATACTATGGAAAACAGATCTATATAAATCAGAGAAAATGTGCGGTTTATATATATATATACATTTAAACCAAAAAAAATTAATGAAATTAAACGTTCTGACAATTTAAATCACTAAATAATAGAAAATAATATTATAAAACGCAAGGAGTTACACAATTAAAAAAGTTAAGTTTAACTTAACAATGAGTCCACATTCTCTTGTAGTCTTCCAGCTTCAAGAGATTCGCCTGTCATGGTCAATCTTTTAAATATTTTTTTTTGTAGCTTTTACCCAGAGGAAAGGGGAAGGGAAGATTTCGTTTACAGCTGGACATTGCTTATTTAAACCAAAAAGCGCGAAATATGATTGACATTTAACAATATTAATGAAATTAAACGTTATGACAATTTAAATCACTAAATAATAAAAAATAATATAAAAATGCTCAGAGTACACAATTAAAAAAGTAAAGTTTAACTTAACAATATATAAGATTGTTGTAGGTCCAATAAGAGAAAAGTAAATATTTTATTTAAAAAAGTCCCATAAAGTGGCTTGAATTTCTTTTCTTTCTTTTCAATTCATTTCAATTTTATAGTGGGCATGACACATGTTGAATTTTTTTAACATCCCTATCAAGCTAGTACAATGTTATTGGATGTATTGGGACTTATTTCGATATATAGTCATTTTTAGAGTATAGAGGAGTAATTAACCAGTACAATTATAACTAATAAATCATACTGGTTAATTCCATTTGATTCCCTGTTCAATCAAACAGTCTGTTAATCTGGACATGGAATCAACTGAGATTTACTGATATGACTTATTACCACTCTCTCTAACATAAAAATGATTACATATTGAAAAAAAAAAATCAAACCACTTTCTGGACCACACATAATTTCAGTATGCAGATTATATAAATTATTATTAAATATATTATAATATCAAATCACAATAAGGATGGCACAGTTAATTTACCAGTTATAATTGACAAAGTATAACATCTCATCTGGTGTGTAACAAGATATAATTGGTCTCGCACCCTGGACTGAAAACAACAGTTAACCAGACTTGCTGAGACATCTAAGTAGTGGTGAAGGTAGACTGGAGAATGCCGCCCTCACTAGCCAGAAGTGGGAGTTTGGTGTTCTGTGAACCCTAATAAAAGGAGATGGGTTTCTCTCTTTTTGATGGCTGGGGACACTAGGAGACAAGCAGTAGCATGGATAGAAACTGATTGAACCATTCAAAGAGAGAAGAGCTGGTTCCAACAAGAATAAAATATCTACCCCACATATTGTGTCCATTATATATTTACACATAATTTTCAGAGCCTCAGAAAGCGAACAAAGGGAATAAAACAATAGAGGTTCTAACACTTGACATAGGTTTCATTTTTATGTTTCTTCTCCCCCTATAAGATGACTAGCTATCACTGACATAGCAGTCATCAGTGACTATACTACAGAAGCCTATTAACTGTATTGTCATTAAACAACTAGAGATAGGAGAGTGATAAAAAAAGAGAGAGTGAGAGATATATATATATATATATATATATATAGTGGAATAAACAAATTGTTCTAAAAGCATTTTTTATAAAGAAAAAAAAAGGTGCTCAATACCAGCCAGTAGAGCAGGATAAAACCTAAAATGAATGAATGTTTACTCACCCCTCTGTGGTAGTCTCATTACTAGCAGTTTCATGTACTTTAAAATAAAATAATACAATCATCAGATGAGACTTGCGAATAGAAAGGATGAAAAAGGATAGAAATTGTAACACCCTTTATCCACCTCACTTATGTGCCTCTTCCCTGGCCCCCTTTATTACAGTCTGGTCATGCTGAAAGCACAGGTTCCTACTAGATCACTAAAGTTAAGCAGCAATGAGCCTGTTAAATATTTAATTGGGTGACTACTTAAGCAACAGCAGTACTGTAAGCTATCTGAGTCCCTTGTTTATCAAAAATCCTTGATCCTGCATTAAATGACTTGAAAAAGGTTGATATACCGTAAACCAAAATAACTGGAGCCCCTTTGTATCCTTGAGATTGAAACCTCTAATTTACAAGTTTTTCACACAAATACTGACAGCAAATCACACATAAATTAACTGTATATTAAAGTCAAATTGTTACATAATTCGAGGGTAGCCTACGAATTATGTCTGTAAGTGTAGTTATCTTGAATTAAAATTCATTGAAATTCAAAATCAGAGGGGGTTATATTAATTTGACCATTAATTCATGGGTAGCCTACAAATTATGTCTGTAAGTGTAGTTAGTCTTGAATTAAAATTCATTGAAATTCAAAATCAGAGGGGTTATATTATTGATAGGTAATGACCTTTTAGTTGCCCTCCCCCAGCTTCTGTGAGAGCGGAAGTAGGTATAGTTAGTTAGTTAAATTTTGACCATTAGTAGAAAGGAGCAGGTGCGTGGGTCTTTTGCTCCTAAGATGCCAGCTTTTCACCACACAGTTGAAGGGGCTTTGGGTTTTTTTAATAAAGAAAAACAATTAAGTCTTGCTTAATCATTACAACCGAGAAATAAGCACAGACACCCAGCCCAGAAGAAGATGGTCAGCAGAACAAGTAAAACCCACTCTCTCCTCTTGCCAATTTATATACCCGAGTCAAACAAATATATAACAAAATTAATGATATCAATTAAAAAGTGTTGGAATATTTTTATATATAAGATGTGCTGTGGTCCACCACTTAAACTTATAGACTCGGCGTGGTCACGTTATTTAAACCCAGCCAATCAAGAGCTTGAACACGTGGTTAGTTAACTATTTAATTGCCAATATTGAAAGTTGTTCATTTGCACAAGGGATCTCCACTGTAAAGTACTCTTACTTGAAGCCTAAAAATGGCCACAAAAATTGTAACAAAAAGTACAAAGAGTTTAATGCTATCTGGAAATATCTTAGTCATCTTTTTAATAACAAGTTGAAAGTTGAAAAGGAGATACAAATTGAAACAAAATCAAGAAATGCATCACATTTTAACATGGCATCCCAATAATGTGACAGAAAACCAACAAAATATTGCTGAAGGCATTCTTGATTTTAGTTATAATAGTGTTCCAGCCCTGAAATCATGCCTGATCCCAGAGTCATCATCTGACAAAGGCTTTGCAGGCAGCACAATTGTTTGTTACACACACACACACACCAGTAGCAGCATTTTTAGCCTTTGAAACAACTGAATCAAAATGGTACTTCAATTGAATCAAAATGAATTAAAATAGTACTTCAAAATTCTTAGACTGAAAGCTAGAACAAAAGCTTCTCAGAAAAAATATCAAACATTCCACTTAGACTTTAGAGGTTTGTTCCATGTTTTGGTAATTTGAAACAAGCCTGGTTTCCAGTGTGCAATGTGTTCTAATAGATTCAGATATTTCAATACAAGCAGAAAAAAAATGAAGCTTCTTCACTCAACAGAGGAGGAGTGATTAGTAAGAAAGAGTAAAGCAGACTGATAGGTCATGCAGGTAAAAAAAAGATCAAGGTAAAAAAGGTAAGTATGATGTTACATATCAGCATAGGGCCGATTTGTTTTTCTTACCTTGCAGACTAACATATTTCCTCTACATCTGAAGATACGTATAAAACCTAGTTAGTACAATAAATTGAAAACCATGACTATCAGTTACAAATCTAATTTACTAAGCTTGGTACAAGGCTAGAAGTCTAGGGCACCAGTGAGAATCAACTTCCAAGTAATCATCTGCTAGCCTAGCTTACTATCCCTACTATTACAATGTGTTATAATAATTTACTAAGATTGTCCTAGTTGGGTATAAGGTCAGAAATGTGTGGGTATAAGGTCAGAAATGTGTGGCTCTCAGTGAGAATAAAACTCATTAAGAATGGTTAGCTAAGCTAGTCATTAAACCACTCAAGATACACTGAGCTAATTATATCCCATGCAGGTGGGTATAACCCTCTGCACCCCAAAAAGGGTGTTCTGGCTATGACACTAAACTGAATCTGATGGTAAGGCTCCAGTTCTGGGAGAATGTGGAGTACCCAATCATTACCATTACTGGAGGGGGATCATATCCCTCTGCAGGGGATACAGTCAGCATATTCTGACAGGACACTTGTAGGAATTAATTACAAGGCTGGTTTAGCCCAAGAACAATAAGGGCCAGTATCAAACTGGCCCTCGCCAACTCAGCACATGAGTAGCACAGCTTGGATCTGTGCAGTAAAGTGAGGAGCTGATGGTAGGTGTGGTGCATAACCTCAGATGTAAAAACTATCTCCTTGGTTTAGTGCTAGTGAAAAGGGGATGCACTTCCTCATGCCCAGCAGATACTGACAATAGGCCACTCCTCCAACTTTACTTTAGATGCTAAATTTCATGAATCATTAATACCACAACCAATCTCCAGCTCTAAGAATCTTCAGCTGTTTGTAGTGAAAAAACAATCTAGACAACCTGATAATGTATGGAAATCCTCAAATAAGGTTTTGTTTGTTTGTTTGTTGGTTGGTTGGTTTTGTTTTACGACATATCAACCTCAGTGGATCATTTAATGCCAACTAAGTTTTGGATTCCTAGTGATAGTTTGATAGAAAACAAATGTATATATGAATAGATTTTAACTATTGTTCAATTACTCATATTCTTAATTACAGTCCCACTTCTTTTAGGAAGTGTAAAATCCTGGATGGTCTTATTTTCGTGAAAAACTTTTTTTCAAATTACTTGTTTGGGAGTATTTTGTTTGCACTAAATCAAAGGTCTACACACTCTAGCAGTATATGTTTCACTGTAAATCTCTCTTGGCATGTAGTGCATATTGGGAATTCTGTGCCCTCTAGTAAATGATAATGGGTGATGTAGGTGAAAAGAAAAAAATCCCAAATAATTAAGAAAAATAAAAAAAGTAACCAACTAGGAAAGCTTTAAAAAAATTTGTTAACTGGAAATTGTAAATAAGTTTATTTTCACATTAGAAATATCACATATTAATTGTAGAATTAATCAGGTTTCAATGGGAAATAACATGACATTTCAGAAAATGACTTTTATTCAAGCAAAATATTCATTCATAGAGTTTGTGTTAATTTTTATAGAATTTAGCAAAGAAAAAAGGTCAACTGTGTTCAGTGAAACTAGCATTGTACTATTCATTATTTGAAGTATCATTTTTCTAATGTTCTCGCATGCAAAGGATGCAGGGTATAGCTTTCAGCCTGTGTGCAAGGGTTCATATGACACCTACACACCCAGGAGGCAAGGGGTTAAAGTATATTTATCAATTAAGTTCATAACAAGTACAGTGGTAAAAAGAGACTACTGGGAGTAATCTTAACAATAAAAAGTAGAATTAAAACTGTAATTCAGATTGTTATACTCTTAGATTGTGTGATTTAAGATAGATGTAAAATGTAATAATAAAAAAAGAAATATTCTCAAAATAGCAAAATTCTGTTTATCAACAGTAATATGTGCCATGTCTTCCCAAACTTTTCTTCCTCTCTCTCTCTCTCTCTCTCTTCTTCCTCTCTCTCTCTTTCTCTTCTTCCTCTCTCTCTTTTCTTCCTCTATCTCTCTTTTCTTCCTTTCTCTCTCTTTCTCTCTCTTTTCTTCCTTTCTCTCTCTTTTCTTCCTCTCTCACTCTTTTAGACTATGAAGTTACACATTTTGTGGAATATTCAATCTATACAACATTTTAAAAATTCTGTACATCAACTTTTATAGAGAGATATTTTTTTCTTTTAATTGGGCTATTCCTCTCATCTATGTTATTTATTCATGTTTCAGAAGTGTCATCTCCCCCACTTCTTCAGGGGGTGTTAGATTTATTCAACTGGTTGCTGCGGATATCTTATGTCCATTAGATGCAAGAAGAAGGCTGAAACATTGTGGAGAGACAGAGAGAGGAAGAAGAAGGGAAAGAGAAAATAAAGAGAGAGAGAGAAGAGATGAAGAGAGAGAGAGAGATGAATGAGAGAGAGAGAGATGAATGAGAGAGAGAGATGATGAGAGAGAGAGAGATGAATAGAGGTAGAAAAAATAGAGGAATAGAGAGAAGAGAAAGAAAGAAGAAAGAGAAAAAGAAAGAGAGAGAGAGAGAGAAAAGAGAGAGAGAGAGAGAAGAAGAGAAAAAGAAGAGAGAAAAGAAAGAGAGAGAAAAGAAAGAGAGAGAAAGAAAGAGAGAGAAAAGAAAGAGAGAGAAAAGAAAGAGAGAGAAAAGAAAGAGAGAAAAGAAAGAGAGAGAAAAGAAAGAGAGAGAAAAGAAGAGTGAGAAAGAAGAGTGAGAAAAAAGAGTGAGAAAAAGAAAGAGAGAGAAGAGAGAGAAAAAAGAAAAGAGAGAGAAAAAAGAAAGAGAGAGAGAAAAGAAAGAGAGAGAAAAGAGAAAGAGAGAAAAGAAAGAGAAGAGAAAAAGAAAGAGAAAAAGAAAGAGAGAGAAAGAAAGAGAGAAAGAAAGAGAGAGAAGAAAAGAGAGAGAGAAGAGAGAGAGAGAGAGAGAAAGAAAGAGAAAAGAGAGAGAGAAAAGAGAGAGAGAAAATAAAATAATGCCTAATAAAATACAAACAAGAAATTTTATAATACACACATGTACATATATACATTTCTTCATTTCCAAGAAAAATATCATGTATAAGGACAGATTACTAAAAATTAAATGCTATAATTGCACCAAGTGCATGTGGATAATGAATGAAGGACTTTTAATTATGAATCAATCAGCTGACAGCAGGCTGTAACTTGTCCAGAATGTTTGTTCAAACAATTACAAATAAACAGATCAACTCTAAGAAACACACAACTTGATGAGGGTAATAGCTGTTAGCAGTTGTCCATAAACATTGAAATTCAACACTTGACTCTTAGATCTTCCTAAATAAAAAGAAACTAATGCAATTGTGCTAAGATGAAAAGATAATGTTTATTACAAGCACTGGTGGTAATACTTCCTCTTTAGATAAGATACAAGGACACTTGCTAACTCAATTTGGTCATTGGAATCAACTTCAACTTGAAGCTCTGTTTCTCTGCTACACCACCAAAGTTAAGCAGTGATAATCTTGTTTAATACTTAAATGGGTGACCACTTAAGAAATAGAGGCATGTCGTGTAAGGGTTAGAGATGTAGGAAATGGATTCGTTGACCTGAGTTCAAATCCTGGACGCTTCATCCAGAATTTGAACTCGGGTCAACGAGTCCATTTTTGCATTTCACATGTTGCTAATACCCTTGGGAAAGGTATGCATCCAACTACTCTCCCTCCAGCTATGGGTAAATAGCAGGGTAGACTGGGCTCTTAACCTGGGCTAGGTAACCAGTCAAGGTGAAGGAAAACTCTGAATTCAAACCTGTTGAACTCTGCATAAGAAATTGATCTTGTGTCACATCCTGTTTGTGCGAGAGGTTGGTAAATACATACTATAAACAAACTGTGTGCCATATCTAAGCAAAGCTTAGTAAATAACTTCAACTTGCAGGTGATATTGACCAGAAAAAAAAATATATATATATATATATATTTTTGCTTGAAGGCAATTACAATGCATGTATCGCATAAAATTCGATACTTTTTTTAATAGAAAATGAACTTGACAAGTGTAATCCCGGCAAAGGATCACTCGGTGTGTAGAACATCGTACATACTGTTTCGACTTTATTAAGTCTCATCAGCGATGTATAATAACGACTTCCCTCAAACAGAAATCGAAACCAGGACCTCAGCAGGCATAGTCAAAGACCATATTGCCTCGGCCACAGTACACAGCGAACAAACCCTGCGAAATTAACCTTGTCAAATGATACTTACACACCTCTACCATAATAGGTAAGGGGTCGTTGAGTGAATAATAACAACAAACCAGGCTTTTCGGCGAAGTGAATAAGATTTTTGGATGTTTGTTTTTTAGAAGCATTGTTGAATAAAGTATATATTATATTTTTGCTTGAAGGCAATTACAATGCATGTATCGCATAAAATTCGATACTATTTTTTTATAGAAAATGAACTTGACAAGTGTAATCCCGGCAAAGGATCGCTCTCTCTCTCTCTCTCTATATATATATATATTTGAGCAGATCTAAGTTAAAACTCCATAGACAGAGTCAATGGTGCTTGGTGGCAGTTTCTTGCCTCTGCAATTATCAGAGCTCTTGGTCTGATGATCACATAGACAAGAAACTAACAGTCACCAAGCACCATTGACTGTCTATACTATTCTAAATTAGATCTACATATATTCTATCATTTATATTGATCACTCTTTATTTATAAATATAACAAATTATATTATTAATATTTTTTTGAGTATATAATTTTGGGCTGAAGCTAACTTTCCTAAAACCAGAATTGTGAATCACTCAGTAAGAATTGAACCTCTAAGTAAAGCCATACAATACTTTAACCATCATTTTAGGGCTGGTACTTGAAGAAAAATTATGGTAAATTTATTTCGGTATGAAGTATTTAGAAGAAAAAGGTGCAATATTTACAATTGTTAAGCTTTTAACTCCTATTTCAACTGAATATTATTTTATTATACACTGTAAGCCCAATAGTTCAGTTTCAGGGATAGTGCATCAAATAAAATTAACAGAAGGTTTATACTGCAACTATTGATGGCCTTCATTTCAATGAAATGGCATAATAGTTTTAAACAAAAATGCATATACCCGAGAGAAAATGTTGCCTATACTTGTTTGATTTTCTATGTCAGCTCCAGTACAGTGTATCTAAGTGTCAAGCAGCTAAGGGTCTTGCAAATACTAAGGTGAGTCAAAAAGTTTTGCAATATTTTGGTACTCCTCAGTTTTGGTTAGGTTTGGTTTGTTTTACGGCATATCAACCTCGGTGGGTCATTTAATGCCGACAAAGTTGTGAAATAAATTCATTCTTAATGCATAATACAATTTTGTTTGTAAACTCATGTTTTTCTATTTAACCCATAGATGGGACCCTAACAGGTACTACCTCTCCGGGTCAGAGTGGACCTGGGAGCAATGGTGATGAAGGGGTGCTCCCAAACCTCCAAAACTGGAACTTCACCATCAGATAGAGTTTAACATCATTCCCAGGACATGTAGACCTTCAGTCACCGCCTTCTAGCACCCATATGATAAGAAGGATTGGGGGTTGCCATAAGGGCAATAGGGTTGGGGCAATCATATAGATGCCAGGGGTTGATCGGAGGGGGCCTCTCCGACCGCCCGTCTAGCCCAAGAGAAGCCTAAAGTGGAATATTGCAAGTCATGGACTGCTCAGCCACCTGGGTTCTATCCTTAAGCATCACGAGTCGCCACCACGGCCAACAGGTGGCCCCATTGGGGAGAATCTTACCTCTCTGTAGAGGTGCAATCGGTGCATTCTAATACGCCCAGCCGACAGGGCAGGGTACTCCTTAGTTTCTGGTGTTTTTATTACATGACTGAAGCAGTTCAATCCGTGGGAGGTACCCACTGTCATTGGTAGTATCATAGTAGTTGGTGTGTTGACATGTTGTGCATTGCTTCACTCCATGTGTGATTTGAAAACCAAACAGATAAATGTGCAGCATAGTCTAATTTAGGAACTTATAAATTACAAGTTCAAACAGGGCCATAATGTTACATAAGCAACCAAAAACATTCGTTGTGCGAAAGGTGAAGACGCAGTTGATCACAGTACTGTAACCAGATGGTTCAAGATATTTTGTTTGGGTTGCAAGAACCTTGACAATCAAACAAAGTCAGGTATACTTAAAACAGTGGATTCCGTGGCTGTTCTCTAAGTCATTGAGGTAAATCTGGCGAGTAGCACTAAGAGTATCAGGTGAGCTCAGCATCTGCCAGTCCAGTGTGTCTCGTCACCTTCATGACCTTGGCAAAAGCATCTGGAGCAACCATATTGTGTTCACATTTCAAAACTTTTGATTCACCTATTAATTTTTGAAAATGAAGGAACAAAATATCAAAAGAGAACATTAGACTGGATGATCCATTATCTATCTGCCCCCCCCCTATTTCTCTGCAAGATCTTTTCTTTCCTCTTTAAATAGTTTAAATACAGTGTTTCAAAAAATTTGATATCATTTGAGATGTACAGGTTGTTTCAGCAAAATAAATTCATTTCATAATCTAATAGCTTAACCAATTGTTATTCAAATGATACCAAATGGCACTTCACATTCCGTAGAGTTGCAGAATTTGAACATCATCACTAGATGCAGTTTGGTATTGTACTCAGTCCTGGAGATGGATGATAAAACAATATAAGTAAATACAATTAACTATTTTTTTTTATTGTTGTAATGCATGCATGGAATAGGAAGTTTGTTATGGGGTAATGATTCAGTAGGCTAGTCTTATAGATTACTTTTGAGTATTGAGTAGAACATCAGTGTTGATTTGTCTGAGAGAGAGAGAGAGAGAAGAGAGAGAAGAGAGAGAGAGAGGAGAGAAGAGAGAAGAGAGAGAGAGAAGAGAGAGAGAGAGAGAGAGAGAGAGAAGAGAGAGAAGAGAGAGAGAGAAAGAGAGAAGAGAGAGAAAGAGAGAAGAAGAGAGAAGAGAAGAGAGAAAGAGAGAAGAGAAGAGAGAGAGAGAGAGAGAGAGAGAGAAGAGAGAGAGAGAGAGAGAGAGAGAGAGAGAGAGAGAGAGAGAGAGAGAGAGAGAGAAGAGAGAAGAGAGAGAAGAGAGAGAAGAGAGAGAGAGAGAGAGAGAGAGAGGAAGAGAGAGAAGAGAGAGAGAGAGAGAGAAGAGAAGAGAGAGAAGAGAGAAGAGAGAGAGAAAGAGAAGAAGAAAAGAGAGAGAAAGAGAAAAAGAGAGAGAAAGAGAAAAAGAGAAAAAGATCGAAAAGAGAGAGAAAGAGAAAAAGAAGAGAAAGAGAGAGAAAGAGAGAAAAGAGAGAGAGAAAAAGAGAAAAGATTGAAAAGAGAGAAGAAGAGAGAGAAAAGATTGAAGAGAGAGAAAAGAGAGAGAGAAAGAGAAAGATTGAAAAGAAGAGAAAAAGAGAGAGAAAGATTGAAAAGAGAGAAAAGAGAGAAAAAGAGAGAAAAAGAGAGAAAAGAGAGAGAAAAGAGAGAAAAGAGAGAAGAGAGAGAAAGAGAGAGAAGAGAGAGAGAGAGAGAGAGAAGAAGAGAGAAAAAGAGAGAGAAAAGATTGAAGAAGAGAGAAAGATTGAAAGAGAGAGAGAGAGAAAGAGAGAGAAAAGATTGAAAAGAGAGAAAAGAGAAAAAGAGAAGAGAAAAGAGAAAGAAGAGAAAAGAAGAGAGAGAAAGAGAGAAAAGATTGAAAAGAGAGAGAGAGAAAAGAGAGAAAAGAGAAAAGAGAGAGAAAGAGAGAAAAGATTGAAAAAGAGAGAAAGAGAGAAAAGAGAAAAGAGAGAGAAAGAGAGAGAAAGAGAGAAAAGATTGAAAAGAGAGAGAAAGAGAGAAAAGAGAGAGAGAGAAGAGAGAAAAGATTGAAAAGAGAGAGAAAAAGAGAAAAGAGAAAAGAGAGAGAGAGAGAAAAGATTGAAAAGAGAGAGAAAGAGAGAAAAGATTGAAAAAGAGAGAAAGAGAGAAAAAGATTGAAAGAGAGAGAAAGAGAGAAAGAAGAGAGAAAGATTGAAAGAGAGAGAAAGAGAAAAGAGAGAGAGAGAAAAGAGAAAAAGAGAGAAAAAAAATTTTTGGAACAGTTACAAAAAGCCGAATTCTATGTCTAATGGGTGTTTTCAAAGAATTATCAGACAACCAAATTTTTTCTTTTTTTTTTTTATGCAAAATTCTGACCAGTACATTCTTCAGCCTTCTTCAGATGTTATATCTACCTCCATAAAAAAAAAAGTATATTTCTGGTCCCTTTCTACATTAGTGTGGATATCAGAATGATGGAATTGTTTTCAGAACTCAACAGGAATCCATTTTTCATCTCTTGTTGAATATTAGAAGCTATGTTGAGTAGAATTTAAATTTTTTGGTATGTGTGATATGTCTTAGATTTTTCCCATTTTCCAACAAGATAAATTGTTTAAGAAACAAAAATCAGGAGTTCAATTGTCTGAATAATTCACAGAATGTTAATGACCCATCTCAAAAACTTGAGACAGATTGTTGATTTTTATTATAATTGAAGTGGCTTCTCTCATTTGTATGATTAGACAGAAGAAGTAGTGTTGTCTGAAGCATAGCATATGATTTTAAAGTAAATAACATGTGCATTTATTATCAATACTGTACACCCACATATTGAAGGCACATGGTGTAATGGTTATTGTTGTTAGAAATGGACACAGCGAGACAAGTTCAAATCCTGGTTTGGTTTGGTTTTGTTTTAAGGCATATCAACCTCAGTGGGTCATTTAATGCCGATAAAGTTTTGAAATAAATCAATTCTTAATGGATAATACAATTTTTTTTTTATAAATACATTTTTCTATTCAACCCATAGATGGGACCCTAACAGGCACTACCACTCCGGGTCAGAGTGAACCAGGGAGCAATGGTGATGAAGGGGTGCTCACATTCCCCAAACCTCCAAAACTAGAACCTCACCATCAGATAGAGTTTAACGTCATTCCAAGACATGTAGACCCTCAGTCACCACCTTCTAGCACCCATATGATAAAAAGGGTTGGGGGATGCCATAAGGGCAATAGGATTGGGAAAATCATATAGGTGCTAGGACTTGACGTGGCCAGCCGATTGATCGGAGGGGGCCTCTCCGACCGCTCATCTAGCCCAACATAGGGCCAAAGTGGAGTATTGGAAGTCATGAACTGCTCGTCCACCTGGGTTCTATCCTTAAGCATCACGGGTAGACACCAACGGCCAACAGGTGGCCCCATTGAGGGAGTCTTACCCCTCTGCAGAGGTGCAGTCGGTGCATTCTAACGCCCCACCGATAGGGCGCGAAAATCCTGGACAAGTCTGTTTGCATTTCATATAGTCTAGGGTAAGGTATGCATCCAACTATTCTCCCTCCTGTTACGGGTAAATAGTAGGGCAGACTGGGCTCTTTACCCTTAGGCAACCAGTCTAGAAGAAGGAAAATTCAAACCTATTAAACTGCTTAAGTAATTGACTAATGCGGGGTAAATATGTATACCCACATATTGAATACTTTCTTTTATTTTTATAATTACCAACAACATAGGAGATATAAAAGAACAGCCTCGCAGGATTAGGTATGCAGTTTTCCCTTGTTAATACATATGGAAACTACACATTGACCTATTTATTATAAATGGGGGGAGGGCAGTGTGAGATCAAGGATTATAAAGGGGGTCAGTAGTCTAAAAGATTTGGCAAACCCTGAAACATCTAAAAGGAAGGTACTTTTTTTTTCTTATGTACTTTTGTAGGTATCATCTATGATTCCATGTTAACTAATACTAATTCTTAAAAAGCAATTAGAAAATAGTTATATATATATATATATATATATATATATATATATACATACATACATACATACACACACACACACACACTCTCTCTCTAGCAAAGGATTTCTTTAAATAAATAAAAACAAAACATTTAACAAAAAACTTAAACAGGCATCTATCCACAAAAATCATTTGGTCAATTCCTTTGAAAATAAATAAACAAAATATCAAGATGTGGGATAATATAGAAAGACAACACAAAGAATTACCAAAGATTTGTGTAGGGCTGAAAAGTAAAATAAAGTTATAGGATGTGAATTATAAAGGGACATTTTTTTTCTTTCTTTTGTTTGAAACCAAAACAGTTATTAACAAAAGATTTTCACAATGAAGTGAATTTAGACTCCATTATTGTAAAGGAAGGAACATTCTTAAAGCAAAAAGCAGAAATTGCCAGGGATTTTATTGAATTTTTCAAAATGTCATTTAACTCTTTCATTACCAAGTTAGATCAAAATTGTTTAGCAATAATTTATTAAAAAAAAAAAAAAAAAAGAAGATTTAAAAAATCTTTGTGCTGCTACCTTTTACAGATAAACTCTTTCACTACCAAATTTATTTTCTTTTTTTTTTTTCAAGTAATGGATATGCAAAATCATGCTTTGAATAGGATATTTTACATGTTAAAATGAAAATAAAAATCTAATTCAACTAGGACAGTGTCCTGGAAGAGTCAAAGAATTTAGGTAGGGGGGAATGGAGTCTAAATATTTCATTGATTACAAAAAAAAAAAAAAAAAAAAAAAAAAAATTTTTTAATGTAATGACCATGGAAATAAAATTGCAATCTTTCTGGTCAGTTATTATTTCTGAAAATCTTTTCCCCATCTTTTGCAACTTTTCATTTGAAATTGTCTTATTAAGATTTAAAGAAAAGGAAATCTTGAACTTTGCTTGACATTTCTTCCCATCATTCTGATATTTTGAATCCCAAAATTTATATCTTATCTACATAAGATTAAATAAATAATTGGAATAAGTAAATGTTATGTTAATATATTTTTACACAAGAATAGAAATCTGAATTCTTACAAACAAAATGTTCATTCTTAAATGTGTGAAGCTCTTGTTCTTTTCCAAACAAACTTGTTCATTTAGAGCTTTGGTTTATCACATTAACTATTTGTTAGTAATTCCTGAATCACTAAAATAGTTTGGTTAATAAGAAAAATAATAGAAATTAATCAGCTTTAAGGATAATATCAAGGAAATTTGTTTGATTTTTTGGTGTTTTTTTTCTTTTGCATTTGTGAATTTTTTTTAATATGTGAATTATTTCTAATTTTTTCGTTATTTTATTAAATCTGTGAATTATTCTTTTTATTTCTTAATTCTTTTTTTTAATTTTTTTATTTCAAATAATCATTTTTTTAAATCAAATTATCATTATTATTTTTTTTTTTTTTTTTTTTTTTTTTAAATCAAAATTATTATCATTATTATTATTATTTTTTTTTATTTTTTTTTATTTTTTTTTAAATCAAAATTATTATCATTATTATTATTATTTTTTTTTTTTTTTTTTTTTTTTTTTAAATCAAAATTATTATCATTATTATTTTTTTTTTTTTAAATCATGAATATTTTGTCAATTATCCCCAATAATATCTCCTTGTTCTATAAATACACAATAAAAATATGCCAAGCTAAAGAAATTCTTTGATTCAGATTTTACTACAAAAAAAATTTTTGGTTGTTTCATTCTATATATTTGGCTATTAGAAACTATAGCAATAATTCAACCTTAAAGTTTATTAGTAAAAAAATAAACATTTATAACAAAGTAGTAAATCATATTGAAGAGAGATTATATCTAAAGAGAACTAGAAAATGTTAGAAACAAACTAGAAACATCTTAAGAAAACAAATTTAGTTCTTAAAACAAAAACTGTATCATCTATTCATTTTTTCTTTTTTTTTTAATCCATATTTAAAAAGAAAATTAAATGCATTTCCTTTTCTGTCTCTTTATATATCAAAGTTTTAATGATCTTTTATTTCAGTTACACATTATTCAGTTGCTTTTTGGACAGAATCAATTATTTTTTAAAATCTTTTCTCATTTAAAAACTATATTTAAAAAAATTGTGTAATGGTTATCAACATAGGAAATAGACTCAGCAAGCATTTCACTTTACACGAATCCTCTTGGTAAAGGCATGAATCAATCTATTCTCCCTCCAGCTATGGGTAAATAGCTGGAGACAGACTGGGTTCTTCAGCCATGGCCAGCAACTGGTATAGAAGAAGGAAAACTTCAAACCAGCTGTACAATATTTAAAAAAATTGATTTTGTGTCACATCCTGCCCATGGTGTTTTGGTAAATACATACCCAACACCTCCACCACGGGTAGGATGGAAAAGAAAGGTCAATCTTTTTTTAAGCAGAGTAAAGCGGTTTTACATTTTATCAACCAAATGATAACTTTTAATGTAATTATTGAAATGCATTAAAAAATATATGCTTATCATGTGATGGAAATAAAATAATATTAGATAAATAGATAATTTTAATACATACCACCATCACATGGTAGTCACCATGTTGTTTTGGTTGATTCAATAGTGCATACCACTCTATGGCCAATTGGCATTATCAGATCAACTGTAAACAAATACAGTTTTGTTTGGTCTATCTGGAAAGGGTTTATGTGAAGCCAAAAACTAAACTCTTAAATAACTATCTTCATTATTTATACCTCTCTCTTCCTCCCTTTCTCTCCCTCTGTTATAAATTATTTCTGAAATATTAGATTAGATCTAATAAGATAACATTTTTGTTTTATGTGACATCAAAACAGCTCAATTGCAATACACTATTTATCTACAGTAACCAGAATCATTAGCAGAGCTACTGCTTTAGTAGAGACTTAGCAGTACTTACCCATATTACATACAGTTTGTAAGATGATCATTATTAAAAATAAAGGACAGAGTCCCGGTTAGCTCAGTTGATAGAGCATCTACCTTGGAATCACAATTTCTGAGTTTGATAGCAGCTCCCACCAACTCCACGCATGAGTACCATAGCTTGGATCTGTGCAGTATAGTGGGAAGCTGATGGTAGGAGTGGCATCCACTTCAGATGCAAAAATAATCTCCCTGGTCTAGTGCTAGTGAAAAGGGGATATATTCCCTCATTATCTGGCTGATACTGACAACTCTGCCTACTTTTGTTTTTGCTATTATTAGCTATACTTATCCATCTCTAATAATAGATTTGAATGGCAGTGTCACACTACTTCAACTTTACTCCAAGCCCAACATATATTATTTTGGAATCAGGCAGACTCCATGAGCAAATTAAAAAACATTCCAGTGGAATCTAGACCTGCAATCCTGAAATTTTAAATTCCCAAGTTTTAATTACAGTGATTTTTAATAATTATTCTTTTGTATGATAATCTTTATAATGTGGAAATAAAAATATTGTTTAAATTCAATAAAATTTATATATAATCAATGCATGAATTGTCATAGTTGGGCCAAAAGCCCAATCAAGAGCACCCCCCCCCCCAAGAGGTTAGCTTAATTGCAGCCCGATAGGGCACCTTTTAAGCTAGTATTAAATACAGGTTGTAAGATAGTCATTATTAAAAAGGAACAACAGAGTTTTATTAAAGTTTAGGATAATTATTACTAGCTATACTTACCTATATTACATACAAGTTGTAAGATGGTCATTATCAAAAAAATAAATGTTGTAGAATCAAATTTATTAAAGTTTAAAGAAAATTATTTGTATTTAAAGGAAGTTTTGTTTTTATTATTTATTTTCTATGTGTTACTGCCTTGTTTACACTGAGCATAGACTACAGAAGACAGTTTTGACTTAGTTCAAAAATCACAAATACTCTTGAAAATCCATTTAAAATTAATTAATATTTCCTATAAATATCTAATTTTATAATTTTTCAGGCCTGAGGAGTAGTATTAATCAAAATATTTTCAGGAAATGGATTTCTATTTTTTTTTTTTTTCGGGTGACTATCAAATAAAATGAATTCCCACTTAGTGGCTGGATACCTGGCTGTGACAGAGAGGGAGGGAGAGGAGAGAGCTATCAGCCTCTTGTAATGATTACCAAGAGAGTGAGTATGTACTGAGAGATGAACACCATTATTACAGTGAAGGGAACAGTAAGATATAAAGAGTGAGAGAGATCCCACTCAAAAACTGAGCGGTATCAAATTAGGAACCTTGTGGTCTCTAGCCGAACACTCTACCGTCTGAGAATACATAAGGATTTAGTCTACTGAAATAACTTCATAGCCTTGATTTTAAATTGAAAATATTCTTTAGTTAGGGTTCAGAAATATCAACAAAGCATCAAGAATCATTAGTATTCTTCTTTACCAATAACTCTAGAACAGTGGTTCCCAAAGTGGGTGGTACCGCAACCCCGGGGCAGTGGAAAGATTAGGGAGGGTGATGAGTCAAAAAGGAGCAGTGGGTGGGGCCGATAGGGTGGCATTAGGAACAATTAATAAATAACTTGATTTTTTTATTTATTTTTTTTTTTTTTACAAAATCTAAATGAAAAAATATGTCATAAATACAAAGGTAAATGAACACGTATGCAGTTTATACAGAATAAAACTGACATAAGAATTACAAATAAATGCACAGTTTTGTTACGTAATCCAAAATCAGAGTCAAAAACCTGAATGTTTGCTTGACGCCTGTACACAACCCTTACAGTGGCACACCAGTCACCACATGCCGTTGTTTTCAATTTGAAGCAAACAAAAAAAATAGTGTGTTCAAATGTGTGTAGGAGTGGGGGGAGGGCCACTAGCCTGAAATAGTTTGGGAACCACTGCTCGAGAACATTATGCTGATATCTTTTTTATAAAATTAATTTCCACTTCTATAAAAAAACATTTTGTTGATATATTTTGCATTCTATTTGTCAACATTTAAAATAATTCATAAGTACTAAATTTTGTTTATCTTGGGACAACATCACCATTTCTCAGTAGATTGTTACCCACTTTTGCATAGAGATCAAAATGCATTATTCTTGAAAAGAATACAAAGAAATCACATTCCTAGGCTCCCTCCAGGTCATTCTAGGACAGGGGTGCACACATTTTTTCAGCTTGCAAGCTACTTTTAAAATGACCGAGTAAAAATTATCTACCTGTATTAAAAAATACTAAATATATTTATTTATATAGTGAGTATACTTCATATACACAATATATGTTCATGTACCTTGTATCACTGCATAAACCCTTATGGTACAATATAACTGTCCACAACCTTACTCTAATGACTTGCACTGAATGGAGCCAGCTGGATTACATAGTTTGGACAATAACTACTGCAGGTAGCCATCCTCAAGTAGACTTCTAAATGATCATCAGTCATAGTGGAACAGTACTTAAACTTAATAATCTTCATATGGGAAAGGCTCAGATAAGTATAATAGATGACAGACAAAAAAAAATGTTTTTTTAAATGGCATGTGATCTACCTGCATTATCTTTGTAATCTACCAGTCGATCACAATTGATATACTGGGCACCCCTGTTCTAGGAAATAACTATAGAATACTAATATTTTTAATCCAATAAAAACTTTTGGTATATAAAAAAAAAAATGGGTGACCAGAAGGTTATAAAATCTTACTTAGAATCACTTAGCACCTCTAACAGCCAAAATTAAAATAGGATCTACAAAATACAGTCATCATTTTCCATAATATCTAATAACTTTGTAATAGATGCTGAAAAAAAAAAAAAAGTTAATATTTTCAGTATATACTTGTCTAAAATATTTTTTTTTAAAAACATTTACAGCCAAATTGAAATATTGGATACAAAAAGGGTCTCAAACTAATAAGAATTATTCTTTATGTTTAAAACTATATTTTATGTATTTAGATTATGTTCATATTTCTGCTTCCAGAAAATCTTGCTAAAATATATATAAAAATTTTTTATTAAAACACTAGCAGAACACTGGATATTTAAAAAGTTAAAAATAACTCTTATCTATATTTATATATAGATTAATAAAATCTATTTTTCTATATATTTGTTTTATCATCTTTTATTCTTTTTATATTCATGTTTACAAGTTGTTTATTTCTATTATTATTCTTTTTTGTATTTTTTCTTTTACTTTTATTTGCTTTTTATTAAGTTTTAATCCTTTATTAATTTGTCTTATTTTTTAATCATTTTTAAAATTAATTTCTAATGTATGATTGATTTATACCCTTATATTTTTATTTAGATTTATTGAAAATGAGTAAAAAAAATTTTTTAACCTCCTCTCAGACAAAAATGTGGATTTTATTGTTTTTTGCTGGTCTCCACCAATTTTCCTTTAAAAGAATATGCACTCGGATGTTGTAGACAGACATACAAAATCTTTATATATATATATATATATATATGGTCTCTTATAACCCCTGCACCCCTACCAAGAATCACCAAGTACCTTTACTTGTATGCAATAAAATTTCCATGAGCATTAAAGTTATTACTGAAAGACAAAAATACATATATAAAGCAATTCAAAAAGACAAAGTTTTTTTTTTTTTATAACAAAATGTATACAAATGAATATTCATTTTAATCAGTTAAGTCAAGTTTCTTGATTATTTATATTTAAGTCAGAAATGTTCTTTAAATGATTCCACTTAGGAATTATAATTTGAAAATTTTGGTTTAAAAATGGAAAAAAAATTAAATTTCATTAATAAATGTCAAATTAATAAAAATAGTACAAATACAGTTAACTTCTTTTTTTTTTTTTTTAAATATGTATATATACTATTTTAAGTGGAACAAATTTTAATGAAAGTAAATTTTATGTGATAATTTGAAACTCTTCAAACACAAAAACAAAAATGTTAGACCACCACTATCAACACTATTGTTATTATTACTGCTACAGCACACAAATTTGTGAGTAGGACAGAAAGGAATTAAAGTCATTGTTTACATGATATCATATTGCAAATAATTTTTTTTTAACCCAATAACTGATATCCAATTTACAAAACATTGCTATATTTTAGATACTGATAATGCCACATGAATGGATTCCATTTCTTTTTACATGATATTCATGCCAATCTTAAATTGTAAATGCATTATTTACGGACGGCCTCCATATCAATTATTAAAGGAAAGATAAAACTTTCTTCCTTAAACAATTTTAGCAGGTATTGGGTTAAGCATCAATAAGAAATTAATATATTCATAAAAGAGAAAAAATTCAAGATGAGAGAGAGAGAGAGAGAGAGAGAGAGAGAGAGAGAGAGAGAGAGAAAGATTTATTTTTAACTTGATATTTACACAATATAGAAGTTTTGTTGAGGAGAAACTTTTAAAGGGCCTATTTCACAGTCCATGAGTCCACCATTGATGCCTATTCTGTATTTTACTCAGTAAGTTTTTACTGCTAGTTTTAGCCAATTATATAGTTGAATTGTTGAAATCTTTCTTTTGCACATAAAATATATTTTTTCTCCCTGCACACATCAAAACAATATTTAGTATTATCTGCGTTATTCGGACTATTGTCCTCATCTTCATTGTTATTTATACAACGTTTCAGCCAATATACCCTCCGGCCTTCTTCAGGTACTTCTTGTCGGACTCGGGAACCTTCTCAGAACCTGAAGAAGGCTGGAGGGTATATCGGCCGAAACGTTGTACAAATAACAATGAAGATGGGGACAATAGTCCGAATAACGCAGATAATACTAATCTTCAAGCCTCATCTCAAACATTCAGAGAAATAAAACAATATTTATCTCCCAATAACATCAAAGTCTTGTGTTAAAAAAAAAGAAGGCCTCAATGGTGTCATGGACTGTAAGAAAAAGTTTTACAAAGAAAATTTTACTCTCTGCTTCTTGAGTTTTGTTCTCTATAAGATTAAAAGGATACAACTTCTGTCCCATAATAATTGTTACATTAGTATCTATACATTTCATACAGGAAACACACTTAACAGTTATTATAATAAGAAATGGATACAGCAACCAGAGTTCAAATACTGGATAAAACTGTTTGCATTTCACTTGGAGTTAATGCCCTTGGGAAACACATGAATCCATCTATTATTCCTCTAGCTATGGGTAAATAGTAGGGTAGACTTGGTTCTTTAGCTTTGATTAGGCAAATGGTCTAGGAGAAAGAAAACTCTGAATTCAAACCACCAATACTCAATGGCAGAAGGGTTGGGTAAGTATATATATATATATATATATCATACACTAAATGTAACAACTGTTATAGGACAGACATAGTAACATGTGAGGGGTGATGAAATGTTTCTCGGTCATTCTCTCTTTGGTTAGGCGGAGAACTTTTCAGCATTTCCTCATATAAAGAAATTAATCTTGGAACTGTAGAATTTGCCTTTTTTAAAATCTTTTGCAATTTGATATCATAAGAACAATGACTTTTCTATTTTAATCCTGTGTGCTCTAAAAAGGAAGGAAATTGAGAAAAGTGCACAATTTCTTGGTTTGAAAACTTGACTTAACTCTTTGAATTTCAAAGAGTAGTACAACATGAAAAGAAAAAAAAAATTAATGCACAAAACCTACATAGAAAAACAATTAGTAACAAGTGAAGAATCAATTAGAACATGTTGGAACATTCCAGGGAAATTTTGGCAATCGAAGAAACGGAACAACAAATGTAAAAAGAAGAAGTAGTTAGGATCAGGTTTAAAACAGGGGTCCGCAACCTGCAGCCCGTCACCCAATTTTCAAAATTTTCTGCTTGCTTTTTGATGTTAACCAAGAAGAAGCTATACCATTGTAGATGGAACTAATTGATCTTCAGTGTTCAGAAGATTTGAAGTTTCTTGCTTGCCACATCCTTGACTTCTATAAAGTGCTTTCATCTAGACAATTCACCAACCTTATCCAGCAAGTAGTGAGCATGTTTGGCATTACATACCGCTAGGAACAGTTCTCTAAAATGAATCCTGCCAAGAGTACATGCATTCACAACTGTCAAATTATTACTTGTCTGATGTGCTCCTTCTGTCAACCTATTCATTTAACTCTTTTTGTGATTGCAAACAACAGCAGATATCTTATTAATAAATTATGATTGTTAAATTGTGAATTTAGCTGTTTTTTGTTGTTGTCTTTTGTTGTTTTTTTATCTTCTCTTTTTTTTTTAAGATCATGGCTCCAGTCCTTCTTGGTTTAAATTTTGTGGTTCTCAGGCTGAAAAGGTTGGGAACCCCTGGTTTAAAGTTTCATTTGGGGAAACATTTCCATTGATTGCTTTTGAGTAACTAATTAACACTGACTGAACTCGTACATCTTTTTCAAAAGTTGCAATTGGTCTCTAAGTTAATTTTCCAAATGATATAAACAAATCCAATTTTTGTTCTAATAATAAATTATCTAATTTTAAGATATGAACACATTATATAAAAATTATTTAAGGTTAGTTAATGATTGGTTGAAAATAAACCATGTCATTAATTTTACTAGTGGGGGAGTCCCCATGGCGTAACAGCTAACATTCTGGATTGCAACACGTAGTAAGTGAATTCAGCATTAAATAACACCTGAATGTTTGGTATGCCTATTAAACAAAGAAACCAAACCCAAAATTTTACAAGTATTTTTTTAAACATGAAAGAAAAAAAAAAGTCAAATTTATTTATATTAACGGCAGAAGGGGTATATACCATCAAACATCTTAAATGCTTCTAACTTACTATACTGATATGACCAATAATTCTTTTTAACCCTTTCACTAGCAAGTTAGATTGAAATTGTTTAGAAATAATTTATTTTTAACAAAAAATCTTTGAGCTGCTCATCATTTTTTTACCATGTGTTTTTTCTTTAAGTTTTGGATATGTTAAATTATGTTTTAAGTATTACATTTTAAGGGTTAAAATGAAAATTAAATTCAACTGGGACATCAGAGTCCCAATGGGATTAAAAGGTTTAAAGAGAAAAATTACTGACACAAGTTGAAAAATCCATTATAACATAAATACATTCATTAGTTAGAAATTTTAATCCTTCCCTACCACAAGTAATTTATTTCAACATTTAATGCAATTATTCTTATGGATACTCAGAAGGTCGCAATTTGATTCAACAGTCCCGTCCTTATCTCTTTCAAATGATGATTCAAAACCATGGAGAAAAAAATTAGTCTTCTCACGTGCTAAGGAGATATGGAATATATGTATGGTTATATATATATATATTAAAAGTTAAACTATATAATTAATATATACATATATAATTATATAAATATATAATATATATAATAAATTATATAATATATATAATATATATATATAATATATATATATAATAAATATATATATATATATATATAGGTAATATATATATATATATATATTTAATAAATTATATATATATAATATATATATATAATATATGATAAAAAGAGTTGGGGCTTGCACATCTTCCAGTTAGACAATTCATACTCAGTTTATTCTTTATTCCAATGCATGCTGTTCCTTGATGTTAAAAGTGATGAACCAAGTGTGTTGTGATAAAAAGCAACAAGAATTAGGAAGATAAAGCATAATACTAGTCAAAAGTATTATAAATAATGAATAGGTATCCTTGTTGGTCAGTGATTATGAAACACTATGAAATGTAGTGTACAATATACAGCACATTCATTTGGTTCGGCAACACCAGCATTCAATTAGAATTTAATGCAATGTTCCACTTCATTGGGTAGTCAACTTTCTTGTCCGTTTACTGTATATACTCATGTATAGGTTGATTTTTGAAGACCTAATTTTTAGGTAAAAATTAGATGTTGACCTATATATAAATAATAATTTTGTTTTACATTCATGACCATAAAATTAAAGGTAGATCCAGGCAGGAGACCAATGTAGACATGAGGATAGACAATCAATGAGGAAACAGAGTAAACAGTAAATTGCCATTTAATAGAATTTATCTCCAAGGAATATTCAACAAAATTAGTGAAGATTTTGGCATATATTAAATAAAAATAGGAGAAAAAAAAAAGCAAACCTGAAAAACTACAAATATTTTAGTTTATTATTACTGACAAGAATGTCTAATGTAAGAAATACAGTGTCATTAATTAAACGGCACAGGTAGGAAATTAGATGATGTATGTAAATAGGTAAAAACTGAAATGATAAAAAAAAAAATCCTGATAGGCCATCTGGATATAAAAGCTAGGCAAAGGAGAAAGAAAGAAAGGCAATAAAGATTGTTAGTGAATTAAACAAGAAAAAAAGAAAGGAATCAAAGCAATGGATTGGATGTACAGTTAAATGTAAGATCCAATCAACATCAGCTTCAAGCAGTACAGGTAAATTGCAGTTCTGGGACAGACTGCCCTTGATAGTTTGTAGCCTTAGAAATGGTGAACAAAGTTTAAGAAATAATGAAAAAAAAAAAAATATTAAAAAAACAAAAAAGTTTTCACATGGAGATGACCCCCCAGCCTGATAAAAAAAAAATCCTCACCCAGTTAAAGAGTGATAGAAAAAGGGGAGAGCACCAATAGGTGGTTTATTTCAAGGCATCTGTGAGCAAAGATGATGGCAATTTTTGTTTTTATTTGTTTGTATTATATATAAAACAGTAAAAGCAAAAACTTAGAATTTTTTTTATAAAATCTTGTACAACACTAATGAATTAAACCCAAAATTGATTAATTTCTAAAAGATAGATTTTCACAAACACTGTAGTCCAGGTTAAAATCATGGCAAGAGTAACCTTACCAAATTTGAAACTGGACTATTAATATGACATTAGTGACTTATTATTTTATTTCGTACAAAATAATTAATTTTTTGATATCTTTCGTCTAACTTTTGAATTAAAACTTTAGGCGCAGAGAGCAACTCAAGTCACCCAAATATACTTAATGCATGAAGGCAAGATACAACTTTAGTCCACATTACTTTTTTAGATCTTGTGTGATATACACCAGCCCTAAAAAATTTAAAAAGAGAAGAAAAAACTTTTTTTTCTTAATTACTTCTAATACTTTAGTAAACAGTAATTTTTAGAAATATCAGTGAAAAAAGTGACTCATGAACACACTTGTGCAATATATAAAAAAAAAGTAAGTTTTTTTTTTTTCTAAATGAAGAAATAATGTTTTCCACCCAAATTGGGAGAATGGTTGTTAAAAGAAAAAGAGAAAACTATATCTATTTTGTGTAAAAATAAAATATTAAGTCTATGATCTAAGATAATGTCAGATGGTTTATTGTGAAAATCTTTCTCTTTGAAATGCATCAATTTTAACTCCACTCAACTGGTGTTTTAACAAAAATCTTTTGAGAAAAAAGAAAATTAAATTATCAGTTCAGAACATTGTAAAAGTAGTAGGCAAAGCATAATATATTTTAAAAATGTACGTCCCAATACACATTGCCAACATAACTTTTCATACTACTCAAGGATCCAATAATGGTTTAAAACTACAAGTGAACCTGTAGTATATTACAGCACTTTCAGTATTCCTACAAGAGTACTTTCTACTAAAAACAAATATCTAAGTACAGAGGTTTCATCTAGAGGGAAAAATTCTGTGTCATTTAATGACAATAAGGTCTAACATTTTACTCTTTAAAATTGCTTTTTACAAAAATGCATTGCAAGATTTACAAGTTAATAAAGGGACAAAGCAAAAATGATACTATTTCAAAAGATTACTGCCCTTCAGAAAATGATGCTAGTTTTGTAAGATAATAGTTCATTCCTTACAGAGTGACACACAATTGTAGTCTTGTACCAGATTACACAGGGGACTTCACATGGCATAGTGGCAAACATGCTGGACTGTGGCATTATAATAAGCAAGTTTGAACTCCAGTCATGCTATGTCATTGACTAATACTTTTAGAAAAAATATAAACCCTCATTCTCTAGCTATGGGTTAAATAGTATCACTACTGTTCTTCTACAAGGATGGCTTTGGCATTAAATAACATAAAAAAGTTTGATACGCCATTAAACAAATAAATTAAAGCAAACCAGATTATACCAAGCTTGATAAGAATCAAGTGTTCTTGACAAATGACTTGAAAAATCAAGAATTAATATTTTCTCTTTTTTATCAAGTGTATATACATTTATAAGAGAATCAGCTACTTCTTTTACTACTTGAAAAGACTATTTTCTATGGCTATGCTGTTCTAGTTAACAATGTTTTAGCTGGTGTCAACAATCTATTTCAAAGAAATTCCCAAGGGACAATAGACAACACTGATTTTAAAGTAAACATATCAAAAACCCTGAAGATAAACAGTTGAAACATTTAAACAAGGAACATAGACCAAGAAAATAGTCTATCAAATACAAAGCGAATTACACTATATATGTTGTAACCTAACAAAGGTTACTAAATGAAAAATAACCAAACAGAGGTTGGAAATGAAATGGAATCTTTATAACATTAACAAAATACAATATTCACTAGTGGTGTGAAGAAAGGTAAACCACTGCTAGTGGTATGAGACTACTCAGTCAGCATACTACTCCTATATTTATGAGGATTGGGACATACCCATTAATGTCCATAGGTAGGGTATAGGACAATATCCCATCTCATAGAATAAGTTAGTTTCAAATTATATATAATATTACCTCCACCTTATAATAATTGTTACATCTTTTTCTTCTGGCATCCATTAGTCTTACAAGATGTAGATTTGTACCTGAATCTTGGCACAGTCCAGGGCAAGGTTCTACAGATGATTAGCAGTTGCCCATACTGCAGGTCTCCTCTTTTGGTTTGGTTTGTTTTATGGCATATCAACCTCAGTGGGTTATTTAATGCCGACAAAGTTCATTTTTAATGGATACTCAATTTTTTTTATAAACACATTTTTCTATTTAACCCATAGATGGGACCCTAACAGGTATTACCACTCCATGTCAGAGTGGAACAGGGAGCAATGGTGTTGAAGTGTCCTCTTTAATGACGCCAAAGTGCCATACAAATTGTGTTCAATGTTGCCATAAGAGTCAGTAGAATGATGTTGAACAAATACAAGACCTTTGGGAGAGTCCCCATGGCATAGTAGCTAATGTACTGGACTGCAACATCATGGTAATGCCAGACTTCAATTCTTGTTTTTTTTTTTTTTCTAATCGGCTTTGAAAAGGTACTCTACCATGCTAGTAAGTGCTTTGAATTCAGACTTTGTCCTTACCAAGGCTAGTCTACCCTATTATTTATGCATAGCTAGGAGAGGGAACCATAAATTCCTGCTTTTTCCAAAAGTATTAACATGTAGTGAAATACAAACAGCCTCATCCAGAATTTGAACTTGGCTTACAGTGTCCATATTTTCTATGATGATAGCACTCACATTACCCCCCCACCTCACATTGTATTTTGTATAAAAGATTTATATGCAAACTGTTAATTATACAATTATTCTCGTAGTAATTCATATATATAGGAGAAAAAATATGTATTATCTGAATTTTTTTGACTGTTGACCTCATCTTTATTGTTATATACACAATTTGGCCAATGTGCAGGTATTTCTTGTTGTAATCAGGAGCTTTCATGAAAATTCAAACTGAACCCTTTATTCAATCCACTAAGGTAAACTGTTCTCATTCTGCTAACCATAACCAGGTACAAGTATTAAGCTATGTTAAGTATTCTATGTTATCACCCGTCTTCGAGATTGAAGGTCACCTACAAATAACTGTCACTTAGAACTGTATTAACTCAACCCTTATATCCATTGCGCCAAGAACCACCTGAAAGAGGCTGGAGGGTACATTGGGCAAAATATTGCGTATATAACAATAAAGATGAGTACAGCAGTCTGAAAAATCCAAATCATCAAGCCTCATCAAAAAATAAAAATTTAAAAAAAAATGTTTTAAATCTTGGATTTTGATTTGCTATGAGATTTTTTTTTTTATAGAAACAAAATAATATTATACAAAGATTTTTTTTTTTAATTGGCATTGTTTTGGAGAAGAGTAATCCATTGACTACACACAGATTTTTTTTTATTTTTGCTATTTACCATATATACTTGTGTATTGTGCAACTTTCTGAAACTTAAATTTTAGCCTAATATTAGGGAATACATTAGATACAAACTTCGTGTGTGTAAATAGTTGGCCAAGGATAGGCCTCATTTGTAGTTCATGTATGATGAGACACACTAATATCCAGCTAAAATTTAGGTCTCAGAAAGATGCATGACACATGAGTATATATACTCATGTGTCATGATGCATTAAAATAAATGTGTGATGATGTAATAAAAATACATCATATATATATATATATATATATATATATATATATATATATGGTATATTTCTATTACATCATCAGAATATAAAAAACAAGCATTCACCTATCAGTAATGTTTTTTTATAGAGATGTAAGAACTATCATAGAACACAGGTAGTGCATTTTTTTTTTTTTAAATACAGTGGTACCTTGACTTACAAGTTTAATTCATTATGCTTGTAACTTAATTTCCTCATATATCAAATCAATTTTCCCCATTGAAATAAATTGAAATGCCATTATTCCATTCCCCACCTCCCAAACATCCTAATGTTTTTGGTTACCTTTTTTTTTTTAAATAAAAAAATAGCATTGTATAAAAACATAATAAAATAGAATTTAATGAATTATGTGATGTAGTATGTTTTAAATATTTTTTGGGGTTTTTTTATATAATAATTTTTCTTTGGCATGATAAATTTGGAAATTTTAAAATTTTTAGTGAACTTATCAACATAAGTATATCAATCTCGCTCCTCATACCTCAATTTTGGCATGATATTTGGAAATTTTAAAATTTTTAGTGAACTTAACATAAGTATATCAATCTCGCTCCTCATACCTCAAATTTGGCATGATGAATTTGGAAATTTTATAATTTTTAGTGTACTTATCAACATAAGTATATCTGAATCTTGCTCCTCATACCTCTAATTCTAATTCTAGCTCACAACACAAAGCAAAAAATTGACCGATTGATAGCTCGTAATTTGGAAAACTTGTAAGTTGGGGCACTTGTAAGTTAAGATACCACTGTTTAAGAATTACTTTTTAATCCTGAATAATAAAGATGCACTGCAAATGTTCCATAAGCCCTACTAGTAAAAAAAATCAACTTAATTCACTTGGCTACACTGAGTACATAATTCGTGAAAAAAGATTTAGTTTTAAGATATCAAGAAGAGAGGTGAAGTAGACAAGTAAAGTTTGTAGTCTATTGTAAAGATAAACTTTGTAGAATAGAGTAGAGGATGGCAGGAAGTTGAAAAGCCAAAACTAAGTACTAACATTAAACACTTAAGAGGAGGCCAAAGTGCCTTCCTTTTTCAGAATCCTTATTAGTCACCAAATTGCATTAATTAGAAGTTGTGTTAACTTTAATGACCCACTTTGCCAAATTAGGATTTTCTTGGTGCATGTGTCGCTCAGGTGTCTCTTGTAACGTGTCATATAGATAAGGATAAGCAGTCATTTTAGAACAAAATAACAATAGATATGAAGACCCCCCCCAAACTATATAGGGATAATTTTAGATGAAGCATTGTCAATCCATATATTAAAACTGATATTCCTAAATTTTCCGTCCATCATCATCCTGCAACACCCTCTGGTTAAAAATGAAAACATCCAAATTGTTCAAGATGCAATATAAAAATGTAAATCCAGATTATTAATTGCAGTTTTCTTATTTGTCCCTTTTTATTTCACCCAATTTTAAAATGAAACATTCCAAATGGTCTTGTGTTGCTCAAATTTGCAACGTAAAATTAAAATAAATTGAAAAAAAAAAAGAAAAAAAAAAGTTACGTTTGTTTTATTTGTAATATTGAAATTGTGAATTATGGAATATATTTTAGTAATTTTTTCCCAGCCTCCTGCTTTAATTCACGCTATGTTTTAGCAAGCCCGCATCAGGCAAATTTCTGACCCAACTTAGATATTTTCCAAGCCGTGCTTTTGTTACTTTTTTGTCAGCAAATTAATGTAGATATTTTAAACGCCTTCCCTCCAGATTTTTATCGGCAAATCAATGTAAATATTTTACAAGCCCTTTTTATGAAAAAGTGAGAGAAAGTTAAATCAAGATTATTATGCTTTTTACATATTGAACTATTATTGCAATAACTCTTAAGTAAACATATCAAATGTAATAATTAAATTATCATACTGTGTTATATCTATAGGTCTTGCTAGTTATTATTATTATTATTATATAATAATCAAACCTACACATGGACCCACCAGTGTTGGCTGACGCCCAAAATCTTACATTCATCAATTCTGTGAAGACACTGGTTATCGTCTAGAGGACTTACCATGTGCAAAGGCTGATAGCAACAGATGGTGAGAGATAGTCAAAGGAATCTATGCTGTTGACATGCCTTGATGATGATGATGATATATATCTTAGACAACAACATTAAAAAAGAGAGAGAGAAAAATCCCCAAATCCTTTGATCATCGGGTAAATGTTTATGTTCAAACAAACACAAGATTATGAAACTTGAAAAGTTGAGAGTTTCGTAATTTTTTTTTTTTTTTTTTTTTTTTTTTTCCTTTTTAACATTATTGTATTTGCTCTATAATATTTTTTGTATTGTGTATGTATATGTATGTGTGCGTGTGTTGTAGCAACTAAAACCTAAGTGAAACAAACTCTTTTATTTTATATTTAAATATTCCCCAATAAGTAGTTTGTTGTAAAAGTCAAGGCAATTGTCACAGGAAATCAGAAAAAGACAAATTATAAATCCAAAGAATACAATGTATAATTGAACTCATTAATGTGTGCAAATCGTGTTCAAGTGCATTTTGAAAAAGGAAAAACATAAGTGAAAATGAGGTCAAGTGAAAGTGCATTGAGTCATCTTAATTGCAAATTTATTCAATAAATTCTTTTTTCTTAAAACTTTATTCTATATTCTCTAATAGTTCCCTCCACCAAACCAAATAAACATGCAGAAAACAGGCCTTAAATTTGCCCTTTTTTTTTTTCTTTTTTTTTTCCTTTTTTTGACCAGATCAAATTAACTCTTTCTTACAGAAAAAAATTAACCAAAACAATTTAGGAATCTAGTATTTCGTATTTGAAAGAAGTAAAATAAAATAGAAACTCTGGAAATGGGCAAAGACCTAAGTATTGTTCTAGGGAAGTACCCAGCCCATTCACTAAAGGTTAAATGTGACACAAGGTCACAAGTATGGGGCATCCAGCGAGGACCAAATACACTTTTCAGTAGTGATGAATCTGCAAGACTAGCTTGATAACCATTACACCTAGATGGGATGCTCATGCAGCAAATATCCCCTCTCCATGCTACTGATATAGTCCAAGATAAAGTAAAAAGCAAGGGCTGATATATCTTGGTAACAGTGTCATCAAAAGAGTTGCTAGAATGAGATTGAAGGAAAATGCCAGACTGCTCGAGGAACTCCAACTCCTGGTTATGATTTCCAAGTAGTCCTTTTTCTAGACTGGTTGCTGACCAAGGATACAGAGTCCAGCCTGCCCCACATGTGTGACAGTATAATCTTTATTTGTATAGGCATGGACTACAATGTTATAATACAAAGGAATTTAACCTAAAACAGTTTATAGGATCTGAGTGATTTTAATGGCATGTCAACCTGTCTGGGGTTATTTTATGCCAAGAGATTAGAGAATCGCATTCATTGCATATTCATATTTTCATTAAAATAATTTTTTTTGGGTAGTTGTTTCTTAGAGTCCTATAAAATACAAATAATTTTTAAACAGATCTATTTGACCCAGAGATAGGACCCTAAAAGGGTACTACAACTACAGATCAAAGTGGACCTTGAAGTAGTGACAATGAACAGGTAGTCCATATTCCCTAAAACTGAAACTTCACCATCAGATGTAGTTTAGTGTCATACCAAGGACATCCCCTTTTAGTGGAGGGGTCTTAACCCTCTGCAGAGGATAGTCAGTATATTCTAAATGCCACCAACAGGAAGGAGATTATAGAATTTGAAGTTTATTTCTCACTGATTTTATCACATTGTAACCTACACAAGAGAAATATTGGTACTTTTGTGAACTGTAGATTTTACAAGTACATTTTATTTTGCTTTACATTAATGAAAATTTATATCATCATTACTTTAATTCAATTGTAACAAAAGAGTGATCATGCAGTAAATAAAAAGATTATATCCCTTACACACAATTTTATCATGTTTACTGGATAATAAAAAAAGAGTATGTATATCACTAATTTGTATTATACTAGATGTTACAATAAGCTATACATTGTAACTACCTACCTACCTACCTACACCCTAAGGATTTGGCATGCATTACACATAGTAGGGGGTCATTGACTGACAAAATGAAACCTGACCCATACATGATATTTTCCTCGTACCCCACGTGTACGGGTCAGGCAGAAAGCTCTATTAATGTGGGACCACCCACAAGCTGAGACTCATGGGTGGCGGGTGGAAAAATTGTGTTGATCCCGTCAGCATTCCCCCTCAAGGGGGCACCTCAAGCACTGGGCAATAAACCCAGCCCTGGCCCTTTAAATCGAGGGGGCAGGTATTGCCTGGGGGGATAGCCCCGTGGGATCAATGCCGTTAATTATAGCGATCCCCACCTGACCCATATATATACTCTATATATACTATACAGGTCAACAGGCAAGCTTTAGTAAAAAAATACTTAGTATACCAGCTCACCAAGTGATGATTTCACTGAAATACTACAGCAGTATTGGGATTGTAGCTAACATTTTTTTTTTTTTTTTTTTTTTTTTTTTTTTTTTTTAAATTCCATAAAATTAATTAAAAGTTAAAATGTAAACATTTGTACTTTAACTTTCCACAACCAGATTTGATACTGATGCAGATAAAAATGGTGGAATGTAGTGACAGTTGATAAATATCAACATTTATTAACAAGTCTTTAAAATTTAAAAAAAAAAAAAAAAAAACTATCTTTATATTATATTTTTAAGTTTTAAAAATTCTAGAATAAAGTAATTTTAGATATAAATCTTTTCTGTGTAATGTAACACTGAAATTTCACAAACTGTTGGTTCAGTTTTTCATTGAACTTTACAAATAGACTCACTAAAATCATTTCATTAGATCTAATTAGATTATTTTTAATAGCTGAAACTCCTGATTGTAGGGCAGCTTTTCAGCTGACCTTTCTTAATTCATACCTTATACCATATTTATATAAAACAGGATTTACTTAGAAAAAAGAATTCAAAGGAAAGAAGTAGTAAGAATATATTTTCATTGAACCAAAATACCATTTTTCTGTTTTGAAACACCAGATAGCTTTGCAACTTTAAAAAAGAGTTAGTTTTTTTTTCCCAATGTTCTGATAGACAGACAGATGCAAAGATTTAGAAGAGCCTTTGTTCACCATTTCTCAAGCCAGAAGAGGCAGACCATAGCACCAGATTTCCCAAAAATTAAGACTTGGTACCTACTTCCAATGAAAGGGATATTTGTATGATCTACAGCTGATACCACACCGGAGAGCTCAGTTCCCACACAAAGCACTATTGCATCAAACAAGCTGGAGTGGGGTGCGATGCACACTACAGGTGCCTCAGATGATGGCTCTTGTTGGCCTTTCACCTTCACCCAATGAAATCCCATCACAAAGAAGATGCTGCGACACAATTTTACAATCACGTACTTCAACATCCTATTGTAACAAGAGAAGGATAAACACTGCCACTAATTTCATAGAATGTTAGGAGGAACAACAAAATTATTACAACAGCAAGAAAAAAACGTTATCTTTAAAAAAAAAAAAATAAATAAAAAAAAATTTTTTTTATCTTACTTCATACTTGGAAATTGTATTTAAAATTTTTGAACACATGAATGATTTTTTTTTTTTTTTTTTTTTTAAATGTTAAAAAATGATGTGAAAATCAAATTTGGTAGAGTATTTATTTATTATAATATTTCACCCTTTATGGACTTTATCAGATGAGGATTTGAAAAAATTGTTATGAAAGAAATACAGGGTAATACTAAAACTGTCAATGATGTTATTATAGCAATGTAATTAGGAATCCCACTCACTATGGAATTTTAAGACACGAGAATGAAAAACATTGAAAATAGTGCAAATTACTTTTTTTTATTTAAGCTATGAATTAAAGGGTTAAAAATATCAAAGTTGTATAAATTAAAATATTGTTGATAAATTATAACTAAATATTGCAATAGAATTAGTTTATGTTTTTCTAACTTAGGGACCAGTTTAGCTCAGTTGGTAGAGCATCTGCCAAGGATCCACAAGGTTCCAGGTTTGATACTGGCCCTCACAACTCGGTGCATGAGTTTGGATTTGTGTTGTAAAGTGGGAAGCGGATTGTAAGTGTAGTGTTCCACCTCAGATGCAAAAACAATCTTCAAATGATAAATGATATTCAAAATGTAAGTAAAATTTCTTTAAATTTCTTAGGCTAACAACTCTAGAGTAGCTATCTCAGACTCAAACAAAAATGCCCTGTTCTTATTGGATCAAGGAACATTTAAAATAGGTTTCTAGTTCTGGCTCTCGTTGCACCATGAACACGCCTGGAGTATAGTACACCATAGATGAAGCCCATAAAAACATAAATAAACACTCTGCTAAATTTGGTTTTCACATATTTTGTTTCTATTTTGTTAATTCTTTTTATTAATATCTTTATTCAGAATGTCAAAAATGTTAAAAGTATGCACATAGGTAAAGTATCAAAATGAAAACAGTTAAAGTAAATTTCATATTGTATCAAAATCTCTTGGTTCAAACATGATACAGGAAGTATACTTTATCATCACTGTCCTAAAATGGATAGGAGACAAGCAGAAAAGTTTGTTTTATATTATTTTCTAATGTTCTAAGTTTATTCATGTGCTTTTTTAACTTCCATTTTCTAGGATTCTGGAAAAAAAATCAAAAATTTTAAATAGTATTCGCATTATGAAGCAGGATAAAAAAAAAGAAAAAAAGTAAAATAATGCAAATACTTTCACAAATACAAAAAAAAAAAATACTTGGTATTATCAATGACACCATTCACTTATAGCAAGATGTTATTTTGTGTTAAATATGTAATTAATAAATTATTACCAGAAAAAGAAAAATTGACCATAAATTTGACAGTAAAACTCGTTTAGACATAACTGCTTCCTGAATTTATTTTTAATAAGTTTGAGAGAATAAACATAATAAAAGCAAGATGCAATACCATGAACAACATTTTTAAAAATAAATCTATTAAATAACATTCAAGGGAGATAAATAGTGTGACTATCCAAGCTGTCACATTAATGATAAATAATTATAGAAAGCTGAACTTTTAGGCTGTACAATAAAGTAGTTCAAATTCCTAAAGTTGCTTTCTCCTCTAACTTTGCTCACCTCCTTCTTTCTATTCATTAAAGAGATCTGCATTCCAAATGTAAGACAAATTGCATAATATTAAGTGGTCCCACTCTTTTGTCACACTTGTGTGCATGTGTAATGACATTCACCCAATGTGGGTTAAGCCGACTCTGCTCTTGTATTTGTGTGTGGAGTTTCTCGAGGATTGATAAGTGGAGTTTCTCAGGGATTGGTGACCAAAGATGGTCCTCAGACAAATTTGTGTAACAGGCTTGAATTTAGAATTTATTTCTCCTAGACTTGTTGCTATATCAAGGTTAAAGAGTCCAATCTGCCCAACTATTTACCCATAGATGGATTTATACATTTCCAAGGGCATTAGTGCTATGTAAAATGCAAACGATTTCAATTTGGGTCACCATGTCCATTTCCTATGATGATAACCATTAGACCTCAATGGTAAGGAGCTAAATAAATTGATGTAACATCAGGTTTCTAAAATACAACATTTGTTTGAAATTTAATGTTGAATTGTCCCTTAGAAAGCAATGAATACATCCCTTCTTCCACCAACTATAGTTAAAAGTAGGGCAGATGTGTCCAGTAAATTTATCATAAGTAAATTACTCATGGCTAAATTCAGAATTAGACTTTTAAGAATTTAATTTAAAAAAAGCTAAAGGGTTAGGGAAACCTTATATTATAAGAATAATTAATCTGATGTAATGAATTTACCTAGAATCTTCTTTAGCCTTGGTTAGTCAACCAGTCTAGGAGAAGGAAAACTTATTCTTTGACAAATATTTTCTTTCATCTTTAATTTGCTATTTAATCTAAACTCATAAGGGTCATCGTTCTATGAGAGCAAAGAACAATTCAGATTTGAAAAAGCAAAATGATGACTTGCAATAAATAAATAGAAATAAGCAGCTAAAGATTAAAGATAAACAAAAATACTAATCAAAATAAATATTAATGACTGACCATGCTTCCTCTAAGAAATAATAAAAAAGGTACTATTGATAGTTTATCACTATGAAGAAAAAAAAACTCCAAATATGGCACTGACAGAGGTTGAGAAACAAAACGATGAAAGAGTTCATAGGTTTGATTTGAACCAATGGCTTTTCATAAATTTACTCAATATACTCATATACTTGCCATCCCTACTTGGGGGTCCAGTGAGCTTTGGCCGCTGGACCAGGTATAGAGTAAATTAATAGCGTCAATACCTGCCCCATTGATTTAAAGGAGCAGGGCTGGGTTTATTGCCCAGTGCCTGAGGCACCCCCCTTGAGGGGGAATGCCAACGGGATCGACACAATTTTTATGCGCCCATGTTAAAACAAGACGTTGTGTCCAATCCATACAAGTGGGGTATGCGGTAAATATCCTCAAACAAAGAGGATATGATTTCAAATTTCACTAAGAGATTATCTTTTATTATTTCCACTCCTTAATGCAAGAAGCACAAAAATGTATATTCCATTTTTAAAAACAAATAACTTTTGCTTATTTATCATCATCATCAAAGTGTGCCAACAGCACAGATTCCTTTGAGTTTCTCTTACCATCTGCCCCATCATCCATAGCTTTTAGTATGTCCTCGAAACAGATCCAGATAACCATGACTCCAATTCAAACCAGACATTTATTCATAATCTACTTTATTTGAGGGATATTATATCCTACAATTAAGTAAGCAGGTTCATACCTTTCCGAATGGTATTAATCTAAAAAGTGACCATAATAGAACAACTGGAGTTCAGACTTACTACTATGTTGCAACCCAGCGCTTTAACCACTACACCACAGGGAATCCCCTCTACTCTTGAAGGATCTAGCATGTTTGTAAATTATGCAAGCAGACCATTACTAGTGAATTTGATTCTTACTGGTGGCCTCTATACTTCTGACCATGTGCCAAACTAAGCTAGGCTTATTAAATGATGTCTGTTGAAGAGTTCTCCAATTTCTCAAGACAACATCAATTTCTCTGAGAGGGAGAAGTTCATATATTACTCCAGCATCCATAAAAGATTGAGATGGCTTTAGGCTGCTAAATTTTCCATCTACTGTGATAGAATACATTTTATTTGTACTTTATAAGGTCGAATTGACCAGAAACAAGAAGGTGGTTTGATGATCACCAAAACACAGTAAATAGAATCTGGTAAGATAGAGAATAAAGACAATATATATATTTTAATTGCTGGGGCATTACAAACAAAGCTTGCAACTAAGAGTCCAATGCAATTATTTTTTTTTTTAAGTTTGTTGCAGTGAATAAATAATTACAGGTTTTTGCACAGTGTCTAGGTTTGTTCTCCAGGCTGTATTGCTTTTTGTAAGTAGATTTTTTTTCTTCTTTACAAATAAAGACAGGACTAATGAGTTAATTTGAATGGGGCGGAAGCTCAAATCAATGAAAATAGTGAATGACTAGTATAAAACTACTAAAGTTTCAACAATCAGGGGGGTCACTTATTTTGGGAATCAAACCTTCAAATACAAGTATTATTTTTAGAATGTACTACATCTACAACTATAGTGACAGAAAATAAGATCACAACACCTTGGAGGGTGGTAATTTTGATCTGGGTACAGGATGTGCATTTAGTACTGTTAATACACCACTTATTTTTAGGACCAATGCATGTATTGTTCCATATAGGTGATTTTTTATCGTAGTAAAGTAGGTGGAGTGGCATATTGTCTGCATCAGCTGGACAGCGAGAGAGTCTATCCCCTTTTCACTAGTGCTAAATCAGGGGAGATCTTTTTGCATCTCAGTGGGGTGCCACACCTACCATCAGCTCCCTACCACACAGATCCAAACTGGGCTACTCATGCTCTAAGTTGGTGAGGGCCAGTATTGAACCTGGAACCTTTTGGTTCCTAGGCAGATGCTCTAACAACTGAGCTAAACCAGACTCTTTTTATTGTAACCCAGCAATATTTCTTATACATTTAATCTCAAGTAGATTAAAAACACATTCAGCATGGATATTTTATTCTACATCAATGTGTGTGTGTGTGTGTGTGTGTATATTTATCAAAAAAAAAAAGGTTTAGCATCACTTAGTTTATATTCAAATGTACTGGAGGTGTGTGTGGTGTAATGGTTATCACCATAGGAAAGGGAAATGGCAAAGAGAGTTCAAATCCTGAATGAGGCTGTTTGCATTTCACATAGCACTAATTATCTTGAGAAAAGTATGTATCCAATTATTCTCCCTCCAGCTATGAGTAAATAGTAAGGCAGACCAGCCTAGGAGAAAGAAAACTGAATTCAAACCTGTTAAACTCTGCTTAAAAAATTGACCTTGTGTCACATACTACTCGCACAGAGGGGTTGGTAAATATATATTTTAATGTACTGTAAAGATATGTATTGTATCTGTTGTTAAATGAGTTTGAGCAAATTATAATAAACTGCCAGAAAATAGAATTGCATCAACCTGAATGTGTTTCCATTAAACGTATAAGTAATAAAGCTGGATTACAAAAAAGGATCACACACATTTATTTATTTATTTATATATATGTGTGTGTGTGTGCATGCGTGCGTGCGTGCGTGCGTGCGTGGATTAATATGCACACTGGTTCTAGAAGAGGTAAGCATACAATAGTTGGATATTACCTACACCGAATAATATACTGTATCTCAGGAAATCATATAACACTTCAATAATAATACACATAAATCTACAATACTCTAAATTCTTTTTATTGAATCTCAAATAGAAATAGATTTTTTTTTTTTAAATCTCAGTAAAAATAAGTAGAGATAGTAATCTTGGAGAATGATTATATTAGTCTCTCCCAGTCTATACGTATATAATCTATATGTTTATTCACTTATCCTCTTAACTCTTGTTTGTTTGTTTGTTTTGTTTTACGGCATATCAACCTCAGTGGGTCATTTAATGCCGATAAAGTTTTGAAATAAATCAATTCTTAATGGATAATACAATTTTTTTATAAATACATTTTTCTATTTAACCCATAGATGGGACCCTAATAAGTACTACCACTCCGGGTCAGAGTGGACCAGGGAGCAATGGTGATGAAGGGGTGCTTCACATTCCCCAAACCTCCAAAACTGGAACCTCACCATCAGATAGAGTTTAACATCATTCCCAGGACATGTAGACTCGCAGCCACCGCCTTCTAGCATCCATATGATAAAAAGGGGTTGGGGCTTGCCATAAGGGCAATAGGGTTGGGAAAATCATATAGGTGCTAGGGCTTGACGTGACCAGCCGATTGATCGGAGGGCCTCTTGACTTTGCCTACATATGTATTACATCTCATGGCCACATCACAACCATTGTTGAACAGTGGCAAATCTAGTTTTGCTTAAGAAGAATCTTAGTTTTTTTTGTTTTTTGTTTTTTTTTTTTTTTGGGGGGGGCAGAGTGGGGTGGTTAATCCTAAACAAGTTCAAATATCCATCTTTAAAAATTTGTTGCAAGAGTCCAAAATCAAAAATTTAAATTTAAAAAAATATAATTTCTTACTGTATGAGGTTGTGAGGATTTGTTCATGAATAGTATTTAAATTAGCTTTTTGAGAAGAGGTGAGTATTTTCCATCATAAAGTACCCTTTGTTAAATAATGAATGTTAAAATGTCTATTAAGAGAATGGTATACACCAAACTACCCATTAGAAATGGACCATTCAAATAGTTTCTGTCTTAAATAGACCATGTTTTTCATAGCAGGGCATTCTAAACTACTTGCTTGCCTCAGGTAAGTGAGATAACTATAAATGGTGTGATCCCAGTGGTCCTTTTCCCCAAGCAGTACCTGCCCCTTCACCTAGAGGGGTTAAGGGGAATGCCTATGGGACCATGCTGGGTTCTTCACATAAAAATGACTTCATGTCAATCAGGGCTTGTTGGGTGGTCCAGAAAATAAAACTTGCCTGATGAATGTAGGTCACTACTGCCTTTCACTGTTAGCACTCTATGGTGGCTGAATTTGGACAACTGGACATACTTCACTATGAATAGTTTACTTCATTGGTAGATTTAGTATCTATCAACAACAACTGTTTTCAATGGTCATTTAATGAGGTTGTTATCTTTAATTCAAATTGCTTTTAATTCTAATTAAAAGTACCTCTTAATTCCCAAGTGGAATAAAGATAAAAACAGGGCAAATATGAAGACAAGACAAACTGTCATGGTCAAATATATTTTTCAATTCTAGCATGTATTATATATATTATATATATATATATATATATATATAGATAGATAGATATAGATATGTATGTATGTATGTATGTATGTATATGTAAACCACAACATTTACTTAAAAAAGATCAAGATTTATGACAGTGACAATAAATTCTAAATTGTATTAAAAAGTATAATAGATTTTATCAATGTACGGTTTTAATAAAGGAAAAAGAATGACAAAATTATCCAATTAAAATAGAAAGCAGTATCCTGAAAAATAATCTTAATTATTTGAAGAAAAAAACCCTGAAAAGACTGGGAGAAAGAAAGAAAACTAATTCAAAATCAAATTTAATGTTACAGGTGGGTGTTCTTCGGAAACCTTAAAATGGAAAGGTAGAAAAGAATGTAAATTAAATAGAAATAAAATATTTCATTGTTTATTCAGGAACTCAGCTCAAGATGGATAAGCCACATATGAAAACTCATAACTGACTTCTTAAAGGTTTCATTTAATTAAAATGTGTTCTTGTAAAACAAAGGATTTTATGAGTATAACTTTTTGCTGATGTTCTGGGATAAAATAATTTTTCATTCATACATGTTTCGAACATCTTCCTCCTAAGAATTATTTAAACTCCTTGGTTCTGTTATTCAAACATTTGGACTGGTAAGTTTTCTAGCCTTCTTCAGGTGTAATATGCAGAGAGAAAGATTCTTTTTTTGGTCTCTTTCTTAGGTAGCACAAAGCAAAAATAGTATCAAACAACAACAAAAAATAAATAAATAATAATATTTACTTTTTCTTCACAAATAACATTGAAGAAGGCCATAGAATGTATCAGTCAAAACATTGTGTGAACAACAAAAACATGGAGATTAATTGTACAAAGAATTCTTTGAATGTTAATGATCCTTTTCAAAAAAAAAAAAACCATAGAAAGCATCTTCATTTATGTTTTGGATGGTATGTTCATTGACCTTCAAGAGAACAGTTTATAACAGTGTTTTTGTCTAGAACTTTACACCACCACCACCCTAATCTCAAGAAGAATACAAAAGTAGAAACACCAGAGGATGACTGATGAACATATTAACTGAAGCCGTTAAAGATACATTTTTGTACCATGTTTAAATGGTTGGTTGGGTGGATTTTATGGCATGTCAACCCTTGGGTTATTTTATGCCAAAGACGTTTGTTTTATTCCTTCTTGTTGGGTATTCAATTTTTTAAACTTATTTTTTATCTATTCCAGGGGCCCTAAAAGATACTACTACTACTACTCTGTGTCAGAGTGGAACTGGGAGTAATGAAAAAAAGGGGTACTCCACTCTCCCTAGAGCTCCAGAATTGAAACCTCACCATTAGATTCAGTTTAATGTCATACCCAGAACACTAAGAACCTCAGCCACCACCTTCTAGCACATGATAAGAACAATACAATTGAAACAATCATATAGGTGCTAGAACTTGACATGTCCAGCCTCCTCGACCCCCGTCTAGCCCAAGTAAGGGCTAAAGTGGAGTGTTGGATGTCATGGACTGCTTGGCTACCAAGATTCCATCCTTAAGCATCACTGGTCGACACCCATGGCCAGCAGGTGGCCCCACTGGGGAGGGGGGTTACATCT
>CM042156.1:72427520-72457520 GCA_023376005.1 Doryteuthis pealeii
TAATTATATAAATTCAAAATTGATATCAGAGACTGTAGAATTATAATTATATAAATTCAAAATTGATATCAGAGACTGTAGAATTATAATTATATAAATTCAAAATTGATATTAGAGACTGCAGAATTATAATTATATAAATTCAAAATTGATATTAGAGACTGCAGAATTATAATTATATAAATTCAAAATTGATATTAGAGACTGCAGAATTATAATTATATAAATTCAAATCCTTGTGGAGCTAAAAATATTTTTTTATTTAAAAAATTTTTTTTTTATTTTTTATTTTTTATTTTTTTTATTATATGTATATTTTGCTTATTTTGATATCAGAGACTGTAGAATTATAATTATATAAATGTATATATATTATTATAAAATTATATCAATATGGCAAAGCAAGAAATAAAATGTAAATGACAGACTTATTTATTAGAAGAGCCATGATTTTTCACAAAATTATAAAATATTATCATTGAAATGGGAAATGTAAACCTTAAGATGTTTCTACAAATATTCTAACTTATCATGTATTGCACAAAATAAAATACAAAAACTCATGCAGGATTTGAACTCTGGTTGCCAATTTCATTCCTATGATGATAACCATTATGTTAAGAATGCCTTTGTTAGAACATCCAGTCATTGTGTACTAGTTAATGAGTTAGACTAGCAGACCATTGTTAATAAGTTTGATTCTAAATCCGTGTTCCATACTTTAAAGCTCATGCTAAACTAAGCTAAGTTTAGTAATTGACTACCAAATATAACTTTCTAAGGACATTCTGTCATGGTGTACTGGTTAGTGAGCTTGATTCTCAATTGGTGTCCCATACTTCTGGTTTCTAAGCTGAGCTTAGGAAATTACTAGCAAGTATAAACTTTGTCTGCAAATCATAAAGCTTCAAATTCAATAAATGTTCATCCATATGTAAAGTGAATAGTTGATGAATCCAACAAACCAAGTATTATTGGTTCTGGCATGAGATGAGTATGAGATTATCTGCTCCAGACAATATCTTGGAGAGTCTCTGAAATTACATTCTCTCTTGAGGAAGAATTACATCTTTTCTATAGAATTTTTGTTTTCTTTTAATTTATTATCAGTTGATTTATCAGTAGCTGATGCATACGCACTTCTCCACATATATCTACAGAATTGAGCAGACTAAGAAGAAAATATTATTTTCAAACTCAAATATGTAATATCTAGTTTTGACAGTATATGAACTGAGTTCAATAAGCCTAGTAATGTACAATATCAGAATTAACCCTATTTAACCTCTTGCTTACCAATTTGGAGTATATATACTCTCACTTTCAGTTGGTGAAAAATCTATAGAAATGAGGTTTGCTGTACTTGTCTTCAGCAGATTGACCATTGCATTATTCATTATTTGGTTCATGTTGATATTATTTAGATTTTTGGGGCTGTTGTCCACATCTTTATTTTTATATACACAACATTTTGGCTAATGTGGCTTCAGGTATTTAGTATCAAATTCCGGAACATTCTTGTCAAACTTGGGAGACTTTAAGTTAGAATTAGGAGCCTTCACGGAACTTCAAACCAAACCCTTTATTTAATCCATTGAGATAGATTGTTTTCATTCTGTTAAAGGGTTTGGTTCGAAGTTCCGCAAAGGCTCCCAAGTTCGACAAGAAACACCAGAAGAAGGCCGGAAGCCACATTGTATGAAACTTTGTGTATATAACAATAAAAAAGAGGACAATAGTCTGAAAAATGTAAATAATACAAATTATCAAGCCTCATATAAAAAATTCAGATAAATTGGTTCATGTTTCTAATGTTCATGGCATGCAAAGAATGCAGAGTATGGGGGTCATTCCAACTCATTTCACTTAGGGTCCATTCCAAAAGGCCCACAAATTCAAAATTCTATGTGAGAAGTAAATCATGAAAATTTGCAGCATTAATTGTTTTTATTTCATGGCCATTTAATGTTTTGGGGAATTTTTTAAAAATTCCACTTTTTGAGAGTTTTTTTACCCAATTTTGGAGGCTTGCATTTTGAAATTCAGTTTGTTACAAACCTTGGTAATGTTATTTTCCTCATCTCCATCATCAAGTGTTTTAAAGTCAGTTAGAATCAATCAATTTAATTTAAATGCTTTTCAAAAATTAATGGTCAGATATCTAAAAAGAAAAAAAAAAATTTTTTTTTTTAATTTTTTTAAACATACAAAACAAGGTGGAATTTTTTTTTTTTTTTTTTTTAAATTGAGGACTTTCTGGACAGACAACGGGAAATTGGTTGGAATGACCCAATTGTTTTAAGCTTGCATGGCTAGTTGTGGAAATGCATTTGGCACTTGTAAAACCAATAGGTAAGGGGTGTTTTAACTCAAGACAAAAAACATTGTAAGATTCACCTATTTAAAAAAAAATTTTTTAAATTTTCTTTTAAAATTTGTGTTCAAAATATAACAATATATACTCATTAGCCAGACTTAAAATGTATTTCATCAACTGTAGCCAGAACTGCAAATAAGTCCACTTTTTTGTCAAAATACCTGGGGGGGAAAGATTCCCTAAAAGAAAAAGTATCATTAGATCTACATTTTATATGGAAATAGTGAAACAAAGATTGACACCTCAAAAGGCAAAGATTGTTATAGATGGATGTTTTCAGACTAGCATTCACGGTTTGGTTGATTTGTTTAATGGCATATCAACTACTTATGGGTTATTCAATGTCAAAATTTGATTATTCACATTCCATAATATTTTCAATGTCTCATAGCATATCTTTCTTCTTTTTTGTTTTAAATTGCACTTTAATTTTATTTGTCGATAATTATTTGTTTCCATGCAGTTATAAGATATCAGGTATTCCTAGCTAATACAAATAATTTTTAAACAAATCTATTTGACCTACAATTGGGACCCTATCAGGTACAACTACTCTGGGTGAGAGTGGAGCTGGTAGTAATGGCAATAAAGGGGCACTACATTCTCTATGGAGCCTCACCATCTGAAGCAGTTTAGTGCCATACCCAGGACACCCCAGAGGACACAGGGTCTTGCCCCTCTGCAGGATATACTGTCAGCATATTGTAACCCTGCTGACAAAGCAACTATTTATTTAAATTGAAGCAAACAGATTCAAACTATTCACCAAATCCTCCAACATGGATGAGAAGCATTGTGGGAAGAAAAGGAAAAAAACTTTTAACATAAATAAAACATTTGAAAAATTCTAATTGATTAGAATTAACTGTCTTTTTTCTTGTAAAATATTTTTTTAAAATTAAAATGACATGTGAAATAGCTTAAAAAACATAAGAATGTTACAAGAACTTTTTTATTGCACAGATATTTCATTCATCATCTTAACTTAATTAGCACTTAGTTCAACTCTATATCAATTTTTGTTTCTTTTAGTTTCAATAAAAATCTGCATGTTTAAACAAAAATATTAGTGGATTTATGAATTAATTATTCTAAAAAAAGAAAATAATAATAATTACAAGGAAGAAAGGAAGTTAACAAATCTTCATTAACTGCTGGAGAAGTAAGGACAAACTCATAAGTGATATTTTCCTGTAGACATCTACACATGGACACACTAGAGTGGGACAACCAGTAAAGATTTAAATTGATCAGGTCTGTACAGATACTGGATGTTGGGAGAACTTGCCAGGAGCAATGACCAATAGGGACAGGTGGGAAGAGGGTGTCATGGGAATCAGTACTGTCAGTGTGATATGATGATGAAAATGTTAAATGATTAATGGCCATTAAAAATAAAACATTATTTATCTACCACCCTGTTAGTGGGGCTTGGAATATGCTAACTTATCCCTTGCAGATGGGTAAGAACCACAATATTTTTTTTAGTACACAGTTCTATAAGAATACAAATCATTTTTAAACAAGTCTATTTGCCCCATAGATGGAACCCGAACAAATATTACCACTCCAGGTCAGAGTATTGGCAATGAAGAATACTCCACATTATATTTAACTGGCTTTGAGCCCTTTGTTCAGTAGCTTCAGCGTCTGGACCAGTAAGATATAAGATAAACTGCATGATCCCAGGGGGCCTTTCCCCAAGGCAGCACTTGCACCCTTTTCTAAAAGGGGCAGGGTTGAGTTTATTGCCTGGTGCCTGAAGTGCTTTAAAAGGGATCATGCACTTTTTTTGCACTGGCCACTGCATGAGCTTTGGTTTGTGTATGGTTTCCCATGTTAAAAAGTCCTTGTGTCAATCTGGCCAAGTGGAAGGTCAAAAAATACTCAACATTCTCTAGAACTAGAGCCTCACCATCAGCTGCAGTTTAGTGTTATACCCAGGACCCCCAACTTTTATGGGGTGGAGGTGAGGGATCTTATCGCTCTGTAGGAGATACAATCAGTGTATTCTAAGCTCTCTAACAGAAAAATCGGTATGTGTACTGATACTGCCACTTTGTTTTCTATAAATCTAAAACTGCAATTTGATTAAGAGTTCAAAAATTTAAGTCATTAAAGAGATCGACTTATTTATTTTTAAATAGTTTTTTTCTTTTTTCTTGGAAAACAGAAAATGACAAAAATTTTACAACAAGATAAAAAATATACAAAAACTTTCATTTAGAGAATATCTAAGAAAGAGAAATGACGGCTTTTATCAATTTCATTCAAGTAGAAAGATGAAAGGATTTATTGACACAAGTCAAAGTTAAAACTTGATGCCCTGTAGGATAAGAGACAGCCTGGCAGGAAGTGCTGAGAATGGCTTATTCGAACAGACAGGAGACAGTCATTATTGATTTTCAAGCGGAAAGAGAGAAGAAAAAATAAGGAAGACATGATTCATTTGGCTATCAAGTAGAATGTGAAGATGAATGAGGCACCTGTGGCAGGTAAACAGAGATAGAAAGAAATAGAAGAAAAAAGGTTGGAATAGAATTCAAAACAAAAAACAAGAAATCATTTAGTTACATTCTTATACTAATTATAGTAAGGAGATGCATGATGTAATGGTTACTGTCGAAGGAAATGGACACAGCAAGAGGAGTTCAAATCCTGGATGAGGCTGTTTGTATTTCACATAGCACTAATAATCTTGAGAAAGGTATGAATCCAACTATTCTTCCTCCAGCTATGCATAAATAGTAGAGCAGACTGGTCTCAATAACTTTCGTTAGGTAACCAGTCTAGGAGAAAGAAAACACTGAATTCAAACCTGTTAAACTGGTTGAGTAGATTTTAAATAATTTTAGAATTTAAAAGCTCACAAGCAACCAACACTAATTGTCTGTTTTCATGATTCAAGTCAACAAATTCTGATATTTAAAAAAAAAAAAACAATTTTGGAGTATCTGATGAAGCCTGATAAGGAAAACATGAACACACCAGTTTTTGGTCGACGAGCAAAAACTTACATTCGTCAGCTGTGTAGACACTGGATGCTGTCTAGAGGAATTACAAAGAGCAATGGCCGATAGGGCAAGATGGCAAGAGAGAGTCAAGGGGATTTGTGATGTCAGCACATCTTGACATCACTCCAGTCTATCAATTTTCCCAAACATCCAGATTTGATATCAAGTATTCCTTCCTTTAAGGGCCAGTTTAGCTCAATCGGTAGAGTGTTCGGCTAGGAATCACAAGGTTCTTGGTTCGATACTGGCCCTCGTCAACTCAGCGTATGAGCAGCACGGGGATCTGTGCGGTAAAGTGAGGAGCTGATGGTAGGTGTGGTGCTCCATCTCAGACGCTAAAATAATCTCCTTGGTCTAGCGCTAATAAAAAGGGGATAGACTCCCTCGCTGTCTGGCTGATACCGACATTAGGCCGCCCCAATGACTTTTTTTTATTCCTTGCTTATACAAAGAATTTGCACACAATTATATAGTTTCAAGTAGCTATCCCAATTTAATGATAATTTGTTTGTGCACAGTTATATGGTTTCAAACATTCCCATCCAATACTAAGAATTTTCAAACATGTAAAAGGTACTACCACTGGGTCTGAGAAGACGTGGGAGTAATGGCAATGAAGTACTCCACAATCCCCAGAGCTCCAGGACTGGAGCCTCATTACTATATGCAGTTTAGTGTCATATTATTAAGCTGCTTTAAAAAATATTAGTTTTATCATTGAGAATGTCACATTGGTTAAATCAAGAATTTTCTTATGGAAATAAGTCATTACACACAAGCTGTCTGTCTGATTGTATACTAACATATGGTAGGATATATATATATATATATATATATATATATATATATATATATATGGATCAAATCAGATACCATTCTGTTATTGGAGCTTGCTTAATAATACCATAAAATAGAGAACCATCATTACTAGGGTGAGTCAAAAGTTTTGCAATATTTTGGTCCATGATAGTTTTAATTTGCTCACAGTCGGTCTGATTCCAAAATAGATATATATATATATATATATATGTTAGGCCGCGGCCTCAAGGAGTAAAATTGAAAATATCTATTATTAGAGATTAATTGCATTTGGATAGAGCAAAGTTTGGGTTTTTATTAATCCATACCCATTGATTCTACTACTACCACCACCAACACCACTACTACTACAACCACTAATTACCCCATCAAATTTGATTTTCTGTACTAACTAAATATTTCTGGCACTGAAGGACAAAGAATGCACAAATTTTAACATTTTTAACTTAAATTTATTGGGTTTTTTTTATCAATTCTGTGTTCATCTATAGATTGTTAATCAAAAAAAAAAAAAAAAGGGATTGTCAGTTGTCAAAAATTAATGCAAGCATTACTGACCGAATGGTGCTATTGTGTGTGTGTGTGTGTGTATATATATATAAAATGACAATGACAGGTCATGACATTTGAAAATGACAAAACTGGTTTGAGCGGACAATGACTTTTAGTACTGATGTCTGTTAGTCAGAGTCAAGTGATAATATTTGCATGTGTGTATGTGTCATTCATAAAAATTAGCAAATATATATGAGGTCATTTAATAAATAATAGGAATTTTTGGGGAAAAAGCAATTTTTTTTTCATCATAAATGTAAACTTGGCATTGTTTGGAATTATCTTAATCTTTAAAAAAAAAAAAAAATGTTTTGAAGCTATCCAAAATTGCGACAAAACAGACAGAATGCTCCAGGTTTAAACAGAAGCCTGTTTTAATAATAAAAAAAAAAATTTTTTTTTTTGTTTTTTAAATAAAATTTTTTTCTAAATGTTGACAAATGGGCTAAACAAGGGTTTGTCTGAGTCTTGAGGACAGTGCATGGAAGGTAAACACTGATTCTGTGGTAAAAAAAAAGGTTCTTGGCACAGTAAAGAAGGTTATGCTGACAGACCTCTGCTACATGAAAGGACTTATAGATTTTCTTGAAAAAAAGAGCAACTGTAAACAGTGATTCCTATTGCCATCTCCTTAGACAATATTCAACTTATTTATTGAATGACCTTTGTGTATAGTTCAAGTTAAAAAGAAAAATAGAGAATCCATTGTTCTTTTCATTTATCTATGATTATTCCTATCATAAAATAAACATTTTTTTCATAAGTAAACTATAAGAAATGCCAACCATAGAAAAAAAAATTGGTGGGTCAAATATGTATCTTTTAGTCTGCTGCACACATGTAAAAATAAAATGATCTAAAATTAAAAAAATAAATAAATTATTTGGTCAGAAGAATGCATGTCATGAGAAGTAAAATATTTTTAAATGTCTAAATGCTGAAACAGAAAGAAAATTGCAATTAGAAAACACAAAAATATTTACACAAAAATAAAATAAGTATAAAAATTTAATTTGGCTTTTGATATACAAATAAGAAAAAATAAAACACAGAGAATCTTAACATTTAATAACATTTTTAAAGTAAAATAGAAATATTAATTGAATTAAGAATTTTTTTAGGGTTCTTTTTCATAAATCAGATTTTTCAATTAGTTTAAGATTTTAAAAAAAAAAAACAACTTATTTTGAATATCTCATGCAAAAGTAACCACTAGTAAACTAACAGGGGAAACTTTCAGACATAATATCTTGCCCAGGGTGACCTGGAACTGACGAAAGTAGAGCAGTCTCGTGAATTTCAAAGTAGGAGAATCTATATGAAAAGTTGGAGGCATGTGGTGTAATGGTTAGAGTCGAAGAAAATGGAACTCATCGACCTGAGTTCAAATCTTGGACGAAGCTGTTTGCATTTCACATGGTGCTAATACCCTTGGGAAAGGTATGAATTCAACTATTCTCCCTCATGCTATGGGTAAACAGCAGGGCAGACTGGGCTCTTTAACCATGGCTGGGTAACCAGGCTAAGAGAAGGAAAACTCTGAATTCAAACCAGTTAATATCTGCTTAAGAAATTGACCTTGTGTTGCATCCTGCTCATACAGAGGGGTTGGTAAATACATATATGAAAAATTAAGTGTGTGTAAAAATCACCAGAGCATCTTTTTCTCCAAAGATACAATATATAATTGAAAAACAGTTTGTTTTTTTTTTTCTTTTTTTCTGGAATCTTTTGCACCCACCAAATAATTTGAAAGTGAACTTGTGATAACATTGCATGGAATCATGTCTTGTGTTTCCTCAATTTTAAGAATTTCTTGAAAACTTTGGAAATTTCTGCAATTTTCCTGAACAGAATGGTAAAAGAAACCCCAATTGATAATGAAAACTATCATTGAGGTAAAAAGAAGGTTTTGATTAAAGAAAGCCATCAAGTCAAAAAGAGGCCCATTAACTGACAATGTTTATCTCAGAAGGGAATTTAAATTCCAACTATTAATAGCTCTGGGCATTTGGAAAATAACTCTCTTAATTATTCAAATTAAGATAAAGTGACCAGAGCATATTTGGTGGAATGTGTTCCAGTCTTATAATGATGTTAATTATCATTCTGACTTGTAATCTCTTTATGGAATGAGATGCTAGTTACCAAAATAGGGATATCCAGTTGAGAGCACATGGAAAGAGAAGCATTCCACAAGGGTTGCCTACAGATATTCGAAAATAGGGCTTTAAACCATTTTACAAGTGTATGATGTTAATAACTTAAAGGTTGAGAAGGCTGTATATTCAATATATTTTTAGATTCCTACCAAACTAAAATAGACACATGGTCATTTTTTTTTTTAACGTGGGGTTTCCATGCAGGAAGCAAGCCTCCCATGCTTAGATTCCATCTTTTATACTGGTCTCAAAAAAAAAAAAAAAATTTTTTTTTTAAAGAAAGTCTTTGAAATTAATTGAGATAAATAATTATGAAACTTATTTTAGATTTAATTTTGAAGAAATATTTTGCACAGTATTTTAATAAATTTCTTCTTTTCTGTCAGATATCTTAGCTAGTATATCTATTCACAGTATTTTATCTCAGAGAATTACCAAAATGAAATAAAATATTTTTTTTATTTTGAAAAAAAAAAATAAAGAAACAAAAAAGTTAAAAAGGAAAAAAAATCAGCAATCCCATGATGCTCTGTATTTAAGACAAACCATAGAATACAAATTTCTAAAATCATTAAAATTCATAGAATTCAAAAAAATTATTAACCAAAAGTACATGAGAAAGATTTTAACTCATTGAAAATAAACATGAGGCATTTTTCTATGCCAAAGACCTCACAGATTTACAAACGAGATTCACTTGACCTTGTTTATCAAATTCATCTAAATAGGTTTTCCTGTTGATAGTGAATTAATTATAAAGAGGTAGGTATAAAAAGAAGAGGGCTTTACACTGATGCTTTGAGTAAACATAATATAAGGTGTAAATTGATATCATTTTCTAAGCTAATAACTTGACCAATTCTCAAATTTCAGTTCAAATGATCTCATATTTTAATAGCATATGTAGAAACAACTCAACATTCTATGTTTAATGTTTGCCTTTTTTCTTTTTCAGTAAATGGCATTTCTATAGCTGAAAAGAAAAACAAAACATTAAACAGAATTTTGAGTTAAAATTTGAGGTTTTTCTTTATTTTTTAAATTAGGAATTTTTTCTGAAATACCCTGTAAAATGCTCAACTAAGAAAAAGTCTAAGCATGTTTCTTAGTACAATAATGGTTTCATTAGAGATTGATACAGCAGAACTCTTTGCCATAAGTCTTTCACCATTGCTTAAAAGTGATTATACTTGTGATCAGTAGTTAAGAAGATAATGCCTGTCACTGATAATCTAAAAATAAAAATAAATAAAAGATGTTAATAATACTATTAGCATCAAAAAAATTTAAAAAGTAAAAAAAATAAAAATAACTAATATGATGTAAAGAAGGATTGAGAAATGGAATAAAAGATGAGTTTATAGGTTTGATTTGAACAGTAGCTCTTTATAGATCATGTTAGTAGAGCAACTGGTGGATTTAACCAGACTTCCCAAGGTGAAGGAGGATGTGAGCTTGTGTCTCACTGAGTGGTTTATTCTTTATTATTTCTAATCTGTATAGGTTTAGTTTGGTTGGTTGGGTTTTACGGCATGTCAACCCCTTGGGTTATTTTATGCCAAATATTTCTATTGGTAATTTGATGTTAAATGTTTAATGCCGACAAAGTTTTGAAATAATTTCATTTTTAATTTTTTCACAAGTCTTACTTTTAAGAAACTAATTATTAAATTAAAAGACCACCTTTTTTTTTTTGACCCCTTTTTTTCAAACCTATTTCTTTGTTTCATTAATCTTTTCAGTGAGGTCCAAACAAGTTTAGATATTTTCAAATTATGAAAGGAAAAAAAAATGTTTAAATCTTTCTCAGGTATAATGGGTTAATTACATTATAAGAACACAAAGTGTACATATAAAAGAGAGAGAGAGAGAAGATGGGATCAATAGTCTCAAAAAAAAAAAAAAAAAAAAAAATCAAAGATAATTTAATGCAAACAAAAACAGAAAAATCAATATTTAAAAAGATCATAAAATATTTTGTTGATTTTTGGTAGTTAAAAATTCAAACTAATTTAAATCATCATTAAATCAGTTTTAATCAATACAGTCATGAAAGAAAATACACCATTATTTGGTGTAAATTATTATGTTTATCTAAACTTCAAATATGAAACATGAAATTAAGAAAAATAAGTTCAATCACAAAATTTTTAATCAATTGTCTCAGTAATATGATCAAAATATTTTTTTATATATTCATTTTGTATAAATTTTAAAAAAAGTCTGATTTTCATGCTCAGGTGAAAACAGAATTTCTAAAATACATTAACCCTTTTGGTGTGGGAATCAACTAGAGTTGCCCAAAAATACTCAATACATGAGGGTGAGATGCATCTTTTGTCCACATTATTAAAAAAGTTTGGATCTTGGCAATATACCCTGGCCCTAAAATTTAAGAACAAATAAATACTTTATTACTTTTTAAACTTTAGTAAAAGTCGTTTTTATAAGTATCAATAAATGAAAAATTCTCTTATGAGCACACTTATGCAATGTACCCCCAACACCAATAGTGTATTATGATTTTGAAACTACAATAATTTTTTTTTTTATTTTATTTTTATTCTATGGTCAAAAGTGCATTTCAACCATTAAATTTGTTGTCAAAAGTACCACACCAAAAGGGTTAATCAGGTTATATTTTTTTTAAAAAAAAAGGAAAAAGATTTAAACTTTCTTTAATTTATCAAGGGAATTTTTTTTTCTTAAATGGCAAGATAAATGAAAAAATGTTAAAATTATTTAAAAGAATACATTTTGATTGCATGTGGACCATTTTTACTTGACAACTGAAAGCAAGGTCAACATATGCATAGGTAAAGTATGGATGCTATTGACAAGTTATAGACCATATAGAAATCTCATCTCTTTAATAAAACAAGAAATCTTCCAAGTGATAGCCATGTCAGTTCTACTGTATGACAGCACCACTTGGACTATAATAAAATGCCCAAAGAAAAAAATAGATGGGAACCACATAAGGATGCTGCTGCAAGCTGCACTTATAAAACAGTAGTTATACAACATTTACCTCCCAACACACAAACCATCTAAGTAAGACATGCTGGGCACTGCTGAAGAAGTAAGGATGAATATTTCCTATGGACTCCTATACAGTGTTGGCTGACCAGCAAAAAAGGTGACATTCATCATCTCTTTACAGAATCTTAATGCCATTTTGAGGACTTATCAAAAGCAATGGCAAATAACAATAGATAGCAAAAGAGATTCAAGGGAATCTATGCTGTCAGCTTCCCTTGATGATAATGATGACTATTTAATCATTTTATAAAGAGAATTTTTTGTAAGAATTTAAAAAAAAGAAAAAGAAAAGGGCTAAAATCTTCACAGAAAGTTCTATTAATGAAATATTGTAAACTTTAATCTACATTGTTCTCATAATTTCATTTTAGTTTCAATTTTTACCTAATCCCAAAATTGAATACATTAGTTTAGAATTTTGGCAGCATTAAGCTGTTTTAAAAGTGTAAAAATTGGGCAAGAAAAACAGACTGATTTTAATAAAAGTGGAAAACAATTTCAAAAATCACATTGGGAAAAAAATAAAATGTTATGACTAAAAGTAGGAGGGTCTTCTTTCCTTTTTATTTTGGTATGTGCTAGTTTGTGGCATTTTATTTACATGACCAAAGCAGTTCAAGCTGTTGTAGGCACCTGCTGTGGTTGATAGTATTGTGATAGGTGGTGCACTGACATGTTGTGCGTTGCTTCACTTTGTGTGTGTGATTTGAAAGCAGTGCAGATGAAGTGCAATATAGTTTAATTTTGAAACATATGCTTTACGAGTTTGAACTGGGTCACAGCACTGCAGAACTAAAAACATAGATGCAGTTGACCACAGTACAATAAATAGAAATTTTGCTTAGGTTGCAAGAACCTTAATGATCATGCAAGGTCAGGTAAGGCCATACTCCAAGCCATTAAGGCAAACTGAGAGTATCAGGCGAGCATGACATCTCACAGTTCAGTGTTGTCACCTTTGTGAAAACAAAAGCATCAGGAGCTGCTAAATTGTGCTTAATATTGCAAAACATTTGATTTGCCCTCATAAATAACCACAGAATTTAATACAAGTTTTGTTTAGACAATTGAACCCCCTTCATGTACTTAATTCTATTAACATTTCAACTGGTTGATTCTCCAGCCCTTGGTCAGATGTAAAATTCAGAAGAAAAGAGAAACACAATTTTGATCAATTTCAACAGCACTAGATACTAAGATGTACCTAAACCACTCAACTACCCGGATGATTCTGAAGTATACAAGATAAAAGTCCTTCCTTGCTAAAAAATAAATAAAAAAAAGTTTAAAAATCCACACTAGCTCATTTGATGCATCAAGCTGATAAACCAATATAGGCCACTTTCTTCAACTTCTTCCCTCTCCAATAGTGTTCCTTGTCAATTATCTGAACCTCATCCCAGAAAAGCAATGTGTTCCTTTGTCAAACCAGATTTGTCTATCTTTACTTTGAGTATAGCTTTCTCATGTTTCTCCTCAAGTTTAAGTTTCAGGAAAAGGCTAATTTCTCAATCAAACACTTTTCAGAAAAAAAAATCTTTTTATATATACTCTCCCATAACATAACTACTCATCTGGTTGGAACAAAATAGATCTCCAAATACTCCACTACACACAGATTCCTTATGTATATATTCACCCCCCCCCTGCACAAGCAGGATGTGGTCAATTTCTTAAGTGGAGTTTAACAGGTTTTAATTCATAGTTTTCCTTCTTTTAGACTGCTTGCTTAACCAAGGTTAAAGAGTCTAATATGCTCTACTATTTATCCATAGTTAGAGGGAGAGTAGTTGGATGCATACCCTTCCCAAGTGTATTAGCGCTATGTGAAATACAAACAGCCTTGTCCAAGATTTGAACTTGGGGTGATGAGTCCATTTCCTACAACTGTAGCCATTACACCACACGCCTCCAAACATTCCTTATGTAAGGGGTGTCGTGGAAAAGATACAAACGGTTTATCAATGTTATATTGATAATAAAATCACTCATTGTAACCACCTTGTTAAATTTGGTCAAAAACACAAAAAATGTATTTATAACATTCCATTAAGGAAAATCATATGAGAGAGAAAATGACAGTTCTTGAAAGACTTGAAGAACACAAGAAAGTCATGGCCAAAGAAGAGGTAGAAAAACCTGATGTAAAGAAACCTTATCTAGAATCAAAAGTATGCACATTACTCTCACACAGATGAGGTTCAGATAATTGATAGGGAGCATTATTGGAGAGTAAGGAAATTGAAGGAGACAGTATATATCATTTGTCACTCTGGATAAATTTAAACACTTAGCTGAGCCAAGGTGTTGGGAACTACCCCCATATATAGTTTAGAATCACCTGGGTACTTTATTGGCAGTATGATAATTACATCTGAGTAAGTAATGCTACTAAACTGAACTGATCCAGTTAGTATATTTATGACCACCTTTTTTTTTTTCAACCCCTGAAAGAGAGAAAAAAAGATACACCAAGAGCTGAAGAAAGGATAGCTGAAACCTTTTAACAAGGATTTTTTTTTTTTTTGGGGGGGGGGTTACACATAGTTCTATCAAATACAAATATTTTTTTCAACAGATGTATTTGACCCATAGATGGGACCCTAAAATGAATGAACCTGGGAGTAATGGCAATAAAGGAGCACTCCACACTCCCCAGAGCTCCAAAACTAAAGCCTCACCATCAGATGCAATTTAGTGTTATACTCAGAACACCTCTTATTTGGGTGGATCTTATCCCTTTACAGAGGATAAAATCAGTATATTCTAAGTCCCACTGACAGGGCTATTAACAAGTGTGTTAAGATGGGTTCAATTGTTTAAGCAAAATTTTAATAACTTAAAACTTATAGACAAAAACAGTCTTCAAGATTGATAAATGTGTTTCTTAAATGTAAGCAAAAAAGAAAACATTAAAATAATTTGCATATTTTTTTTAACATTAAGAAAGGATAATTGAATCATTGCACAATTTTTAATCATGCATATTTAATATTCCCTTCAATATGTCAAACTTCTTATATAAAAAAAAATATAATAAACATCTACCTGTAAAATAAAAGTGTATTAAAAGATATTACAATATATGAATTCATGCATACACACATGTAGATGTATGTATATATGACAAAAAAAATCTAATTTTATTCAACAAAAAACAAAGTTATGGTAAATATATATTCAAGGGGTTAAAATCCATTCAACAAATATTGTATGTACACAATCTATTGTTCAGATGTTTAGACTAAAAATATTTAAAATATCAATCAATCGTAATGGATTATACCAAGAATTATAAGTATAAAAAAATAAAAAGTAAAAAAATAAAAAAACAAAAAAATATCAAAAAAATAAATAAAAAAGGTATTTAATTCAAATATCAACTTGTTTATAATCAATTCATTTTAAACATACATTCAATATCAGATATTGAAAAACATTACTGTTAAAAAATAAAAACATTTAGATAATTTAGGGTTTTTCATGGTCCACTAGTTTCATGTTTATTGGAAATGAACAAAAACAAAAATGACAGTTATGAAAATATAAATAATCTTCACATAATAAAGCTCAACTACATTGTTGACAAAAAAAAACTTTCAAAGCAGCAAGACTACATTAGATTATTTTTTTAAAGTCAATAACTGATAAAGGGGGAAAAAATTTACAAACTAAAAATTGCTATAATTTGTTTCTATTGTATGTATTTACCAACCACTCTGCCAAAAGCAGAATGCAACAGAAAGTCAATTTTTAAGCAGAGTTCTTTCTCCTAGACCAGTAGACATACTAAGATTAAAGAGCCTAGTCTTCCCTACTATTTCCCCATAGCTGGAGGAAGAATTGGCAGATAGATACTTTCCCAAGGGTATTAGCACTATGTGAAATGCAAACAGCCTTGTCTAGGATTTGAACTCTGTTCATCATATCCATTGTTGCTATAATAGTAATAATAAACACTTGCAGAGAGTCTTAATATTAGATTGTTTTTTTTATTTATGTTTTAAAGAATATTGTATATACCCATGTATAAGTCAACCCCATTGATTTATAAGATTCTATTTTTTAAACTAATGGTTGCTCATTGTCATTCCAATTATCTTTGAATCATGTATAAGTCCATACCAATTCTTTGCCTAAAAACTACATTTTAACATTGATTTTAATGATATTTTAACCAATCTAGGCTTATTTTATACCCAGAGGTTAGGGAATAGCATTCATTGTATGTTTATATTTTTTGTGTAGTTGGTACATCCCCCAGTCCTATCAAATTCAGTTTGGACTATAAATTAGCTTTAATAGCTTCAAACGACCTATATATATATATATATATATATATATATATATATATATATATGCACACACAGAGTTGTAGATATAATAATCTAAATAAGTCTTGTTTAAAAAAAAAAAAAAAAGAAAAATACTAGATAAATATAATAAAAATGTATGATACTATTTCACAAGGCCAAAGGATTAACAGAAAGAAATTCCAATTGTTGTATGCCCATGGGTTTGCTTTTGTTTTTAAATGGGAAAAGGAGGGGGGGGGGCTAAAAATAAAGCAAACATTTTTCAATATATCGAAATGAGTTAATTTGTTGTATTTCTATCCAATCAAACAATCTGTTAATGAGCAGAAAGGAAAGACTGAAACGTATCTATTTTTCCCTTAAACCAATTTTAAAGAGTCGAACAAGTTCAATGTGGATAATTAGAAAATAATCAATAAAATAATATTGATCAAATTAAATAAGAGATTAAATTTAATTTTTTTTTTCTCTTTCTTTGGGTTTAGTTTATTTTCAAGAAAATAAGGAAATAATTAATACTTATTTTTGTTGTAGTTTATCAATAATGCCATCATTAAATATTCATGGGTGATGGCAAAAATAGCCCTAGTTAACCATAACAAGTGTCACAAGATCCAGACACACCTCATTTTTCTTCCTTTGCTGCATCCTACCTGGAGTAGATGATTGCGGGAGACAAATAGATACTACACTTTAATCCCAGACACAAATTAGTTTACTTAAGCAGTGGTTTTATGGAGAGTTAAAAAAAATAGTAAATGTCCAAGACATAAACCTAAGAAACGTTTTAAGGATGTCATCAAAAACAACCTTAGAGCACTTAGTAAAGATATTGTAGATTTGGAGCAGATGATGGAAAATTGATTAGTGTAGGAAAAAATATGATCTATGATGGTGGTAAAGCATTTGAAATAAAGAGAATCAAACACACCATCTTGAAATGAGCACTTCAGAAACAGGACTTGGCCTCAGTCCCAAACACTTAACATTTGCAGTAAGGTCTGTGTGTCCAAAGCCAGACTTGCAAGTCTTATGAGATCTCATGACAGCAAATAATCACAGGCTTATTTTACACAGGTCTTTCCTCAGCAACTTACAGATAATTTGTGTTAATTCTGTGACAAAATATGTGTCTCTGCAGCAAGTCTATGAGAGTGCACAGGGTTAATGTCACCACTAAAGACAGTTCTTTTGCTTGTCACATATACGGTAGATATTACAAGGATAAATATGGCCTGATTATGTCACATGGATACTTTTTTGTGGATTTGAGGGGATGGCCTACTTCTGTAAAGAAATGGCAGTCACTAATATATATATAAAGTAAAAGTAAAGTCGTCGGGGCGGCCTAAGGTCAGTATCAGCCAGTCAGTGTGGGAGTCTATCCCCTTTTCAATAGCGCTAGACCAAGGAGATTGTTTTGGCGTCTGAGGTGGAGCGCCACACCTACCATCAGCTCCTTACTTTACCTGTGCTACTCATACGCTGAGTGGCGAAGACCGGGATCAAACTAAGAACCTTGTGGTTTCTAGCCAAACGCTCTAAATAAACAATACTGTTTGCATTTAACAGGTTCAGTATAACCCTAATAATCAAAATATCAGGGGCAAATATATCAAATTATTCCTATTTTCATAATTGTCATTTTCAATTTACAAAAAGTGGAAACAAAAAAAAGAATCAATTCAATTCAAAATTCAATATAATAAAAAACTATCTGAAAAAATTCTTATAATCAAAAAATAAAAATACACACTCACACACACACCAAATAATACCAACTTACTTTCGCCATCCGATAAGAGGTTTCTGCCTTTCCTCTTTGTTTTGAAAAAGAAGAGATACTGCTGCCAAACTCCATGCCAAAATGAGAAGGATTCCAGCTATAACTACTCTGATTGGTGCAATGGTAAATGACATAAGACCAATCTGAAAAGAAGAAAAAAGAAAAATCAAATAAAGAAAATTTGAAAAAGGTAAAAGTCAATAAGGCAAAAAGAGAAATTAATTCTATAAATCTAAAATGCAACAGTTATTATTGCTATAAAGGACAAAAATCCAAACTTTCAAATCAAACCTTTACTTCTTTTTCATGATAATATTGCATATTCATATCACCCAAAAATAATCAATGTGGAATATCTTTTATCTTTAAGTCTAAACATTAAACTAATTTTAATACCAAGTTTGTTAAATAACTTTTGTTTACAGGGAAATCCGGTCTGTTCAAAATTAAATTGTTAAAATATTCAATCCATATAAATCTTAAGAAAAAATAAATAGATAAATAAATGATATACTATTAGTTAACACAATTATATTTATTTACAGAATGGTCTTCTTTTGATGATTTTTTTTTTGTCAAGTCCATGAATTATTATAAAAGTTACAGAGGCTGGATTGCTCATTTTGGAAGGGTGCAAAATGCACATTTTATCCAGTGGGTGGCAAGGCCCAAATATTTTTTTTTAACAAAAAGCTTATGTTATATACCCATTCATCTGCTGAGTATATAATGGGGAAAAGGAAATGGGTTCTGTTTCATCGGTAGCCATCTTCTTCTGAGCTGATTACTTCCTTCTGCTGGGCTGGGTTGTCTGTGCTCATTTCATTGTTTGTAATCAATAAGCAAGACTTGATTATCTTACACGACATCTTTATTAAACTAAAAGAGTTTTATAACTGCCCGGTGAGAAGATGGCATCTTGAGAGCAAATGACCCTAGTGTCTGCCTTCTTCAGCTAATGGCTAAAATTTAACTATCCTAGTTCAGTCAGTTCCTTCTCACACTTTTTTTTTTGCCAATCAGAAATTTATGCCTAGGTCAGCGAAAGGTGAACTGCCTGTCAATCACTTCTACAATGGTTAATGGTAACTTTCCATTTACCATACCATTATTTGAATTTTACTATACTTACAGACATATTTCGTAGGCTACCCACAAACTATGTAACATTTAAATTTCAACATAAGTGGAATTGTAGGATATATTTACTTTGCTATATTTTATTTTTCATTGTCGTATATTGTTTTATTTTCATGTTTTATTCTTATTTTCATGTTTTATTCTTATTTTAATGTTATTTGTTTTATTTTTTATTTAGACTTAATTTATTAATTCTCAATCAATCAACTGACAGAGGGAAGATGACTTAAAAAGGTGAACAGATACCCCACTTTAATCACAACCTGAAGGCTAGAACAAAATTGATTGCCTTACATATAAATTAACATGCAGGTGGTGGTGTTTGCATCTTTGTACAAGTCCAATCTGGAATTGTGCAAGGCAGGGAAACCATTCAAATCTTTCATGAATTCTGCATGTTTAATTTTCCTATACAAACTTGTAAAGCCAACAGTGAATTATAATGTAAACTACCTTGTCACATAAAAAAATATTTATCATCAGAATTGATTAGAAAATAACTCCATTCAAAATTTTAAAAGAAAAGAAAAAAGGGATAAAAACTTCCAAATTACATTTAAAAAAGAAAAGAAAAGTTTCTTAAGGTATAGAATACTAAATTTCTTTAACCAAGTTTGCTTAACATTTCATCAAGATTTTTTTTTCCTATGCAAAGAATAAATCTACCTTTGTCAAAACAAGAGTAACATTTAATTCTACATAACAAAACTGCATTTATACTATAAATCAAGTATGGATAACATACACACATACACACACGTGTGTGTGAGAGATATAGAGAGAGAAAGAGAGAGAGAGATATATATATAGAGAGAGTATATAAAATTCATTTATATTGGGGCAGGGATACAAAAAAACTGTAGTTTGTAACTTTTGCTTTTATACTGTATTGCGGCTTCTGAAGTATTGGGCTACACACACACACACACACACAAAAAAAAAAAAAAATTACAAATTACTGTTACTAAGTTTTTTTTGGTTTTTTTTTCTCCATATAAATGAATGCCCTGATGATGGTTTCAAATCAAAATGCTATAACGTCGGTGCCTACATTAAAATATCAACCATCTGAACACATTGCCCCCCCCCTATTTTTTATATACTTACATACAGTCTGGTTCCTTTCCATTTTCCCCATATATATATATATATATATATATATATATATATATATATATATATATATATATATATATATATTATAAATACAAGTTAAAGGAATGGTTTCATACAAGCATAGCCAACTTTTTTTCTTTTTTTTTGACCAGAGGACTTAATGATATTACTCATCATAAATTAGACTACACTATTAAAAAAAAACAACATTGTATTTAGTATAATATATACCAAAATGAAACTATTCTCAAAAATAATTTATATACACCAAAAAGAAGAGGGTAAAGAGCAAGTGATTTACCTGTTATTCCTGACTGAACAGTATGAGTTTAGTAAATGAATAAGAATGAAATGAAAAAGAATTTTAATCAAAAGTTATTATCCTGATATAATCATGAAATTAAGTATCTGCAAAACTGTCAAAAGTTTGCATATTAAACCTCCTCCCTACCTGCTAACAGTTGGTTGTTTTACATCATATCAACTCTTTTTGAATTATTTAATGCTGAATCAAGTCATTTTTGATAAATACAGGACTCAAGTTGTTTACAGTACCTGCTATTGCTTAAGTGGTCACTCAATTAAGTATTGAACAGGCTCATCACTGCTTAACTTTGGGGATCTGTGGGGAACTGGTGTTTTCAGTATGACTTGACCATAATACCCTAACAGATATGTAGTACAGATTCTCCCCTCACAATTCGTATATCAACACTCCAACAAATTGCATCATCATTATACTCAATTGTTAACAGATAAAATTTACAAATAAAACTTTGAATCATTGTATAAAGAGAGAAAAATATCATTTGATAAGGTGATGCAATACCATCAGCTGTTCAAATTGGAGTCTACTTTGATTAATTTCCTCAGAAAACTTGTCTGAAATTGATTCTAACATATGACACACACCCCACACACACAAAATATGCAAACAAACACAACTGATGATTTGGATTGGTATTTCAACTTTACTAACGGTAACATATTCTGACTCACCCACTGTGGTCTGATCCAAAGCACTTGACACTTGAAATTTATTGAACATGTCATAAGACTAATTCCCCCCTTCCCCCCCCCAAAAAAAAAAACAGGTTATTTCCTGCTCAAGATCACTCGAAGGCATGTGAGAATTTTTATTCCAAAACAAAATTTAAAGATCCATCAAACTGTTCTTAATTTTTGAAATCATTCAAAATATAAATGAAATATAAATGTCAAGCTACACAGATGAAAAAAAAAAATTTTTTTAAATAATGAAATAATTATGTACTGTTATTTAATTAAATATTTACTAATAGATTATAGAGATATAATAGTGTCCCAATGAAGTTATTATAATATATTGCCAAGTTTAGAAACAGAGTCCAGAGAAGAAGAAAAAGGTAGCAGGATTAGGATATACAAAGAGATGATGTTAAAGAGGTTATCCAGCCAATAAGCCAGACTGTGGCATGTATTTACCCAAACCCTCACTCACAGGTAGGACATGACAAGGTCAATATTCAAGTAGAGTAAAGCTGGTTTGTATTCAGAGTTTTGTGGCATTGCGGGATCTCAAAGAAAATAGGCAGAGACAGGTGAGACGATGACGGGTTTAAATCAAGAAAAGATCAGACATGTGGTCACAGAAAATACCATTCACTTTATTATTGCTGATGTCACCTCCCTTTGTACTGGTCTCAAAACCAGGAAGATGTGAAGAGGTACTTTTGTGTTGATGAAGAAAGATCTATTGGTTAACACATTTTAGTCCATTCCAAATGATGGTGTGTGTGTGGGGGGGGGGGATAACTCACTATCCCAAAATTTAAGTTGTTCCTTGGCTCCCGATTTTCAAGTTTTTTACTTTCTCACACCTACTGTAAGAATCCTTGTGATTGAAACTTTGTTGTTGGTCACACAACTAGGTACCAGGTTCACTGGTGGTGAGAGACAGCCACTTTATTACAGTTTTTATTCTCTTAGACTGGTTGCCTGACCGAGGTTAAAGAACCCAGTTTGCCTTACTATTTACCCAACAGTGGAGAGAAGAACAGATGGGTTCATGCTTTTCCCGAGGGCATTAGCCCAAAATGAAATACAAACAACCTCATCCAAGATGTGAACTCAGGTCACTAATTCTATCTCTTGCAATAACTATTACACTAAACACCTCCAATCAGAATGTAGTAGCCCTTTCTTTCTTTTTTTAAATTTTTCATTCTTGTGTGGATGTCCACTTAGTAGTCATTATATATAGTCAATAACTTATAAATATTTCATTAGTCATTAGTAGTAAAGAAGTTAGAAATGACAATATTTAAATTCATGTCTGCAAGATGTTTAAAATTCAATTACAGAAAAACAATGATAAACTTATACAACAAATATAATGAATTGTTCCAAGCTGTAGCCATTTCAGTACTACTATATGGCTGCACCAATTGGACTTTAACAAAGCACATGGAGAAAAAGTTAGATAGGAACTAACTGAGAATGCTACATGCTGTAAATCCTGGAGACAGCACACTACTACAGCTGTTCAACCACTTACTTCCCATCTCACAAACCATCCAAGTAAGACAAGCTAGGCACTGCTGAAAAAGTGAGGACAAATTCATAAGTGATGTTCTCTTATGGACTACTACACATGGGCATACCAGCGTTGTCCGTTCAGCAAATACTTATATTCATCAGTTCTAAGATGACCAGTAGGGATGGATGGTGAGAGAGAGGAAGGAATCTGTGCTGTCACCATGTGCTGATGATGAAAACATCAAAACATTAAAAAAACATAATTAGTGTAAAAGGGAAATGAGAAAGCTGCAGAAGCACTATGGCGTTTTTGTTGTTGCTGGGTTTGTTTTTTTTGGGTTTTTTTCTTGGGGGGGGGGGTCACTTGTTGAGGACAAGTGAAGAATTTACAATGTTCTATACTACTATGTAGGAGTGATGTATACTCTACTTGACCTAATGTCAAAGTAGTCAAAGAGCTGTGAACAGCATCATATTTATGCCAAATGCTTGGGTGTAGTAATATCTACCCAACCCCTCCACCACAGACAGGATGTGACACAAGGTCAATTTCTAAGCAGAGTACAGCTGGTTTGAATTCAGTTTTTCCTTCTCTTAGACTAGTTGCTGTACCAAGGCTAAAGTGCCCAGTCTACACAACTATATATCCATAACTAGGATAAGAGATGGAACATGCCTTTCCTAGGGCATAAACATGAAGTGAAACACAAACAGCCTCATTGAGGATTAGAACTTGCAGTTGCAAAGTTTATTTCCAAAGTTGATAACTGTTACACCATGACATGGATGTAGTACCAGATATCCAGGTTTAAGATCTGCTTTACAGACTTTGGTCAAGAAGCTCAGAAATGTATTTATTTTATCCATTTCATTTATTATTATTATATTTATTATTTATTAACTACATGAGCTAAAAGTCTAAACATTTGGGTTCATTCATGTTTTTGCATTTATTCTATCAACTGTAAATTTCACTGTGTACTAAATGATATTTTAGCTTGGTGAGAAAAATACAAGAATTTAACTGTAGCATTTCCAGTTGATTTTTTTTTTATTTGAGGTTATTGTTATTTATTAATCGTGTTAGTTATATAGAGCTTTGTAAATGGAGTTCAGAACTGTTTGAATTATGCAAATATCCCCAGTGGTTCAAAAGTTATGAGAATTTAAAGCCCTGAAATTGGGGGTACAAAATTGTACATGATTTTGTTTAAAAAAAAATGTCAAATCACTGACTAATTAAAAACAAGAAATTTAGTAATTTCTTTACCATTTCTTTATTTTTGTACTAATTTTGATAAAACTTTGCATTCTTATGTAAAATTGTATGTTCTTTCTGATTCTGCACTTAAATTTTATGTATCTCCCTGCTAGAATCCATTATTTGTGGAATAAAAAGTAGGGATATCAAGATTTTTTTTTTTTTTTTTTTTTTAAATTTTACCACAAGATTATTCAACATTTTCATATGACATATATACACATATAGTATTCATTTATATAAATAACATCACTTTGGACTTAACTGGTCATAACAACATTGTGCATTTTCTCCTTAAAACAGTCATGGGCAAAGTATGGTCAGCAGCACTTTCTGAATAGCCTGTCTAATTTCAGGAGGAAAATAACATTTATTAAATTATGCACCTGTAATTTCAAGAAAATTATTTTAATTAAATTATGATTCATGGATTATGAAAATATTTAATTTTTTCTTAAATACATGGATCATCATCAAATTGTGCAGACAACATGGACTCCTATGACTCATCATTCATTCCTATCAGTCATCACTACTGGCAGATCCTCCTCACAGTATCCAGTATCTACAGAGCTGATCAATGTACATTTTTGATGGTCAGCCTACTCTGGTGTGTTCATGTGTAGGTGTCCAGAGGAGAATTTCACTTACTAGTTTGTCCTTATTTGTCCAGCATATTTGTTTGTCTTGGATGGTTAGTGTAATAAAAGGTAATTGGTCACACAGCTTCTTTTTTTGTGGGGTGCTGCTTCCAGAATTTGTTCAATACAGCATGCAGCTTCTTTATGTATTTCCCATTTAGCTTCTTTTTTTGTCTCCAAGTGTTTTGTTAAAGTCCCTAAGCGGTGCAGCCATATTCATATTGAATACATTGATTTTTCAGTGATTCATTTTAATATCGGGTAATTCCATGTCAAATCATCAGGGCCATGTCACCCACCCCCTTCAATCTTTCTGAAATTTTGTACAGGTGTAGAGTAGGTTAAAATTAGACAATCCCCCAAATTTGAGCTTCCAATTTGAAATATTCGCCGAGTTATATCGATTTTAACTCTTAACATCCTGTTGAGAATTTTCTAAGTCCAGAGCATTCCTATAAGGATATATAAAAAATGGCTAAAAATGACATCTAAAGTTACCTGTTATTTCCCTTAAATCAAAAAGCTTCTAAATATGTTTAATATTACATTTAAACAAAGGCTATCGTTTGGGGTGGATTAGGAAAACGAATGAGACTTCTGGCCAGGTGGAATGAGGCGGTATAGGACTTTAAGTTAAACTCAAAAAATTTGAGGGGGGGAGCGAGAAAAATGGCAACATTTTGTAATCTATTTTTGTCTATAAAATGTGTTCTATAGCTCCCCTATAAAGGATGATGGCATAGTGTAAAAAAAAAAATTTTTTTAATTATCTGCGTAAGTGACTCTACAGGCCAATTCTTGAGTGACAGTCTTTGGTGCATTGAATGCATACAAACTGTGATGCTTTCTGGGGCTGCTGGCTTTTCTCTCTTTCTGGCTCACAATTTTCTACTAGATATAAAACAATGAGACTCTGGCAGTCTACAGACCTAAAACAGAACAAAGTTTCATTTAAATAGGTCTGGAACATCATCAGTAGGTCTGCAGCTGCTGCAAGGGTGTCTTGAAAATTTATATAATCCAATTAATGATAGATCCACAAATTCGAATTTCTAGTTACTAGTAAACACCTATGAAAATTCAGTTTAACCACATGGGCACACTGGGCAATTGCCTAGGGACCCACAAGCATAATCAAACATTTTCATTTTATTTCTATGGGTGGTTGTGTAGGTAGTGCACTGCCATACCCAGGGATCTATAATGCTGTTAAGACAGCCCTGTAAACAGCAACCAACCCACAAAATCTTGGCTTAGTGTGGCTTCAAAGTATCCACTATGCGCTCAAAATGCTGCTTACTTTTGCAACAACATATTTATGTGAAACAGTTTTTCAGCACATACCAATATGATGACCAAATAAAGATCTAGACTTGTTTTGCAAAGTGAATAGTGTGTATCTTTGGCAAAAATATCACCAATAATTGACAATTTGTGCCAAAATAGGCAAGTACATTCCTCTCACTAAATGTCATTACTCAGTGCAAATATTGAATGTGATTTTCATTGAATACTTTTTATAAATTTTATCTTTTAACTATAAGATTTAATTTTTATTTATATGGGGGTCCATAAGTGACCCTGAAATAAAAAAAGAGTCCCAGCTCAAAAATGTTTAAAATCCACTCCCTTAGGACATATACTGTGAAATTGTCCCGGGGCAGCTGATAATGATAAAGAAATTAAATCTTTTCATTTCCTATTATATATTTTAATGTTATAATCTAAATGATTGCTTATAATAGACATACAGTAGATTACTACCTGACTAAGAGGTGAGTGAGTCACCATTGACCAACTAGTATCTTATTACTAACATATCTTGGGGTAAATTAGTCTCACTCACATATCTCAACCACTGAAAATATTTATATTTTTAATTCATTGTGTATGTTGTAAGTTTGTGTGTGAATTCTCTTTCAACATGTCAACAGTTTATTAATTGTAATTAAATTTATTTTTCTTATTTAACTATATATCTGCCTTTCACTTGTTTCTTCTTTGTGTGATTTCTATCTTGCATCATCCAACTTACAATATGCAAAACAACACGTAAACTATTACACACAAATACATAATTTTGCATGTAACCGTACATTTTTAAAGATAATGTCCACTGAAATTTTCTAAAACCAACTATATAGACACATTAATAAAACTCAAGCATTTATATAATACTAGCTTAAAATACACCCTATTAGGTGGCAATTAAGCTAGCAATTCTCAAATTTATAAAGATATATAAATTATAAAAATTGTTATCGTACTTTTTTGTACAAAAAAAAAAAAAAAAAAAAATCCCATTAAAAAACAATTGCAGTAATTAAAACTTGGGTATCCAAAATTTCCGGAATTTAGCCTGGAATATTTTAATTTGCTCACAGTCATCCTGATTCCAAAATGGTAGGATATGTTGGGCTACGGCCCCTAGGAGTAAAGTAGAAAAAAAAATGTGACACACTAATATTCACACTTATTAGAGAAGTACTGAGAAACAACATATTTATTGTTTTTGTGAATAATCCTTTAATTGAAGACATCAAGTTATTTTTGTAAAATTTTAAAAATAGATTTCTTGTGGTGTTTTACTAGAAAAGCACATTTAATTTTATATGAGATTAAATTAATTTGCTAAAATGGGATTAAAACTACACTTTTACTTTCTCTAACAAAAAACAAACAAAAATTTTCTAAAGAAAAAGTTTCTATCACCTCCACCCCATACATCTATGTTTATTATTTAATCAACTGGTATTAATTGTGAGTGCCAAAAATAATAATGGCATCGAGGTTATTTTGGTCTGGGTAACACCGGTTGGTTCCAATAATTATAAAATAACTTTATGGCATTAAAAGAAAAAAGAAAGAAAAAAGCAGCAACAACAACAACAAAAAAGTGCTATTTTAGTCGAACACAACAATGTAATTTCAAAAGGCAATAGCAAGCACACTTCACTAGAATTGCATAAAAAGAACGTTCCACAAAAAAAGCATAACAGTTTCTGCTGGTCATTCTTCATTTCCTGTCTGTTGAATTCTGGGTATTTTCCAAAGAGCAGTTTCTATGTACATTGGTTACGCTTTGTAGAAGAAACCACAAAACAGGCTGACTGCTATATTCAGGAATATGAGGTGACAAGAAGAGATTGAGTAAGAACAGGAAGGAGAGAGAGAGAGAGATAAGGACGGAGTGCATGTTAGGAATAAGTAGAGGGAAAACTCAAATGTAAGGCATCAACCATAAATAACAGCTTTTGTATTCTACACACACACACACAAATCATTATGATTGATGAGAAACCCCTTCAATGTTTTAGCATGTTTATTTGTAGATACTTGAAATTGTAAACACCAAGAAAAGTAGATTAAAAAAAACTAATGTTAATTAAAATAGAGAGAAAACAAAAAGTAATACTGTAAAACAAATAGTCGACATAAACATTATAGGAGTTTTGTGTATATTTTTGAAATTTCTTTTCTTAAATAATTCAAAATTTAAATGCTTAAATTAAATATCTAGAAAACTCAGTTCTATCTCATAAAGGATCACAATAAAGATGTGTATTCAAAAATCATTCCCAAGGCCATCATAAAAAAAAAATAAAAATATAAAGGAGAATTTTCAATAACCACCATGAAATTTCTATTAACAAAAAATCAAGTGTAGACAACTACTGAAGTTAAAATGAAGCATCTATGATTGTGTTAGAGAGGGTGATTTAAAAAATAAAAAAAGATATGTTAAAACTCTTATGGAAATATCTTTATGATACATCAATCTCGTATTCACCATACTTGTCAACAAATTTTTTGTATCTCCCACAGGTGATTAAAAAAAAGGTTAATATTTCTATGTGAGTATCTTTATTAGAAAATCATAAATAAATAAACACACACACACACACACACACACACACACAGGGTTGTTTATCTCAGTCAGTAGAGTGTCTTACTAGGAACCACTAGGTTCCTAGTTCAATACTAGACATTGCCAACTCAGCATATGAATAGCACAGGGATCAGTGCAGTAAAGGAGATGATGGGAGGTGTGGTCCACCTCAGATGCAAAAACAATCTCTTTGGTCTAGCAGTAGAGTAGATGGGATAGGCTCCACTGCTATCTGGCTGATACCAACTTTAGGCCACCTCCATCGACTTTATATATACACACACACACACACACACACACACTCCAATTTGCAACTAAATGATAATTGTGAAGGAAGCATTCATACTTATGCAATTTCTTTTAATCATCCAAATTCTTGATATAACTATAAAATGGTAATTAGAATATGTCTTTCCTTACTAAATAGAAGCATCAATATCATTATAGATCATTGTTACATTGGGGACACAATGGGCCATGTTAGTTGTATACTCAAAATCTGCCATGAGATTCCTATAACATCTTTTTGATAGAGCAATGTTTATAAATATTTATGTATAAATATACTGCAAAAGTCTTAATGCATATCTGTACACCAAAAAGTCATGATAGAACACATCATTTTATTAACAATGATTGTTACAACTACTCAATTTTTGTGTGTGTGTGTGTGTGTGTGTGTGTGTATCATAAAATACGATACAATTAAAAAGCATTTGTTACCATTGGTTTCAAAGCAGTGTATTAGCGACTTATCTTCAGGACTAATTGCTTTAGCTCTTACACCTATAATCGAGCATTTTATCTTACCTTCTTCAATAAATATATATAACTTTTGTTTAAAACAGGTGACATAATGGCTAAATGAATTTACAAACACAAAGCAGGAATGATACTAGTATGTATTTACCCAACCCCTTCACAATGGGCAGGATGTGACACAAGGTCAATTTTACAGTATAGTACTGCTGCTTTGACTTCAGAATTTTCCATCTAGATGAGTTAACATATCATGGCTAGAGAGCTCAATTTGCCCAACTATTTACCCATATCTTGGGGGGGGGGAACAGATGGATTCATGCCTTTAAAAATTAAATGTAAACAGCCTCGTCCAAGATTTGAACTCGGGTCATCCTACGATGATAACCATGACACCTTGTGTGCCTGCTCACAATTCTTAAAAGCTAACAGCTAAATTTCCTGAAAATCCTAGCAAAATTCTCCTGTAAGCAAAAAAACAAAAGAAAAGAAAAAAAAAAGAAAAAAAACAGACTTAATATTTAAAGATGAATTACAAGTAAAATAATAATTGAAGAAAATAAACTCATTAGCATAACTGATGCTGATATACTAATATTAAGTAAG